>CM076846.1:161996886-162305350 GCA_039519185.1 Astragalus membranaceus | reverse complement strand
TACATATAGTACCTCTTATAGTCTTTTACTTCTGCTCACCAATTGTTTGATTTTATTCCCTACTCAAAGCCAAAATATGATGAGAACCTAATGCTATTATTTTGCTGCAGATAAAGAACAGATAAGCAATTAAAGGACGCTGCATAAGCAACCCAATAATGCAACAACAGGTATGCACTTTTTGTTGATTAGTTGAAAGCATAGCTAAATCAGTGTTGCACTTTTTAGGCTTGCTACATGTTCAAATAAAATAGAAAGGAATTAAAAAGCATATAAACCTTGGAACAAATAAAATAGATGTGACCAATCATGTTCAATGATACAAGAGTCTTTAACACCTGCAAATATAGTTTTCTTTGAAATCTACCAACATCTAATGTCACATTTATTTTTGTTTAATCCATAAAGCTCTCTTACTTTTGACTCAATTAGAATTGAGTTAAAATATAACTGTCAAATCATTAGTTATATATTAAATCCATCTGATGAAAAAAGGAGACTACAATATGATGTAATATTACTATCTAATTTACTACATGTGAGTTGTGCTTCATTGTACAATTTTACGGCAACAGATTTGCAAGGTATGTTTTTTTATAGAAATTTTATTTTGGGCTCTTAATTAGTTTTCTGGTCTCATACTGAAGTTAGTTTAGGTGGTGTATGTATTGCTTTAAGATAAGATGTAATACTCAGCATTAATTCATTGGTTTGAGAAGATTATTTGCAAGGCAAGGCTATTATAACAAGATCCATTTCAAATTGTTGCAGAATCCGTTGAAGAACGTATTACTATTTGATGCAAGGTGATGAACCCGTTTGAGCCACATTCTATTGTAGTAGGTAAAAAGGAAGTTGATTATGTACTTTAACATAGATTTCATACCTTCACTGTATACCATGTGTTGTGTTTGATATTTGATTGTAAGGAAAGGAAATTAAATTTTTAAATATTTAAATGTCAATTCGATTTCTTCATAGAGAACACAGATTTAGCTTGATGTTTTCCTTGGGCAGAGCAGGATTGATTGTAAGATTTTCTTGTTTTTTGGGTATTTATGGTTTAGGCATTCTGTGATCATGGCTGGAGATTATAATGGTTGAAGTTCTCTTTTAATTTGTTTTGTAGGAATATCATTTAGAAGAGTTTTGTTGAGGTACTCCCTAAAATTTTCTTTCCAATCGCGATTTGATGTTGTTGCTGAAACCTTACCTTTTTTTTCTTCTGTTTGGTCAGTTAGGGGATTCGGGAAGGGGGGATGGGACGACAGGGTTGGGATTTGGGGGAAGAATGTTCTGGCTGCAGGATTTGGGCTTCAGAGAGGGTTTGAGTTTTATGGCTTCTCTTTGTCCATTGATAACATCTTTAGTTTGATTCTATTATTTTTTTACTTTCTTAATTTTTGAATGACTTTACTGATATAAAAGAAGTTTTTGTAAGCAATATGTGAGAAGGTGATGTCCACATTTACTTCCACTTGATATTTTGGATTCTCACACTATATCACCTTTGCAGGAGACAGCTTGTGCCATCGTCAGCCGCTGCGCCTAAGTTATAAGCTTTGATGACTTGGATTGCTCCTCTTTGCTCGGTGAGTCTCATTTTTCAAAATAGATCGTCTTTCCCTAACTTTTCTATTTTCGATTCTGATTTATCATTAATTTTTTGATTTTTTTTTGTTTGGTTTAATATTACAGAGAGGTTCACTCAATTTTAGCATATGGTTCCCCCTCTTCTCCATTTTTTGATGTTTTTTTAGTACTACGGTGTTAGATTGCAGTGATTGGGTTATTTTGCTAATATTTGGGGCATGCAATGCTTTCATAATGCTAATGTTATTCTTATACTATTAGGGCGAACTTTAACAAAGCTATTGTTGTTGCTGAATCTATTTATTTGTGCCTGAATCTGTTAGTTCTGTGTTTCATCATGGTGGTTCACTTCTTTTGAGTAAATAACATTGTTTGTTCATGAGACGAATTGGGAACACAAAGGGGAGGTGCGTGTTTACCTTATTTCCTTCACTCAATGCCTTTCCTTCACTAACTATTTGTTGTTTTTCCCTTCACTAACCATTTGGTTTGTGTCATTCCTTTAAAGCTATACCATATTTTCGTTTTGTATTTAATATTTATTTATGTCTTTAAAAGCAATTATTTGTACTAATGACTTATATATTTTTCAGTGTGTTAATCGATAGAACCAGAACAGTTACCAATACCATAAAGGATATCAACATGTCAAAAGATATATGGAAAGTTGCTGTAAGGATCACTGGTATTTGGACTGTCTTAAACAATAACATTTTGAGATGGTCTTTATGGATGCCAAGGTAAAATTTTGAACAAACTTTTATTCATTGGGTCAAAGGTTATAGTTCACCATAAAAAATCAAAGGTTGTTTTGTCTGAAAATCAAGGATTACGCAATAGAGTTAGTCAAATGGAAAGCCTCTTGGGAAATGTTATGACATTGATTCAAAATCAATTTTCTGGAGAAGATGTTGATGATATTCTACAAGTGGCAAGACAGGTATAATATATTATCCTCCTAGATTTTATATAAATGAGGTATGGAAAAATCAACTAAGCTGAGTTGTATTTATTTTATTTTCAATAGGCTCCAACTGCTTCTAGTGCCCCGGAGCAAATGAATTCTCCAAGTCCAGACACTAATGGAGATAATGGCGTCAATGAAGATTAGAAGTTGATTTTATGTTGTCAAACTTAGCTTTTACATTAATTTTATGCAATTTGTTTTCTTTGTAACTTTTGAGATTATCCTAAGAGTTGGATGTAGTAGTACATACTAATTTACAATATGCTAACATGCTTTTGAGAATATGGTAAGAGTTGATGTAAGAGTATATGTTAATTTGCAATATGTTGACATGCTTGTAAGACGTGATTAATTTTCAATATGATTTGAGTTTTATTTTATTTTATTGTTTCATAAATGTATTTATTTTATATTTAGCTTTTAATTGATTATCATAAGTGATAATGACAAGAGGTGTCACACAAATAAATTCTTTAAAAGTGGTGGGTATAGCATATTAGGAGCTACAACTAAAACCTATACCGATGGAGAATTTGGCGTGGGTATAGCGAAATTAAAAGCTATACCGATAGAGAATTTGGCGTGGGTATAGCGAAATTAAGTGTGATGTTAAAACCTATACCAACAGAAGCGTGGCCGTGGGTATAGCTATTAGGTTTTGTCCATCGGTCAGAAAACCGTCACTATAGGCTATAGCGACGCCGTTTATCCGTGGGTATAGCCAAATAAAGACGACGACAAAATGTTCCGTCGGTATAGGTTTTCAGTGCTATACCCACGGTTTTTAACCCTTTACCCACAGTGATTTACCGTCGCTATAGGTCAATTTTCTTGTAGTGATCTCAAGCTTGTGTCGATCGATTGGGATTGGCTTTAACTCTGTTGCCTCAACCAATCTCCATTAAAACTGCTGCTGAGGGTAGTGTTCAGACCCAAGCCTTATGTGAAAACTGTCTTTTATCCATCGGAGACAGAAATTTTGTGGTGGACTTTATTTGTTTGCCAATGAAGGGTATGGACATTGTCCTAGGTATGAGTTGGATGTAATATCCCCAATTTTCGCTATTTAAATTATTTGACGTGAATTATTATTTTGTGAATTCTTGTCTTGATTAGAAATAAAATGATTTGATAGTGGATTGCTTGATTTAATTACTATATGAATGGTGTGCTTAATTGATATTAATTATGTCAAGTAGGGTAATTAGAATGGTGAGGAGTCATGAGGAATGAAAAGTTTAAGTGAAGGGTATTTTAGTCTTTTTTCATGCCCCTTATATACCCCCTCAGCTGGACCAAATGAAGAGGAAACACACTTCATCTTCCATTTCAGAAAATTCAAAACCATAGGGGAGAGAAAGAGAGAGGGTGCGAATGGGAGAGGAAGGGAAGAGGTGAGAGTTCCTTCAAACCACCATGCATGCTCAATATTTTTACATATTCTGAATCAGCTCCTCATCTCCTTTCTAATGATACAAAAATCACAACCATCCTCCTCTTCCTTTTGAAATCACCATTGAAGCACAACCAAGCTCCACATGGAAGAAATTCTGGGTAAAACCCGTTTAACCTACCTTCAGTGTTTCGTTCGTATCTCCATGTACTGACCTCCGATCATCGTGCTTCTTGTCCCTTTGGAAACTAGACACAAAGCTCTTCATTTTGGGCACAAGAACCGCATGATTTCATTGAGAAATGAGAGAGATATCATGCTCACAACTTTCGGATTGAGAATCAGCCACTGTTCCGAAGCAGTCCTCTTGTTTTGTTGATATCTCCCAATCTACTGGTTGCATGCAAGTGAATCTTTCTCCATCAGAAAGTAGAGAAAATTCCCTTCACCGTAGACCCTCGTTTTGCTAAGATTGGTGGAGATTTGAGTGAGTTACGCTGGTTGCAAATTGGCGTTTAGTTGCTGGAAACAGCAGGAGCAGATTCCGTTAGTTCGTGTTCGAGAAGTTTCGGCGTCGGGTGTATCGTCGTCACGAAAAGGTGAGTTCTAATACTCACTAGGATTGTTTTCAGCCTTTGCATTTTAATTGAGTCGCGAATTTGTGAAAATCCGGTGCGAAACCGTTTTGCGAAAATATCGTTTGAATCATGAGATTGATAAATCGTTGGACTGAAATTGTGATTAAAATTGCATGATTGAGTGTGATTGTTGAATGAATATTATTGATTGTACTGAATGTACTGTTTCCATGTCTGTATTGATGTGTTATCGAGTTTGAATGTGAATCGGAATGGACATGGGAACGATCGGAATAGAAAAGAAAACGCGAAAACAGTTTTTCTGAAATACAGAGAGTCACGCACGGATCGTGTGTATGGGCGCACGGGTCGTGCGTGAGACTCTGAACCTCATGGTGCCGTTTTTAAAAACGCGCACGGGTCGTGCGCCATAGCGCACGGACCGTGCGTATCCTTCTGATGCCAACTTTTAAAATATGTCCTAAACTATTCCGAATGGTCCCAAGTCCCTTCTAATCCACTCTCCAAGTCTCCCCAAGGATGGGAGCACTGAACTCCTATGTGTTTGACTGTGATTGAATCCAAGTTATATTAGTGCCATGTGATTGGTTATGTTTAGATTATGTTCAGGTGCAGTGAATGCTCATGTGATTGACCATTGATTTCATGTTATGACCTTGTGATTGATATATGTGTTGGACTGACTCTTTGAGTACGTTTTCAGGTTAGGCTCAGTGATTGAGCAGTTTTCATTGTTCATGGTCATTGTATATTCTATATGTATCATTGTTCAGGCTCAGTGATTGAGCACAGTTCATTGTCAGGGTGACGACCCTTTTTCAGATTAGTGTGCTGGGGGAGAGGGAGTCATGACCCTTATGAACCTAGGCCCCATCAGGGACTCACTAGTGATTAGTGGGGACGGGTTCACCGGAAGCTTATTATGCCAAGTGACCGGTGACATGCTAAGAATCATGGTTAGGCTCAGTGATTGAGCATAGTTCATGTTAGGCTCAGTGATTGAGCATAGTTCATTGTTAGGCTCAGTGATTGAGCATAGTTCAGCCACATAGTCAACTTTGAGGACTATGAGTTTTAGATAATGAATCAAGCATAATTGAACCGAGAGGATTAGTAAGGGGTCGCGATAGGACTCACTGAGACAAGTTGTCTCACCCAATCCATTGTTGTTGTTTTTCAGTTAAGCAGGGAAAGTTGAAGACCGTGAGGCATGGTTATGAAGATGCTTGAGGAGCAGCCGCTATCTTTATCTCTTTATGTCTTGTATTCCAGTTTCCTTTGTATTTCTGTATTTTGTATTCAGTATCTTAAGACTACTCGATTGTACGACTTATGTATTTCAAGTTGTAAATCGCTTCCGCAGACTTTCGGTTTTGAGTATTGAACACTAGTTGAGGGTGTAAGGACCGACTTTATTTATGATCAGTTCAGTTATTTTAAGCACGTTCGATGAGTGATTCATCGAAGTTTAGTATGTGTTCAATATGTTAAAAGGAAAGTCACTCTGATGTATGCCAGTAGTGCGCTTCGGTAATTTCTACAAGATAGAAATTAACGGGGTGTTACATTGGATGTCTGCAAACCATGTGACTATTGATTGCTTCAACCGGACTATCGGTTTTGCCTCCAAGTCGGTGGAGTTACCACCGACCAATTCCGAAATGGTTATCTCATTCACGTCTGCAAGTCAATGTCTATTCCAAGGTGCGGAAGCTTATGTCATGATATTGTCTACATCGAATGAGACAGGTCTAGATCTATCTTCTGTGCAAATCGTTAATAAATTCCTAGGTGTATTTCCAGATGAAGTTTCCTCCTTACCCCCGGATCGCGAGGTAGAATTCTCTATAGAGTTGGTTCTGGGCACAGAGCCAATTTCTATCGCTCCATATAGGATGTCTCATTTAGAGCTTAAAGAGTTGAAAACCCAACTTGAAGAATTGATTTCAAAACAATTTATCCGACCTAGTGCCTCGCCATGGGGTGCTCCTGTATTGCTTGTCAAGAAGGATGGGTGTGAACACCCAATTTTAACCGACACTTACTCGTTACTTTCAAAAAAAGAGTCCCAAAAAAATAAAAATAATAGTTTACGCGTGTCATGCCTAACGCATGTCCTACTATCGGGGGCATTACGTGCGTATTCAAATCGCGTACGCGTTCCTAGTCTTAAGGCGGGCGCGCGTTTCGTTTCGAGTCGTGCGCGAGTGGTTGCGTCGGTTCGTGTTATTTTTACCGCTTTTTAATGTAACATCCCTAAATTTTTAAAGACTCGTATTATGATACCTAAGACCGATTAATTATTTGTGGGAATAATTGGTCGTGTCTTGGGGATTTATATGTCGAGAAATTATCAAGAAAACCTATTATCCATTAAAGGGCGGCCTATTCATAGTTTAAATGAGGAATTGAGGCTGAAGGGCAAATCTGTCTTTTCACACCCCTAGTAATTAAAATATAATTATGAATATTATAATTAATTACGAGCCGAAAGAATTAAGGAATTTCAAATCGGAACCGGACTAATCGAGAAAGCTTTATACCGATGAGAAATTCAACACCTAAGCTATCATTTTATGGGCCAAGGGCAAAATGGTCTTTTCACCATCATTTAAACCCTCATCCCATATACACCCAACTGAACCCTCACATTTAAACACTTGTTCCAGCTGAAGAAGAAAAAAAAAAGAAAAACAGAAGGGAGAAGGGGGAAGAGGGGCGCGAAGGAGGAGAAGAAGAGGTGAAGGGGAATCACCAACATTCACTTGCATGTAAGTGTTCTAACCTCCTCTCCACTCCATTTTCGTTTTCCTCTCCAATGGTACCACTTTCAAAGCTGGATTCTCACTCTTTCTCTCATCTCCATTGATGCCCATGAAGCTCCAAGTAGTGAAAATGGTAGAGCTATGTGTTGATGGCTTGCATGTTCAGTTTTGCTGTTAAGAGGGGGAAGTCTCAAGCTTGCATTTCGATTTGGAGGAAGTTGTGAAAGGTTAGGTTGCTGTTTCAGTTAGAGAGGAGGGAAGCCACTGTCCTTGTTCGAATTCGGTTTCTAGCGGGGATAGTTCGTTGTTTTCGGTTCGACGATCTCGTCTCTCGGTTCAACTCTCGAATTTCGTCAACGGGTGAGTTCTACTCACGGATTAGGGACATTTTCATGTATTCTAAAAAACTGTGTTTGTTTTGAATAATAAGGCAATCATCCCGTTTTCGAAAGACTTAGAACCGAAAAGCGATTTTAAGTCAAAACGGTGTTTTACGGTTTATTGAGAATTTTTGAATAAATCATTGAAGTGAATACTTATATATATATTCTGGAATGGTTGGAAATTTTCTGAGTTTCAGGTGATTGAAATTAGAAATCGAATTGGACGAGAACGGAGAGCGAAAATGAGAAAAATGTGAAATTCTGGTAACAGACACAGGTCGCACGGACCATGCGCCCCTGGGCACGGATCGTGCGCCTGCTTTGGGTTGGAAGGATTGGAAATCAAACGGGACGCACGGGTCGTGTGCCCCTGGGCACGGATCGTGCGTTTCTTTCTGTTAGATGGGTTCTATGTAGTGCACCACGCACGGGTCGTGCGCCCCTGGGCACGGGTCGTGCGCCCCTGGGCACGGGTCGTGCGTGAGGTTCTGTTACCGACTTCCGTTTTTCTCGCTTCGTAGTTCCGTTTGATCCCGAACCTTTTCTAATCTCTTTCTCAACCATTTAAAAAGGGATTGCCTCACTGAAAACCTTATTTCGAACTTGTTTAACCCATGATTTTGAAAAGAAGTTTGAAAGGCATATTTGATCGAAAAACCGAAACCCTAGTACACGTGTGGGTACACCGTCTGATGGACTGACTGAATGTATATATATATATATATATATATATATATATGACAACTGAATTTGATTATAATGCCGGATGTTTATAAATTCATCAAAACGAGTTATAAGTCAATAATACGTTACAAAATGATTATAATGCCGGATGTTTATAAATTCATCAAAACGGGTTATAGATCGATAAGATATAACTTATCTAAAAAGATTATATGATTGATCCTTTGGTGATCGGAAAGATATATATTATCTAACCCTCGAGAACTTGATGCGTATTGTCATACGTATTGCGTTGGGTGACGACCCGACAAGTAGCATACTAGGGAGGGTAGTCATGACCCCTTACCTAGGCCCTGGATGTGTTTTGGCGTGGTCAACTCACGGGTTGCCGGGATTAGCAGTTGTGCAGTCGGCTTGTGCCAAGTTATTGATTATAAGTTAACATTGCCGGGATTAGCAGTTGTGCAGTCGGTTAATGTTAAGCTATAGCTACCGGGATTAGCAGTTGTGCAGTCGGTTTAAGCTAAGCTATTAAAACATAATTGAGAACACGATTTGCTTGGCATTTCGATTATAGCTAGTGGTAGCTAATTAAACATTGTTAACGGTTTAATAATTGAACCGAGTGTCAGTGAGGGGGCACGGTAGGACTCACTGAGATAATGTTATCTCACCCTATCCATATTTGTTGTTTTTCAGAAAAGCAGGGAAAAAGGAAGACTATTGTGCACGAGTAGTTGGTATACTCTTGGAGGTGCTGAAGACTTAGTCATTTGATCCTTTGTTCTTTTGTTGTCTTTTTGGTTGTATAAACTTGTATTGATTATGAGTTATATGAACCGTTTTATGTTTCTGTTTGGTATTTGGACTTGGATATTGTAATCCATTCGGTGTGGAACCGATAAACTTCTATTTTATGAAGTGATGTTATTCCGAGTATGTTTTTATTTCGGGAAAAAGTTTGTATGTCCAATATTTAAACAGGAACTGTGTCCTCTGAATTTCCGCATCTGTGCATCTTTCGGTCTCTCTACATGTTAGAAATACCGGGGTGTTACATTTGGTATCAGAGCGGTTTGACCTAGTCGGACTTAGATGTTAAGAGTCTTTTACGTCTTCTAAGTCTGATTTTCTTAGTATGCTATTAGACATTGAGCCTGATCAACTTAATACTTTGTGCATACTTCGCAGAATCATGGCTGGAAGAGGTAGGAGAAACCCACCTGTTGATCCTCATCAAGAATGGATGCAGAATGTCATCGAGACTCAGCAGAAGATGATGAATGACATGATGCTAATGCAACAGCAACAGATGGCTCAAATGGCTCAAATGCAGCAGATGCATCAGATGCCTCAACCCCAACCAGCTGAGCCAGTCAACGTGCCAACACCTGAGGATCCCAACAGGGTGTATTTCCGGTTTCTGAAAATGAAACCCCCAACCTTCAAAGGAGGATCTGAGGCAATGAAAGCCCATTTCTGGGTAGATGCCATGGAACGGATCTTCGATAGCTTGCAATGCAATGAAGGAGAAAAGATAATTTGTGCTGCTAACGCTCTGGACGAGGATGCTCACACTTGGTGGGTTAACGCTCGTAGAATGCTTCAAAATCAAGGAACTCCCATTGAGTGGAGTAATTTTAAGGAATTATTTTTGAGTCATTACTTCCCCGACTCCCAAAGACTTGATAAGCAGATGGAATTTCTGAGTTTGAAACAGGGAGAGATGACAGTTGGGGAATACGCTGCAAAGTTTGAGAGGTTGTCACAATTCTATGAATTGGGGACCACCGCTCCTGATGATAAGTGGAAAATGGTGATGTTCAGACAAGGTCTTAGAGGCGATGTGAATCAAGGTCTCAGCTCTTATTCCATGACCACTTATCCCGCTTTGGTTCAACAAGCTCATTCAGCTGAGAGCGATCTCAAGAGAATGTATGCAGAGAGGAAAGATTTTTGGAAGGATAAGAAGAAGGGCAGTGGGTCAACTTCTTCAAACCCGAGGTATAAGGGGAATTTAGACAAGGGAAAGCAGATTCAGTCGAACAGCACTTCTGGGTATCGCCGGTGTGAAGTGTGCAAGAAGAGTCATCCGGGAAAGTGTCGATCAGAGACAAGATCGGATCAGTGTTATCTTTGCAAAGAGGTGGGCCATTATGCTAATAATTGTCCGTCAAGGAAAGCTTTCTTGGAGTCCCCTGATGCTCCGAGGCAGGCTCGAGTCAACACCCTGGATGCTAAGACCATCAAGCCAGCTGATAATCTTATAAGGGGTACAGGTTCTATCTTTCATCAAACTGTTAATATTCTGTATGACTCTGGTGCTACTCATTGTTTCATCTCCGAAGCATGTGCTGAACGGCTAGGATTAATAGTATCTCCTATATCCGAGCCAATATCTATCCTTACTGCGGCAAAGGGTCGTGTGCGAACCCAATCATTATGCCTTAACTGTCTGCTCACCATAGGAGGCAGGGACTTTGTTGTTGATTTTATCTGTCTGCCTAGGAGAGGAATGGAGATCGTGTTGGGAATGAATTGGATGACTTCCAATCACATTACGATTGACTGTTTCAATCGTGCAATTAATTTTCCTTCTGAAGTAGCTGAACATTCACTACCTGCAGATGATGGTGTTATTTCGTTCACTTCAGCCAGCCAGTCTCTATTCCAAGGTGCGGAAGCTTTTGTTGTTATTTTGTCTGCATCAACTGAAGCTGATTTGGATTTATCATCTACTCAAGTTGTTAATGAATTCTTAGATGTTTTTCCTGAGGAAGTCTCCTCTTTGCCTCCAGAACGAGAGGTAGAATTCTCTATAGATCTGGCGCCTGGTGCAGGGCCAATATCCATAGCACCTTATAGGATGTCTCCTCTTGAACTGAAGGAATTGAAGTCACAACTTGAGGAATTAATTTCCAAGAAGTTTATTCGACCGAGTGCTTCTCCATGGGGTGCTCCGGTATTGCTAGTCAAGAAGAAGGACAGAAGCATGAGATTATGCATAGACTACCGTCAGCTGAATAAAGTCACTATCAAGAACAAGTATCCATTGCCAAGGATAGATGATCTACTTGATCAACTTCGAGGTGCTAAAGTTTTCTCCAAAATTGATCTAAGGTCAGGGTACCATCAAATCAGGGTAAGAGCCTTAGACATTCCGAAGACTGCTTTTCGTACGAGGTACGGACACTACGAGTTTGTTGTGATGCCCTTCGGATTGACTAATGCTCCAGCCGTATTCATGGATTATATGAATAGAGTATTTCATTCTTACCTAGGATCAGTTTGTGGTCGTCTTTATTGATGATATCTTGGTTTACTCAAAGTCAGTTGAGGAGCATGCCCAGCATCTCCGCTTTGTCCTAGGAGTACTCCGAGAAAAGAAACTCTATGCTAAACCGTCGAAGTGTGACTTTTGGATGCCTGAAGTAAAGTTCTTGGGTCATGTAATTTCCCAAGAAGGGGGTTGCAGTTGATCCTAGCAAGGTGGAAGCAGTGTTGAATTGGGAACGACCAACGTCAGTGACTGAGATCAAAAGCTTTCTGGGTTTAGCTGGTTACTATAGAAGATTCATTGAAGGTTTTTCGCAATTGGTACTTCCGCTTACTCGACTGACTCGCAAAGGTCAACCGTTTACTTGGGATGCCGATTGTGAAGAGTGTTTTCTTGGATTGAAAGAAAGGTTAACTTCTGCTCCGATCCTAATTCTTCCGGATCCGTCATTGGGATTTCAGATTTACAGTGATGCATCTGGGAAGGGTTTAGGATGCGTTCTCATGCAGAATCAACATGTTGTGGCCTATAGCATCTAGGACAATTGAAGACGCATGAACGGAATTACCCAACTCATGACCTTAGAGTTGGCGGCTATTGTGTTTGCACTAAAAATTTGGAGACATTACCTTTACGGTTCTCGTTTCGAAGTTTTTAGTGATCACAAGAGCTTGAAATATCTGTTTGACCAAAAGGAGTTGAATAACAGACAGAGAAGGTGGACTGAATTTTTGAAGGACTTACGACTTCGAATTGAAATATCACCCTGGGAAAGCCAATGTGGTAGCAGATGCTCTGAGCAGGAAGTCTATCCACACGGCAAGGTTAATGGTTCACGAGATGGCTTTGTTGGAGTCGTTCAGAGACTTGAAACTCAAGGTGGTAAGAAAGAGGGATCGCGTAGTGCTGCGGCATATACGGATAGCCAGTGTGCTAAGGGAACAAATCCGCGTAGCTCAAGGAGCTGATATAAAGTTGCAGTCTCAGAAGGGGATCGCCAGATTTCACTGAGGATAGTGATGGCATGATTTGCTTTAATGGGAGGATTTGTGTTCCCGATGATGATGATATCAAAAGGCAAGTATTGGAAGAAGCTCATAGGAGTCAGTACTCTGTACATCCGGGATCCACTAAGATGTACCGAGACTTGAAGCTAATGTATTGGTGGCCTGGGATGAAGGCCGAGGTTGCAGAATTTGTTTCTCGGTGCTTAACTTGTTAGAAGGTTAAGGCGGAACACCGAAGACCGGGCGGTCAGTTACAACCGCTGGATGTGCCAGTTTGGAAATGGGAAGATATCTCAATGGACTTCGTTATGGGTTTGCCGAGGTCACAGGCCGGCAATGATTCTATTTGGGTAGTAGTGGACCGATTGACTAAATCCGCTCACTTTATTCCCGTTCGCTCGACTTATAAGGTTTCCAAGTTAGCAGATGAATACGTGAAGAACATTATCAGACTGCATGGAGTTCCAACGAGTATCGTGTCAGACCGAGATCCCAAGTTTACTTCCAGGTTCTGGAGAGCATTAAATGAAGCTTTGGGAACAAGGGTGCTGGTTAGCACTTCTTATCATCCTCAGACTGATGGTCAGACGGAGAGGACTATCCAGACCCTTGAGGACATGCTTCGGGCTTGTGTGCTCGACAGTGGGAGAAAATGGGAGGACCATCTTCCATTAGTAGAATTCTCCTACAACAACAGTTACCACTCTAGCATTGGAATGGCACCGTTTGAAGCACTTTATGGTAGGAAAGTGTAGAACTCCGTTGTGTTGGTGGGAGATTGGTGAAGATAAGTTTTTGGGACCTGACATGGTTCGCGAGACTACTGAGAAGATCAAGTTAATTCGGGAAAGGATGAAGGTTGCTCAGAGTCGGCAGAAGAGCAATGCTGACAACCGAAGGAGACCGTTGAAGTTTGAGGTTGGTGATCATGTGTTCTTGAAAGTTTCTCCAACCATAGGCACTGGAAGAGCCTTGCGAGCGAAGAAGCTCAGTCCTCGATATGTTGGACCTTTCCAAATCATCGAGCGGATTGGGCCAGTTGCCTATCGCCTCACATTGTCTCCGGCCCTATCAAACCTCCATGATGTGTTTCACGTGTCTCAGTTGAGGAAGTATGTTTCCGATCTGCATCAACCGTTGAGTGTCGATACCATTGACCTGCGACCAGATTTGTCATTTCAACCTTATCCTAGTTATATCTTGGAGCGTAGTGTGAAAACTCTGCGTTCAAGGTCTATTCCAATTATCAAAGTATTTTGGGATGGCTTTTCAACCGAAGAGGCTACCTGGGAACTGGAAGAAGACATGCGCACTCGATATCCACATCTCTTTCAGTAAGGTACGTTTCGTCAATTTTGAGGACAAAATTTTTAAAAGTTGGGGAGATTGTAACATCCCTAAATTTTTAAAGACTCGTATTATGATACCTAAGACCGAGTAACTATTTGTGGGAATAATTGGTCATGTCTTGGAGATTTATATGTCGAGAAATTATAAAAAAAAACCTATTCTCCATTAAAGGGCGGCCTATTCATAGTTTAAATGAAGAATTGAGGCTGAAGGGCAAATCTGTCTTTTCACACCCCTAGTAATTAAAATACAATTATGAAGATTATAATTAATTACGAGCCGAAAGAATAAAGGAATTTCAAATCGGAACCGGACTAATCGAGAAAGCTTTATACCGATGAGAAATTCAACACCTAAGCTATCATTTTATGGACCAAGGGCAAAATGGTCTTTTCACCATCATTTAAACCCTCAGCCCATATACACCCAACTGAACCCTCACATTTAAACACTTGTTCCAGCTGAAGAAGAATAAAGAAAACAGAAGGGAGAAGGGAGAAGAGGGGCGCGAAGGAGGAGAAGAAGAGGTGAAGGGGAATCACCAACATTCACTTGCATGTAAGTGTTCTAACCTCCTCTCCACTCCATTTTCGTTTTCTTCTCCAATGGTACCACTTTCAAAGCTGAATTCTCACTCTTTCTCTCATCTCCATTGATGCCCATGAAGCTCCAAGTAGTGAAAATGGTAGAGCTATGAGTTGATGGCTTGCATGTTCAGTTTTGCTGTTAAGAGGGGAAGTCTCAAGCTTGCATTTCGATTTGGAGGAAGTTGTGAAAGCTTAGGTTGCTGTTTCAGTTAGAGAGGAGAGAAGCCACTGTCCTTGCTCGAATTCGGTTTCTAGCGGGGATAGTTCGTTGTTTTCGGTTCGACGATCTCGTCTCTCGGTTCAACTCTCGGATTTCGTCAACGGGTGAGTTCTACTCACGATAGGGCATTTTGATATTCTGAACTTGTTTTCGATATGGAATCCCTTGGTCACAATTTCTGTTTTCAAAAGTCTTAGAACCGAAAAGCGTTTTAAGTCAAAATGGTGTTTTACGGTTTATTGACAATTTTAATGAATCATTGGAAATGAAACACTTTATATATATTCTGGAATAGTAGGAAATTTTCTGGATTTCAGGTGATTGAAATTAGAAATCGAATTGGACGAGAACGGAGAGCGAAAATGGGAAAAATGTGAAATTCTGGTAACAGACACAGGTCGCACGGACCGTGCGCCCCTGGGCACGGCTCGTGCGCCTGCTTCGGGTTGGAAGTATTGGAAACAGAACGGGACGCACGGGTCGTGCTCCCCTGGGCACGGATCGTGCGTTTCCTTCTGGTAGATGGGTCCTGAGTAGTGCACCACGCACGGGTCGTGCGCCCCTGGGCACGGGTCGTGCGTGTGGTTCTGTTACCGGCTTCCGTTTTCTCGTTTTGTTGCTCCGTTTGATCCCGAACCTTTTCTAATTTCTTTCTCAACCATTCAAAAAGGGATTGCCTCACTGAAAACCTTATTTCGAACTTGTTCAACTCATGATTTTGAAAAGAAGTTGAAAGGTATATTGATCGAAAAACCGAAACCCTAGTATACGTGTGGGTACACTGTCTGATGGATGGACTGAATATATATTTATATATATGTCAACTGTATATGATTATAATGCCAGATGTTTATAGATTCATCAAAACGGGTTATAAGTCAATAATACATCACAATATGATTATAATGCCGGATGTTTATGAATTCATCAAAACGGGTTATAGATCGATAAGATATAACTTATCTAAAAAGATTATGTGAATGATCCTTTGGTGATCGGAAAGATATATATTATCTAACTCTCGAGAAATCGTTATGTATTGTCATACATAAATCGCGTTGGGTGACGACCTGACAAGTAGCATACTAGGGAGGGTAGTCATGACCCCTTACCTAGGCCCTGAATGTGTTTTGGCGTGGTCAACTCACGGGTTGCCGGGATTAGCAGTGGTGCAGTCGGCTTGTGCTAAGTTATTGATTATAAGTTAACATTGCCGGGATTAGAAGTTGTGCAGTCGGCAGATGTTAAGCTATAGCTACCGGGATTAGCAGTTGTGCAGTCGGTTGAGCTAAGCTATTAAAAACATAAATGAGAACACGATTTGCTTGGCATTTCGATTATAGCTAATGGTAGCTAATTAAACATTGTTAACGGTTTAATAATTGAACCGAGTGTCAGTGAGGGGGCACGGTAGGACTCACTGAGATAATGTTATCTCACCCTATCCATATTTGTTGTTTTTCAGAGAAGCAGGGAAAAAGGAAGACTATTGTGCACGAGTAGTTGATATACTCTTGGAGGTGCTGAAGACTTAGTCATTTGATCCTTTGTTCTTTTTTTGTCCTAATTGGTTGTATAAACTTGTATTGATTATGAGTTATATGAACCGTTTATGTTTCTGTTAGGTATTTGGACTTGGATATTGTAATCCACTCGGTATGGAACCGATAAACTTCTATTTTATGAAGTAATGTTATTTCCGATTATGTTTTATTTCGGAAAAAGTTTGTATGTCCAAAACTTAAACAGAAACTGTGTCCTCTGAATTTTTCCGCATCTGTGCACTTTCGGTGTTTCTACATGTTAGAAATACCGGGGTGTTACAGATAGTATGAAGTTAATTCAAATATTTTGTTTTGCAAAGGTCATTTGTGATGCCTATACACACCACAAGGTGAGCCTATCCCTACAAACAAGAGGCACAGAGCTGCTGAAATCTTCAGTAACCCAAAGGTTGAGGCTGAAACTCCATGGTATAGATCATACCCCTGTCTTTATAACGATAAACCCAATTTTGTGATGATAAATTGCATTATTCAAGAATGTATTTATTTAATTATTGTTTTAAACTACCTCTATTGTTGGATGCTAGAAAAATATAATTTGGTATTCAATATGTAATGTTCTGTGGCTTAAAAGAATGATATGTGATTATATGTATCAAATTAGATAGTTTTCCTTCTTCATTTAATCACTTGCTCAAATAGAAGTAATTGAACTTTTGGTGTTGAATTATAATCTAAACAGAAAACATGCTGATGTTGTATATTGATTGTTCAAAGGTATGGAATAGAACAAGAGTAACTATAATCAGTTTTAAGGCATGTTAGTTAGCTGGCTTAGTTAGTTAAATTTGTTAAGTTTCAGTTAATTGAGTTTCTGCTTTTATCAGTTTTAACAGCAATATATAAGTTGCTGTGTTGTAATATATAAGTTTCATTTGTTTCAATCAATTTTCCAATTCTTTTCTTTGGGTAAAAAATGAAATTCCATATAGAATAAGAAGTTGCTTTTAGTTGAGATTGTTTTGTTCCTTTTAATCTTTGTTTATCATAATGAGTTCTAACTCTATTTTTGCCCTTCTGACTTGGAACTGGAAGCAGTTGATAAAAGCAAGAAGGCTAAGAAAAGACAAGCAACATCTGATCCTGATCTTCCAACCACAACTGACAAAGTGGATTTTGGTAAGAATTATAATATTCTAAATTGCTAATTAGCATGAGTAACCTGAATTTTGAAGAGCATCTACACTGTTGGTGTATGTATGACTTGCATGACAATCTTCTGAACTCCCAATAGTTATTATAGGCTATAGAAATCCAAATGCTACTAAGATTAATAACAAAGAAAATAGTATCCCTATTTGCATAACATTCATGCTATGGTCTAAGACAATTTAGTTTCCTTAAAATTCATGCCTCAGGTCTAACAAGACAATTTGGTTTATAAAAAATTTTGTGCATGTTGATTTATGTACTATTTATTCTATGCTTTGAGATGTTGAGTAGTCAAACTATCGACATTCTAAGAAATGTTAATTATTGTTTAAGTGCTATGAAACCTAAATGCTTCAAAATTGGAAACATATATGTGTTGGATCCTTTCTGTAATAAAGTTGTGGTATGATATATCATTGGTGCTCCATTTTACAGTAATATGTGCTTGGAGTTCCATTTTATTACATCTTGTTGATACTAAAGAGTCTTGTTCTACAGGATTTTGATGTTCGAGAGTACGCAATTTTTTTGGCTGGACGGTTAGCGGAGAAAAATCCTGCATATAAGAGACATTTGAAGAATAACAACTTTTCAGTTGACACTTTTTTAAGTGTATATGGTTGTTAGTTTAGTTAGTTGTTACTCTCATCTAGAATTTTCTTTAGTTTATGAATTCTTGCAAATAAGTAGTAGTGAATGATGTAGTGATATGAGAATTTGGCTATTGTAAAGATTTAATGCTTAATAAATGATGACAAAATTTTGTTCATATATATGTTGGTAGTTGTACCAATTGCTGGCTAGTTTTTGGTCTGTTGAATTAAAATTAGCAGTCATTATTTAGATTAGCTGGCTACCAAATAATTTTTTTAAAAAAAAAAATGAACTTTTAAAGTCAGGCGAAACTAAATGCTTGACCTTAAATCATACATACGAAGTTAGGCAAAAATAAATGCTTGACTTTAAATCATACTTACGAAGTCAGGCAAGAATAAATGCTTGACTTTAAATCATACTTACGAAGTCAGGCAATAATAAATGTTTGACTTTAAAACAGACTTATGAAGTCAGGCGAAATAATTGCTTGACTTTAAAACTGACTTATGAAGTCAGGCAAAATAAATGCTTGACTTTAAATCAGACTTACGAAGTCAGGCTATTGCTTGACTTTAAAACTCCTGACATACAAAGTCGACATAATAAAAGTCAGGCGAGCGCCTGACTTTAAATCCCCTTTTCGCCTGACTTTAAATCTCTTTTTTGCACTAGTGCCCCAAACCTCTCATTTCTCCACTCCACACCCTAACCTACTCTTCAACTTGAATCACATTGTAGTTGTCATCCTCGCATTATCAACCCTATTACAGTATGATCCCTTATAACCTTTTTCTTTATTTTCACGCACATAGTCTCCATTGTTCATTTTTTTCTTCTGCAATTGCGCTCAGTTCGGAAGTAAACTTCTGAACCCTTTCGATGGTAAAGTTCTGAACTCCCTCATAACCTGTCAAAGGGATGCTGAGCCTGAGTGGTTCGGAGGTTAAATAACGAACCTATTCGATGACAAAGTTCTGAACTTGTTCGATAGTTGTTAATCGAACCATGCTGTTTTACAGATTGTGCAGATACTCTGTTTTTAACATCTATCTTTGATTTTCACTTTTTAGGGTCATAAAATGGCTGAAAATGGTGCAGAATCAGACTTAATGGTTGTGGACCATACGAGTTCGTTCAAAACCGATCAAGTGTTTGATACTCGTGACGACCTGCTGGTATGAGTACGTTCTATCGCGCGGACTCCTGGTATGGTTATTGTCATATTCTTTCCCTGGTGATCGTCAGGAAAGAATATTGTTTCTTAGTTTGTGAGAAAGCGGGAAAATACAAGTATGCTCATTTCGTTCCAACCGGGAGTAGAAAATGTTGTTGCAAGTTTAGTGTTAACAATTTGGCAAGTGTACCAATTGTCGCAAGTAATAAAATTTATCGGTAAGAACCGGTCGATCCACAGGGATTGCGCGTTGACAACAATAGCAAAATTGTAAATTCGTAGATTGTAGATATTTGATAAATTGAGTAACTGGTAACAGAACACGAACGTGAATTAATAATGCGAGAAAAAAACGACTAGGGATCGAATCCTCTCACCTCGCCTATCACATGAACCTCAGCCAATTCAAGTTAATTATTCAATTTCTAGATTCAATTCACTAATTTAGGTCAAGGGCAATTCCTTGTCTCAAGACCCCTATTACCCTAAGAGTTACCCTAATTCCTTAGGTGAGTCGTGCCAGAGGGTAACGCATAAAGATTAAGAATTATAATGAATTCACATAAGCTACCACATATTCCTATGATGATTACTAGCATGTGATCTAAATACCCAAATTCCATCTACTAATTCATATCCCTATGCAATCACTAGCCTGGATCATCGCAATTATCATATGTAATTGAAAAGCGTTAAGAACATAGGTAATTAGACAAGTAAATTGAATAACAACTGAATTAACTAGAGCAATGGTTCACATGATAGGTTTGGCAGATTCATCTCTCCCTAATCTAAGAGAATTAGTTACAAATCATCCTAAGAGTGGAAACCAACATAAAACAGAAAACAATCATAAAGGAAGACATTAGAACCTTCAATCCCTTGTTCCCAAGTGATGAGAAGGCTCCAAAATCGCACCTCCAGCTGCTCCAAAACGTGGCTCCAAATCCCAAAAACGAAGTCCTTCAAAAATCTCCTGAAACTGCTTTAAAACCCTAATTTTCACGCACCGTCGCGACGCGGCCCGTGTCCGTCGCGTCGCGACAAATGACAGAAACTTCAGGCCTCGCAAAACTGCTCCAGGTCGCGTCGCGAACCCTCCTGGTCGCGACGCGAAAATCAACAGAAAGTTCGGACTATGCAAATTCCTCCAGATTGCTGCATTTCCGGGCAAGTGTCTGGTTCGCCGAAAGATGCCACAACCACTTAAGAGGTCTTCAAGTCCCATTTAGCTCCAAAAGTGAAGGAATAACTTACAATTGAACTTCCTACTACAATGATCTAAAACTGAACTAAATCCCAGATAATGACTGTTATACAATAAAAACCCTGCACAATTGGTCCTAAAAATGCCTAACTTACATCATATGATTGAGAGTCAACATTTAGGCTGGAAGGAAAGTTTATCAAAAAACTTGGTGGATGGATATTGACTGTTATGTGTGGAATACGTAACCACGCATTAATGTCTTACGGTGAAGGTCATCCATTCACTTCTAGAATGACTAAGGAACATAAGGACGTGATTACTAGAATGACTAAGAACTTGATTCCACCAAATCGAATCCTGGCCGAACTAAAAAGTATGTACCCTACAGACAACCACATGTGTCTCAAACAAATACACAAAGCACGTTCGAGGTAACGATCGAGTCTACGTCAGAGTAGGACTGAGCTCCAACAGTTGATGACTTATTTGGAGCGTGATAATTATGTGTATTGGCACAGAGTCAAAGATGGGACTTTGATTTTCAAAGACATGTTTTGGGCACATCTAGACTCGATTGAATTTCTAAATACATTCCCCATTGTATTGTTGATTGATTTCACGTTTAAGACCAACCGGTATAAGTATCCATTGGTTGAGATTGTCGGTGTCACATCAATGGAGATGACTTTCTCTGTTGCATTTGCTTATGTCAATTGGGAGAGGTTGGATAACTTTTCATGGGTTCTTGAAAAACTGAGGGGACTATTTAGGAGACAGGAAGATTTGCCACACGTTATACTTACTGACAGGGACACTGCTATTATGAATGTTGTGGAGTTGATATTTCCAACAACTACAAACTTGTTGTGTCAATTTCACATAAAAAAGAACGTGAGGGCCAAAGCTAGGATGTACATCCATCCCATGGTTGAGGATGAGGAAGAGCATCCGATGGACAGAGTTGACGAAGTGATGGAAGCATTTCAAAAAGTTGTCCATGCTGCCACATAGGATGTTTATGAGCAGGCTTTCGAAGCAGTGGCTCGCCCCTTATAAAGAGAGATTTGTAGATGCATGGATAAACTGTCATATGCACCTGGGTAACACTACCACCAACAGAGTAGAGTCGGCACACTCATCTTTAAAGAAACTATTGCACGAAAGTAGGGGTGATTTGTGTTTGTGTTGGGATTCGATTGCTGGCATGCTTACACTACAAGAAAAATTGGACTTTTCGGCGGGCAAAATCCGCCGAAAATGTGGACTTTCCGGCGGATTTTTGGCGCCCGTAGCCAGCTCGCAGCAAACGGTTTCCGGCGGATTTCGTGGCGCCGAAAAAATCGCCGAAAATTTCCGGCAGAAAATCCAAAAAAAAAATCGCATGAGTTTATCCGCCGGAAAGTCCACAAATCCGCTGGAAAGTCCACGAATCCGCCGGAAAAACAGTTTTTTTTTAAAAAAAATTAATTATTTTTAAAAAATAAATATTATTTTTTTTAAAAAATCGTTTTATTTAAAAAATTAATATTATTTTATTAAAAACTTTAATTAATTATTTTATTAAAAACTTTAATTATTGATAAAAAAATAAAATTTAATAATTAATTAGTTTACTATTTAAAAAAATAAAAATTAGGAATGAAAATTAATAATTAATTTAAATAAATATCCATACAACAAAAAAATATCCATACAGAAAAAAATATTCGTACAACAAAATAAAATAATGTAAAGCTACTAGGGTGGCTGCTGGTCTGTGTCATCACCATGATAATAGGTATCATCAGATGCAAGAAAAGCACTAATCGCATCGATATTAAGATCGATGTGGGGCTGCTGGGGTGACCGCCGCTGGGGGTGCTGGTTTGGCTGGTGGGGTGACTGTTGCTGGGGCTGCTGGTATGGCTGAGGTGCATACTGCTAGGAATACTGGGGTGCATACTGCTGCTGAGGCCACTGCTGAAATGCACTGCCGTAATGCTGTTGCGGCTGCTGCGATAGGTAGGATGGCATATGTGATGAGGATGGCCTCGAGTGCTGAGACATCAGCTGATCCTGCAAAAACTTAAAGCGCTCCTCATTTATCCCCGCAGCTAACCTAGCTTGCTCCTCCATGCGCTCCTCGGCTATCCTAGCCTGCTCCTCCATGCACTCCTCAGCTATCCTGGCTTTCTCCCGAAGCGCCTGCACTTCCCGTTCATTTTGCTCCTGCCGCTCGGCAAACTGACGCTGGGCCTCGCCCAGTTGCTGCGTCAATTGCGTAACAGCATTCAACTCACCAGCATTGGGAACATAAGAGCGACCATTACTCGATGATCCAGAATGTGAAGCTGATAGACTCAGAATAATGCTTGTTCGGAAAGCAGCCAGTCCAATACCACCTGATCCTACCATACGATTACTCTTTTGGGGACCAACTGCTCTCTCCCAAATATCACGAGCTACTCTAGCCTCCTCCATTGGATCGATATTAGCTGCCCACTGCTCTGTTGTGACTCATGGTACTCAGCCAGCCCATCCTGGAAGCTCTCTTGAAAAAATAACCCAACAAATAAATAACTATAGCAAAAGTAGTTTTAATATAATATTCCCCGCCCGATATAAAGATTAATATAAATATTAAACATTAATATATAATCGTAAAAGTAGTTTTACCTGAATATTCCTCGCCCGATCTGTAGCAAGCTCACCGGTGTCCTCCCGCATATGAAGGTAGCAATGCAACTCAGGCAAAGTGATTGTCCTTTGTTCCCTCGCCTCCTATATATATACATATTATTAATTAATACACATGAAAATGACTAGTTAATTATAAATAATTACTTAATCAAGTAATAAAGTAATAAATTTACCAAACTCATTCGATGCCTTGCAGTATTAACACTCCCCCCTGTGTGTGTGCAGCCACCTTTTTCAGAAGCATGGTTCTTCTTGGCTTTCTCACAATAATTTCTAAATTCTTGTGTCTGCCAGTACTCCTTTAACCCAGCCCATGTTGAGTCTCCCATATAAGATGGCTTCGCATTCTTACTGCGCGCCTCCTGCAGTAATTCAGAATAGCGATGGGAACATCTCTTATGGAACACTCTCTCAACTTCTCTTTGCTGCTCTGGTAACCATGTACATTTTTCCTATTTAAGAAATTTACAATAATGTTGTTAATTATAAGACAAATTAATTAATCAAGTCAATAAGATAATACACCAAATTAATTATTTCGTAGAACAACTTACAAAAAATGATTTTAACATCCTCTCAATTGCCTCTTTATCTTTTCTAACAGTCGTCCAATTCTTCCAGCTGCTGGTGAAATTCTCCTTGATTGTTTTTGTGATGGTGGTAGTTGTAGCCTTCGAAGGAAAAAACCTGCATTAAAAAAAGATGAATTTTATTACACCAAATTATATAAGTTATATAAAAGGCAACAAAAATAAATTAATAAATAATAATATATATACTTATGAATCACCAGCAGTCTCCAATATGATACGCCCATCAGTTGTATACCACACCACCTCACGGTCAACAGTGAATGTGCGTACCCCATCTGCATCAACATCTGTCGGGACTAAGCCCTCAGTACCAGCAGGAATTACTGGGTCCCCTGCAGTACTAGTACTAGCACCCTCAGACCCAGGTGGTGGCAAATATCTGCCACCAGAAACAACAACACGAGCAGGCTGAACACGACGCCCTAGGCGAGTAGAAGTCTTCCACCTGCTAGTGCTGGCGGCATCACCCGTGACAGGTGGAGGAACATATGTGTCGTCATCGGATCCTGAGTGAGATGCCATGACCGTATCTAGACACACACACACACACACACACACACACACACACACACACACACACACACACACACACACACACACACATATATATATATATATATAAAGATACTAATTAAACAAACATAAATTACATCCTTGATTAAAAATAGAATTGTTGAAACATAAATTACATCCTTGATTAAAAATAGGTTAACATATATTGTTGAAACATAAATAACTAATTGGAATCCCATTCATTCTCAAAATCATCATCATCAGAGGAGTGAATTCTTGATATGGCACATCTTCCATAAACGACACACCAACCACGCCCATCAACTTCATCGCCGGTGTTTGGCTCATCACATAAACGACTAATGGGTTCAACTTGAATCACTTCATTTACATTAGACATCTCTTCCATTTTATATGGCACATCTTCCACCGTGTCATCATTTGTCTCAATGCGACCTCTTGGTTTTGTTTTAATTGTGACACACAAACCACGCCTATCAGTCTGCGTTGATGGATAAGGGACATAATAGACTTGTCTCACATTTTGTGCAATGACGAACGGATCATACAGTCGATATCTACCATTCATTTTAATGTCCACTGTATTTGACTTTGGATTCACCTTTGTTCCTCGAACAGACGGATCAAACCAATTACGATAAAAAAACCACTACCTTCTGACTAAAATCTAGATGGGGGTACAGAAGTTCATATATGTGTTGAACCACACCATAAAAATCATCTTCACCTCCTCCAGTGACAGCCTTCATGCACACTCCACTATTGACTGTCTCACGGCCCTGTGTCCATTCATTGGTGTGAAATTTGTATCCATTGACAAAGTATGTGTGTCATTCTTTAACACATCTTCGAGGACCGTCTGATATGTTCCTCAATTGTTGGTTGGTAGGAGTTGGTAGGAGGGCATAAACATGTTGCCTAAACCACGTTGGAAAATGTGCATTAATATGAGCAGAAGATTGTTGCTCACTTACGTCCTCTGATGACAAGAATTCCCTAAAAAAATAATTAATTGTTACACATTTGTCTACTTTATATTAACTAATTAAGATCGATAGTTAATGTTGAGGAACATACTCAATAAATGGTTGCACCTCAGTACAGTTTATCAACACATGAACATGTGCTGAACTTAACTCTTCATCTGTTAGTCAGTGAATTGACTCCTTCCCAGATGGACGACCGGGTAGACAAAAGACAGACAAAGCTAAATGATGTCTAGGCCATTCAGTATCCATTTCATTTCGACTGCTTCCAGAAGCAAACTCATTCTTGAAATAATAAGAACAAAAATGTGTTGTTTCACGGTGTAAGTAAGAAGAACATATCAATCCTTCAACTCTAGCTTTGTTTTTCACCGATCTTTTTGAATCACCCATGAACCTAGAGAAAATGATATTAATTAACATAATAATCATATATTTTAAACTTGTTTCTTATAGGCTAAATAGCACTTTTGGTCCTTTATGTTTGCTCTAGGTTTCACTTTGGTCCTTTATCCCTTTTTTGGGTCCGTTTTGGTCCCTCGTGTTTAATTTTTGTTTCATTTTGGTCTCTGCCGTCAGTTTTGGCTAACGGATGCCACGCTGGCAGTTAACTGCTGACGTGGCGTCCTCAATTCATTAAATGACGTGGCAATAAATATATTATTTAATTGTAAATAAATTCGTTTATTAATTTAAATAAAACATAAAAACATAAAACAAAACAATTAAAACTTTGAAATGAATTGAGAAATTAACAACATCACCATGAAACCCAGAAACAACAACATCAAACAAACAAGCTCATCTTCCTTTTCAAATCAAACAAAGAGCAACATCAAACACAAAAACGAAGAACACAAACGAAGATCTGAAACCTTTTAAAAATCGTTTGAGAGCAACATCAAACACAGAAACGAAGAAATTAACAACATCACTGTGAAACCCTCTCTTTTGTTCTTCATTTTGATTTGTTGTTTTTGTTCTTCGCTTTTTCTCTTTTGCTCTTCGTTAGTTTTTCCAGATCTGAGCTGTTCTTCATTTGTTCTTCATTTTAATTCGTTATTTTTTCCAGATCTAAAAGGGACCAAAATGAAACAACACAAACAATGAGAGGGACCAAATTGAAACAACACAAACAATGAGAGGGACCAAAATGAAACCAAGGAAAAACAGAGAGGACTAAAATGAAACAAATGAGCATCAACAGAGAACCCAGATCTGGAACTCAGATCTGCACAGAGAAGAAGAAATCAGAACCCAGATCTGTGCCAATATCCCAAACCCAGATTTGTTATTAGATGCTCATGAAGAACGAAAACGAAGATGAAACGCAAACGAAGAAAACCCAGAACGAAACCCAAATGAACAAAAACGAAGAACGAATACGGGTTGAATACGAAATCCAGAAATTGGTTTAATGTTTTAATGGAAGAAACCCAGATTTGGAAGAAACCCACTGATAATGGAAGAACAAAATTGCTTTAATGTTTTAATGGAAGAAACCCACTGATAATGGAAGAACAAAATGGAAGAGTGACGGTTGAATGAAACCCACTGATTCTCAGATTTTGTTTTTAAGTTTTGTTAATTTGTTGATTTTGATTTTACGGTTTATGTTTTTATGTTTTATGCTTTATTTAAATTAAAAAATGAAATTGCTGATGTGGAAATGAGTATGCCTTATTTCTGCCACGTCATTTAATGAATTAAGGACGCCACGTCAGTAGTTAACTGCCAGCGTAGCGTCCGTTAGTCAAAACTAACGTCAAGGACCAAAATGAAACAAAAATGAAACATGAGGGACCAAAACGGACCAAAAGAAAGATAAACGACCAAAGTGAAACCCAGAGCAAACATAAAGGACCAAAAGTGCTATTTAGCCTTTCTTATATTATAAAAATTAACTGATGACCTTTCAAACGGATACATCCATCTGTATTGGACAGGTCCGCCAAGTTTAGCTTCATATGCGAGATGCACCGATAGATGCTCCATAGAATCAAAGAAACCAGGCGGAAATACTCTCTCCAACTTGCATAAGATAAGTGGGATGTCTTGTTCCATTTTTGAAAAATCATCAATTTTTAGCGTTGCAGAACACAAATTCTTAAAGCATTGACTTATCTCAATGAGCGGATTCAAAACGTGTGTTGGCAACGAACTAAAAGCGATAGGAAGTAAGCACTCCATGAATACATAGCAATCATGGCTCTTCATCCCATGCAACCTCCCATTATCCACATCCGCACATCTAGATAAATTGGAAGAATAACCGTCTGGCATTTTCAACTCTTTAATCCACTGATAATCTGCTTTCGCTTGTTCGGTAGATAAAGTATAATTGGCTTTGGGTTTCAAAGTCCTAGTACCTTATTCAACCAACAACAAATCCTTTCGTCTACAGTAAGGATCTATATCCTTCCTAGCTTTCTCATTGTCTTTCGTTTTGCCTTTCACGTTCATGACAGTTTTAAATATGTTGTCAAAAAAATTCTTCTCTATATGCATGACATTGAGATTGCGTCTCAATAGATTATCTTTCCAATAGGGAAGTTCCCAAAAAATATTTTTTTTGTCCAATTGTGCCATTGTCCATAGCCATTTGGACGAGAAACAACACCCGCTACGACTTCCACAGGAGGGATATCCCTAACACTATTCCAAACTTCCTCTGGCATCAACTTACGAGGAGGTCCAGCTGTTTCAACATTTCCCTTGATGAACGCATATTTCTTCTTTCTAAATGGGTGATCCATAGGTAAGAACCTACGGTGAGAGTCAAACCATGAAGTTTTTCCTCCGTATTTAAGACTAAAAGCCTTTGTGCCAACCATGCAAATCGGACACGCCATCTTACCATGTGTCCCCCATCCAGACAACATTCCATAGGCATGAAAGTCATTAATGGTCCACATCAAAGCCGCCCTCATCACAAAATTTTGTTTGCGTGCTGCATCATAAGTTAAAACACCATTCCACAACCTTTTTAGGTCATCAATCAAAGGTTGCAAATATATGTCAATACCAGCTGTTGGATTACTTGGCCCTGGAATAATAGAAATTAAAAACATGTATGGTTTAGATATACACATTTCTGGAGGAAGGTTGTATGGGGTAACAATAACTGGCCAACATGAATACGGTGTTGCCGAGGCTTGAGTATATGGTGTGAAACTATCAGAGCATAAACCAAGCCGAACATTGCGTGGATCACTGGCAAAATCTGAATGAACACGATCAAAATGCTTCCAAGCTTCACCATCAGATGGGTGACGTAATTCACCAGAATTATTTCTATTTTGATGGTGCCACGTCATTTTACCCGCGGTCTCCATTGAAGTAAACATCCTCTGTAGCCTTGGTATAAGCGGCAGATAGAACATTGCTTTTCGTGGAACCGATTTGCCTCTGCTCATCCCTTTCCTACTAACACGATAGCGTGGCTCTCCACTCAACTTGCATTCCGACAACTCTCCATCATTTATGCCAAACTCATTGTTATAATAGAGCATGCAACCAGACACACAACAATCAATTCTTTTAGATTTTAAGCCAAGCTTCGATACCAGTCTTTTAGCTTCATAATAACTTTGCGGCAAAAGCCCTCTAATGGGGGTTGCATCCAACATCATTTTGGTCATATATTCCATGCACAACTCAGCAACATTAAATTGAGACTTAAGACCCAACAACCGAACACACATTGATAATGTTGAGTCTTTAGATCCTTTAAATAATGGTTTATTTGTCTCACTCAAATACATGTAAAACCTTTGAGCTTCCTCATTTGGAACTTCTTCACCATCATATTCTGGTTCTTCAAAATCCAAATTTACTCCAACAGCGTCAGATATCATTCCCTGATAAACATCTAACGGTTGTATAATTTGGCCTTCAGATGTCGTAGTCGCTGGATAACTACTTGATGTGGGAGCTACTACTACCGGAACATTAACCGCAGGAACTGCAGCTACCCCTGGTCCTACTTCCCCGTGACGACTTCATATCCAATAATTTGGCCTAAACCCATTATTGTACAAATCAAGTCTAACTTCTTCTTCATTTTTTATAAATCGAAAGGAACATTTCAAGCACGGACATCTAATACCGCCTTGTCGCGCAAATTCCTCATGACACTTAGCAAAAAAAATAAACTCTTCTACTCCTTCTACAAAACGTCGCTTTAAACCGGATCTTCCAGGAAACAATCGATCATACATCCAACTACGATCCATAATTTGAAGATCTATGTACTACACTACAATGTAAATGAAATAAACTATCAAATAAACTATCAATTACTTTATATTTTGATATATATTGATATATTAATTACTTTATTTTGATATATCAATAAAATTTCAATTACCAGCAACACAATGAATTTTTAGATAATGTTATATATTAATAATTTAAACATTATAAATAATAATTGCAAATTTAATTTTAAATTTCAATTTTTATAAGACAATATCTGTTAATAAAATTTATAAGTGAACGTAATAACACTACAAAAAAACATGGATTAGCGACGGATTTTAGCGACGGATAGGTGGTCCGTCGCTAAAATCAAAATTAGCGACGGAAATTCACAGTATTAGCGACAGATTGAAAAACAATGTCTTTAGCGACGGAAATGGGCTAAATTAGCGAAGGATTTAACATGGCGCGAAACTTGAAAATTTTGGTTTGAATTAGCAACGGAAATCCGTCGCTAAATCCGTCGCTAATGTTTGGAAAATTGTGCCACTGACCGTTGCAGTTGATTTGACACGTGACAGACATTAGCGAGGGAAATCCGTCGCTAAATCCGTCGCTAATGGGTAATTTTTTTTTATAAACCCGAATCCTTCCTCTTCCTCTTTCATTTCTTCCTCTTCCTCTTTCATTTCTTCCTCTTCTCCGTTTTTTCCTCTTCCTCTTTCATTTCTTCCTCTTCCTCTTTCATTTCTTCTTACCACCACCACCATCATCTTCTCCCTTCAACACCACCAGCACCACACCATCCTCTTTCATTTCCTCCTCTTCCTCTTTCATTTCTTTTCCTTCTCCATTTTCCTCTTCCTCTTTCATTTTTTCTTACCACCACCACCACCATCATCTCCCTTCAACACCACACCACCACCACCACCACACCATCCTCTTTCATTTCCTCCTCTTCCTCTTTAATTTCTTTTCCTTCTCCATTTTCCTCTTTCTCTTTCATTTTTTCTTACCACCACCACCATCATCTTCATCTTCTCCCTTCAACACCACACCATCCTCTTTCATTTCTTTTCCTTCTCCATTTTCCTCCCCAACCCCTTATCTCTCCCTCTCTCTATCTGAGATTAGCGTTTTTTTTTAAAAAAAAAGAGATTAGCGAAGGATTTTAGCGACGGATTTCCGTCGCTAAAGTTGGTCAGTGTCAGTGTCAAATCAACTGCAACAGTCAGTGTGCACAGTGTTTAGCGACGGATTTTCCGTCGCTAATTTTAGCGACGGATTTTATTCCCTCGCTAACCATTAGCGACAAGTGGTTTAGCGACGAAATTGGTCCGTCGCTAATTCCGTCGCTAACAGTCAGTAGCGAGGGAAAAACAGGCATTAGCGAGGGAAAAATCCGTCGCTAATACGCTGTTTTTGTGTAGTGTAAATAAGTTTTTTCAAGATAAATTACTTTTTATTATTATTGCAAACAAAATTTGTAACAAAATTTTACTATAAATAGTGAAGTAATTAATATTTTATTAATTTTAATATTGTACCAAAAATGTGATTTGAGAAAACCAACTTCTAAGACACGACAATGAGACACAGGAACATGTATTCAAATAATCGACAATAAGCGTTATTAAAAGTCACCAAGGACTAAAAGAAAAAATCCAAATTTTACGGTGACCAAAAGTTGGTAACATTTTTTTAGACACTAAAAACAAAAAATCCATATATATATATATATATATATATATATATTGATATATTAATTACTTTACTTTGATAACTAAAACCAAGCAAAGTCCTTACCTTACTTACTCGGCTCCAGGCCAAAACGATGAAAAGTAACCGTAGTGAAGAGAAGGCTCTGACTTGAAGCGTATCCCCAACTCAAAAAAAGAGGAAAAGAGAGGAACACAAACTCAAACAATACCTAAACAAACAACACCACAATTAGTAACAAACTCATATTATAAAATAATTCAAAAACTAAAACTATTAACTCATGTTACAAACATACCTTAGATCGAAGAAATTTGCCAAAGAGATGAAGAGATTTAGTAGACAGAAGAAGAGAATTCGTAGGGAGGAAGAGAGGAATTTCAAGATAAGATTTAGTAGAGAGAATGAGAGTATTGGTAGAGGTTTGAAGAAGAAGAAGAAGTGGAGAATGGAGAAGGGATTTATATAGAAGAAACAAAGTCAAACGGTCAAAAGGCAGAATCCGCCGGAAATGTCATTTACCAGCGGATTTAGGGGATTTCCAGCGGATTTTCAAAAATCAAATCCCCCGCTTTTTTCAAAAAAATCTGCCGGAAATGACGTTTCGGACGGATTTTAGTTGGGTTGTCATTTCCGGCGGATTTTTACGCATTTCCGGCGGATTTTCGAAATTCAAAATTGGCGGTTCTTTTAACTATCCGCCGGAAATGACCTTACCGGCGGATTTTTTTTTAAAAAAAAATTTTCGTAGACCCAAATCCGCCAAAAATACCTAAAAATCCGCCGGAAATGTTGCGGAGGAAAAAAAATCCGCCGGAAAATCCAACAAATCTACCGGTAATGTTTCGGCGGATAAAATCCGCCGGTAAGTCCTAAAATCCGCCAGAAATTTTTCGCGGATAAAAATCCGCCGAAAAGTCCTGGCCGGAAAAAATCAGCTTTTCTTGTAGTGTAAGGTTTCTTGACATGAAGTTCATGCATCTACCTAACTAGCTCGCAAAAGTTTGAAAACTTATCACACATATGATTTAGCAATAAAAACCGCACTTGGGTTCGCTCAGTTGCAATTCAGTCATCCAATTCAAAACAATTAGATCACACATTATAACACAATCATCGATTTTTAGCAGATATCAATCTCTTCCCTAGTATATGATAAATATGTTCTAATTCTATTTGACTCATTCAAACACATCTTTAATATCTCCTCTTAGAGCCTTAGCAACGTTAATCATTGACTTTTAGATTAGAAATGGAATCAGAATAGAATTGGTATTCAATGAATGGAAATTAGAAGTTAGGGTTTTTGCTATTCTTTGGTACCAATTTCGTATTCGCACCATCTCTATTCCAATATACTACCTTACCATCCCAATGATGAGTCAATATCATGTTCATAACACTCAATACAATTCAAACATCATCAGTTTACACAAGCCTCAATTCGTTCATCCCCAAGCTAACTTCTCAAGCATTCCCAAATCAAAAAGTATTCAATTTCAGAAGCATTATTCAGAAGCATTAAGGTTTCAAGCAAGTCGAATTATTCAAGCACTAATAACCACACATGAAGAAAAGAAGGCTCACAATAACGCTCAAGAAATCCTCAGATCATTGTAAATGTAAGCCAATATGAATACACACAAAAAAAATATTCTATGAGTACTCGCAAATTCTCCAACATTTATAGCATTCACACATGAATAAGACCAAGCAGATCATGTACAAGTTATGGAAGTAATAGGACAACACAAGATATAGTCCACATTCTAGATTTGTTTAAGGAAACATTGAAAAAGACTCGATTTTCATATTGTTAGTGAAAGAAAAATGGTCACGAACATATTGAAATACTAGATGTCTTAAGAAGGAAACTTCGCAAAATCACAATTTTTGCCCAACCATTTCAAAGCTTGATAATACATTCAATTTCAAAGATTCGCACTTTGTAACAATCCTTATATTATCATTATATGTGATAGACTACACTAGGCTAAACACTAGATCTAGGGTTGCAAGAGAAGAATTAAACATAAAACAACTTCTGATATTTCATATCCCCCAATGGAGGCAGCATTACAATATATATAGCTAGGGTTATGCTACTGAAACAAATAAATGGGCCATGGGCCACTTAAAGACAGTTCACTTAAAAAATAAAATACTGGACTAAATAAACTGGGCCTAGATAAATTCATTCAACCATTGGGGCTTCTTAGTTTCTCTCGTGGGCCTGATTTTCGCCCCACTATCATTACTCACGGGTCCAAGAAAAACCTTGTCCTCAAGGTTTGAGGCGCCACGTGGCTGGCCAGTATTGGTTGGAGTGGAGGCCACACGGATTGGCTGGAGTGGAGGTCCCAACGCGTCAGCTTGATTCGACGGTGGAGATGTGCTGGGCAGAGTCCCGTTGCAATCGGACGCGTGGCTGTATTTCGTGTTGACCGAGGACGCGAGAGGGACAGGACTTGCTGGCTTTGGATCTGTGATCAGTGGCTGTGATTCGCGCAGCAGAGATCCTTGGGATCGGATGGAGGGGAGGGAAACGCGCTGGCACGCGGGTCAGCGAAAGTCAGGGAGTCAGCGCTTGGGGGCCGCGCCTTAGTTGGAATTGATTTGGCTTTGAAATCCGAATCTGGGGCCAACGGTTTAGATGGAGTGCGCAGAGGATCCGAAATATCTAATGGCTGGGAGGGGTTGGCGTGTAACTGTGCGGCTGTCACGCGTGTCAGCGCCTGTTCCTGCGCGTTGGCCAGCGTGTGCGACTGTGACAACTCACCTTTTTCCATTTGCTTTGTAACCAACGGTTGGGATGCGATAGAGTTGGCTTGGGAAGTGGAGTCTTCATCCAACGGTTCGAATTCTGTAGGAAGTGAAGTGTTTATATTGCACTTAGTTACACAAGCCACTGTATTCCTTTCAGTTAAAGAACTTTGTTGTCCTTCTTTCTTCCCATTCACACCTAACTCGTTTCTCTCTCTGTCTTCTTCAGACTTTCCTTCTTTTTCTTCTAAGTCTGTAATATCCAAACCATCTGCCTTCTCTTCAAGCCCCTTAAGATTATGAATTTGAAAATCACCTCCAAAATAAGGACGCAACTGAGAAACGTGCACCACTGGGTGCATACGAGATTCAGATGGAAGTTCCAGTTCGTATGCTACTTTCCCAATGCGTCTGAGAACCTTAAATGGGCCGTAGTAACATTTGGCCAGCTTCTCTGAGGATCTGCGTGCAACTGTTTGCTGGCGGTAAGGCTGTAGACGCAGAAGGGCCAGATCTCCAATGTTGAAGGTATAGTCTCTCCTTTTTTTGTTGGCTTGGTCTACCATTCTTTGTCTGCTTCTTTTTAGGTTCTCTTTCAATGCTTTCAGTATCTCTTGTCTCTGTTTCAGTGTGGACTCCAAGGTGTCAAGATCTGTTGCACCTGTAACATAATCTGGGACTGCTGGTGGTGGTCGGCCGTAGAGAGCCTAGAAGGGCGACATCTGAATGGCCGAATGAAAAGAGGAGTTATGCCAATACTCTGCAAGATGCAAGAACTTGAACCATTTACGAGGGTGGTCACTCGTGAAGCAGCGAAGATACGTCTCTAGGGAGCGGTTGACGACCTCAGTCTGGCCATCGGTCTCAGGGTGGTAAGCAGTGCTGTACTTTAGAGTTGTTCCCTGCACGCGGAAAATTTCTTTCCAGAAGGTGCTTAAAAATAAGGGATCTCTGTCAGATATTATGGATTTAGGGATGCCATGGAGGCGGCAGATCTCGACTGAGAATCTAGTGGCCAGATCTACTGCAGAATATCTGGTTGGTAGTGCTATGAAGTGAACAAACTTTGTGAGTCTGTCGCAAATCACCCAGATGGCAGTGTGTCCAAAAGAGTTTGGAAGGTGAGTTATGAAGTCCATTGTAAGTTCTTCCCAAACCTGATTTGGTGATGGTAATGGTTGAAGTAACCCTTGCTTTTTCTGTGGTAGGTACTTGTTCTGCTGGCAAGTGGTGCAGTGCTTGATGAAGAGTTTAACATCTCTAAGGATTCCTGGCCATGAAAAGGAGGCAGAGAGTCTTGCTAGAGTGGGTTTAACACCTGAATGACCGGCTACAGGGGTGCTGTGATATTCATGCAGAAGGGCTTTCCGTAGATTTGCTGAGTCGGGTATGAAAAGTTTGCCCTTGTAATAGATCAAGTCATTTGAGTAGCTGTAATCATTCTTCATGTCTATTTGTGATGTGCAACTTTGAACTAAATCCTTTCCTTTGTCATCTATTTTGTAATACTGTTGTAGTTGAGCAATAAGCGTTGGAATTGGAGATGAGATTGTAGAGAGCAGTGTTGCATCCTCTGAATATTTGCGGCTAAGTGCGTCCGCCACCAGATTAGACTTGCCAGGTTTGTAGTAAATATCAAAACTGAACCCTTGTAACTTAAATGCCCATTTCTGTTGTTCTGGTGTTTGAATCTTCTGAACAAGGAGGCTCTTAAGGCTCTTCTGATCTGTGTAAAGGTGAAAATGACGGCCTAAGAGGTACTGACGCCACTTTTTTATTGCTTCAGTGACAACAAACATTTCTCGCACATACACTGAGGTAGCTTGCATTCGATGACACATCTTTTTGCTGAAGAAGGCTAAGGGATGACCGTCTTGGGAGAGAACAACACCAATGACTGTAGCGGAGGCATCTGTTTCAACCACAAAGACCTTGGTAAAGTCAGGGAGAGCAAGCACTGGCACTGATGTAATTTTCTGTTTTAACTCTGTAAAAGCCACTTCGGCATCTGTACTCCATGTAAACTTAGTGGAATGCAACAAATCGGTGAGAGGAGCGGCGAGAGAGGCGTAGAGACGCACAAATCGTCTATAGAATCCGATGAGGCCTAAAAATCCCCTGAGTGCCGTGAGTGAACGTGGCTTTGGTCAGTCTAGTATAGCTTGAACTTTATCAGGGTCTGGGGATACACCATTAACAGAAATAATGTGACCTAGGTAATGAACAACATCAACTGCAAAAACACACTTAGACAGCTTTGCAACAAAATGATGGGTCTGAAATAAATCTAAAATGAGTCTTAAATGAAGTAGGTGATCAGATAAACAACGGCTATAGATTAAAATATCATCAAAGAAAACCAGAACAAACCGTCGCAAAAAAGGTCTTAGTAAGTCGTTCATTGCTGATTGAAATGTAGACGGCGCATTAGACAGCCCAAAAGGCATGACTAAGAACTCGTAATGTCCGTCAAAAGTGCGAAAAGCTGTTTTATGAGTGTCTTCCGGTGCAACCTGAATCTGGTGATAACCTGAGCGTAGATCTATCTTGGTGAATAATTTAAAGCTGAGCCAAGTTCATCAAGGAGTTCATCTATAGTGGGGATTGGAAATCTGTCCTTAACAGTGACTGCATTTAGTGCTCTGTAGTCAACACAGAACCTCCAAGTTCCATCTTTCTTTTTAACCAACAAAACTGGGGAGGAGTAAGGGCTGTTGCTAGGGACAATAGTGCCTTCTTGTAGCATGTCATGGATTAGGGAGGTCATAATGAAGGATAGAGTTAACCTCAGGTGATAAGGTATGGACAATAGTTGCTAGGGACAACTGTGATTCTTGAAAAACAGTTGGGTAGTTTTGGAGTATAGAGTTAACCTCAGGTGATAAGGTATGGGCTATTGAGTCAATGAGGTTGTTGTTGGTTTGGTGGGGTGTCAAGGCTTTGTCAGTGGGCTCAAAGCTTAGAAGGTGAAGTGAGGCAATTGAGTCTGTATGTAGTAGGTGGCAGAGTTGGTGATTAGTAGTTTGGGCTGGGTTGGGTTTAGGTTCTCCCTTTAGTGTGATGGGCTCATTATTGTGTTGGAAAGTGATGGATGGTATGGAGAAATCTGCCTGAATGGGCCCAAGGTTCTAAGCCACTCCATCCCAAGGACTACATCAGCACCTTCAATTGGGAGTAAATAAAAATGGTAAGCAAAATGACTGGTTTTGTAGGTTGATAGGAATGTCATTACAAATCCCTTCACAATGTAAGTGGGAACCATTTCCAACCATGCATGACAGAGAATGCTGGGATTTTTGAAGTGGGCAGTTTCAAATGCTCAGCAATTCTTGGTTGCAGTATGTTATGTGTGCTCCCAGTGTCAACTAGAACCATAACTATCAGTCCACCAATTAGGCCGTAAAACCTGAGTATTTGAGGGGCAAATTGACCTGTTAGAGCCTGAGGTGATAGTTGAAAGTAAGATTCTTCTGGTCCACTTTCAATTTCTTCGTTTTGAGATTCAGTGGGGTCTAGTTCTTCACCTTCCTCAAGCATGAGTAAGAGATAGCGACCATTAGCACATTTATGCCCCGGAACAAACTTTTCATCACAATTGTAACATAGACCTTGAGCACGGCGTTCTTCCCGTTGGGCTGGACTGATGCGCCTTATAGAGTATTTAGGTTGGTTTGGTTTTGGTGTGTTTGGGGTGGTAGGTGTAGTGGTTGGGTGTTGGGCTGGCTTGTGTGAAGGTGGGTTTGTGTTTGAGGTTTGGCCATAGGTTTGGGAAAAAGGTTTGGAGAATTTGGGTTTGGTGGCTTTAATCTTATCCTCAATGAGTTTGGCTAGACCAATAGCTTGAGAGATTGAATAGGGTCATTGTATGGCTATTTCATTTCTGATTTCTGGGTTTAAGCCCGAGATAAAACAGTTTAAAATCGCATCAGGTGGTAGCCCTAAGAGTCTATTTCCCAATTTCTCAAAGTTAGCTTGGTATTCAGCAACAGACCCAGTTTGTCTAAGCTTAAAAAGTTGGGCTTGGTGATTTTCATAGGTAGAGGGACCAAACCTTAGCTCTAGCGCTCTAGCAAAGGTTGTCTAATCAGCAAGTTGGCTGTTGTCATGCATCCACTTAAACCAACTACGTGCTTCCCCTTTCCTATAAAATGAGACCATAGGCAAACGGCTTATCATTGGAATGTTGTAAAAGGAGAAAAACTGCTCAGCTTGGAACAACCATTCCAAAGGGTCTGTTCCATCAAAAATTCCCATTTTTACTTTTGGTTGTCTATAAGGGATTTGAGGGGTAGTTTGGGAAAACTGTGGAGAGTACATCTGCTGCATAAAATTAGGGAACATATTTTGGTAAGGTGATGGGTTGTAAGGGGGAATTTGGGCAAATGCAGGGTAGGTTGTTGGGCCATATATGTTAGGGGGTGGTATAGGTGGTGGTATAGGTGGTGGTTCAGATCCAGAAAGGGAAACAGTGGGTTGGGTCGAGGTGGGTTGAGTCAGAACTGTGGGTATTGGGGTAGAGACAGTGTGGGTAACAGCATGTTCATAACCAGGGGGTAATAAAGGGGAAGAAGTGTTACCTGATGAAGGAGGGTGCTGTTGTGCAGGAAATCTGTCATTAATCAGTTTTGTGAGTGTCTCAAATCGTGAATCCATTAGTTGTTGTTGATTATCCAGCCTTGTATTCACAGTACCCAGCTGTTCACCCAGTTGTTGCTCAAGCTGCTGGTTATTTTCATGGAGGACAGCATCCATGTGTTGATAGGAAGCTTGAATGGCATCATCCAGATCCCTGGATGTTGGGTTGGTAGCTTTTGGAGGCAATGAGAAACAAAATGAAAGCACCAATTGATAGACTACACTAGGCTAAACACTAGATCTAGGGTTGCAAGAGAAGAATTAAACATAAAACAACTTCTGATATTTCATATCCCCCAATGGAGGCAGCATTACAATATATATAGCTAGGGTTATTATGCTACTGAAACAAATAAATGGGCCATGGGCCACTTAAAGACAGTTCACTTAAAAAATAAAATACTGGACTAAATAAACTGGGCCTAGATAAATTCATTCAACCATTGGGGCTTCTTAGTTTCTCTCTTGGGCCTGATTTTCGCCCCACTATCAATATGCAACTAGATATCAAATCCTAATGCAATAACACCTTAGAGTTGGGATGGTCATTGAAATAATGAAAAACACCAAATCATGACGATTTATAAATGTAGCTCCGTGGTGAACTATCAGAGTTCCCCTTATTACTGTTTTAGTGCCTTACCATTCTTCCATTAAGTATCCTAACTTACAGAGCAACAATAACTAACTTTAAATTCTGGCCAACACTATTACCCAACAACCCTTGCACTAAGAATGAATTCTCAACTTCTAGAACACATCAATGATGCTAACACAAGCAACTGGGTATGTCATAATCTAATATACTCTAATTAGTTGTACAAAAAGATCAATGAAAGACATGATGATTTAATGCATCAATGCATCAAGAACACTAACATCGGAGTTCTGGATCAAAAGATACGAAGAAAACAGTCGGAAGGCTAACAAGAAAACTATCACAGAAGGGGACGCACGTACCGCGGGCTTAAACAAGCACCACCCGTGCTGCCTGTACAGCACCAGAAAACCATTTTTAAAGCTTATTTAAGTATCCTTTGAGCATCCAATCTGCCCCAAATCTTTAACCAACCCAAACTACGAACTCAATATGTATCAAATCAAGTTAGAACAGCACAACAACATTTACAACATCACTTGATCGAACAATTTGAGTATTTCATGAACCACACATATGCAATTCAACTTGTTTGTTGACACCACTTCAACAACTAGTAATCCAACCCAGTCATGCATGTACTCATTCATATTCTCAGTAGTCAAAAGGAATGTTTTACCATTTGAAGACAACATGCAATACAGAAACCCAAGTAAGGAAGGATAAAGCGACTTAATTGAATACCAACTAGGGGTGTTCAAAACCGAACCAAACCAATAGAAAACCGCAAACCGAACCAAACTAAACCGAAAACCGCAAAGAACTGCTTCTTATTCGTTCTGTTCGGTTCTTTTTTCATTGCACCGCGCGGTTTGATTTGGTTCGCGGTTTTGATTACAAAAACCAAACCAAACCGCAAGTAACACTAAGACTTATTGACTTACAACCTTCCTTACTAACTTATTAGCCCAAATGCAACTAAAACCCAACTCTCACTCAATTACTAGCCCAAATCCAATTAATTCTTTGACTCACTTACAAACAATCCATATTGTTATGCTATATTTAAAAATTACAATAAAATATTTAATTCAAATTCTTTTAAACATTGTCTTAGCTATCTTAAAAGAATTAAAATAGCGTAATTTATATACTACATATATTTGAGTAGATTTTTTCTTAAAGATTTATGTTGGCCATTTTTTATGTTAGTTAATTTTAACTTCGTTTTAAATTATGTTTTGTCTTGGGAAAAACCGAACCAACCGAACCAATCCAAACCACATTAGTTTGGTTTGGTTCGGTTTTATTTTAGGAAGCCAACCGAACCAAACCAAACCACATGTAGTTTTACATTGCGGTTCGAATCACTTTTTGTCTCAAAACCGAACCAAACTGCACCGCGAACACCCCTAATACCAACTCGTCCTCTAAGAGGAAAACAAAATAACAAATTTTTGGACAATAAAATTTAGGCTAAATATATATATTTTGGCCCTTTATCTTTGGGGTTGTGGTCACTTTGGCCCTTTATCTTTTTTTTTCTCATTTTAGACCCTCATGTTTTTTGTTTGTGTCATTTTGGCCCCTGCCGTTATGTTTATGTTTTTTTAGGCAAATTTTTAAGGACGAAAATGAAATCAATTAAAAACATAAGGGCCCAAAATGAAATCAATTAAAAACATAAGGGACTAAAATGAAATCAATTAAAAACATAAGGGACCAAAATGATAACGGCAGGGGCCAAAATGACACACACAAAAAACATGAGGGTCTAAAATGAGAAAAAAAAAAGATAAAGGGCCAAAGTGACCACAACCCCAAAGATAAAGGGCCAAAATATATATTTAGCCTAAAATTTAAGGATCAAGAAAACTTAAAACAATTAAACGAATAAATTAATAATCGAAAGAAAAATCGATTGAAATCATCCAAATCCTTTTGGTGCTGAATTTCCCAGCATCACAAACTTGAGTTTCTAAGAATTGAAATGGAAATTGAATTTAAGTTGAAATCATAAAATTGGATCATTTTTGAAAAACTTAGGAGGTCTTGTTCAGAAAATTTATTTGTCACTTTACTTGCCCCAACAAACACAATTATTAAAACGATGTGTTAATTTTGGAAATGGGATAATTTGCGCCCTCTTACTAATAAAAGATTTTGAGACATGAAAACTTAGTTAAGGAAAACAAATATAGCTTCCAAAAATCCATATATCGTTCAAAAGGGATCATAGGTGAAAAGAAAAATTTTCTACACACCCATTTTAGAAAATTTATACAAGCATAATCAAGGTCGCATTTAACAATTTGTATGCAAATAAAATTCCCACTTATAAGACCATGATCACCACATTAAAACAAAGATATTTGCAATGTCAGCATATATGGATAGTTCACTCAAATGAGACAATACAATATCATTGCAAGAACATTTAGTATGAGTTTCAAATCAATGATGCAAGAAATCACTTTCCAACCACAATTCTTGAAGTTTCAGTCATAACACCTTAAGTGTATGTAAGGGTAAGGAAACTCGCCTTTTCAAAGAGGGTAAAAGATTATTCTACCAATAAGAAGGGCATCAAGAGATAACATGGATCTTCGGTCATCACAATGCACGAGGCAGATCCGACTAAAGGAAAGGTGCGGAATTGAAGGTGAAACATCTTCGAGAAGATGACAACGACACAACTTCACAAGGAATCACTGGTTAAAGAAAAAACACTATTAGACTGACATTTTCTAACAGAAGGTCTTTCAATCCAACAACTTTTTGGATGACGGAATAAGAGTTCTATGATGGTGCTACAGTTCAACACGGATGCCCATTCCCTTGTTTCGCCGAGTTATCGGTAGCCCTCAGTTTCCCCTGCGCGCTCTGATAAAAGAATGAGGCCGGGAATCCCATGGTTCGGTGTTTCAGAAATTTTCGGGACTAAGGCAACCCATTGTTGTTATTCTCAGTACATTGCATGAAATATTGAGTTGATCAAGCTCAGTGATTCACACAACATCTTGAGAGGTTCTAACAATTACTTGTCACAGTTCCTGGCTGACTCGATCTATCTAAACTATTAACCCTAAAATCTCTATGTCTGACAAGGTCGAACTGCTCTGATACCATTTGTAACATCCCATACTTCTTTCAGAACTGTCGACTGCCCCCACAAACCACCACGTGTCTTTCCAGCATGTGTTGTCCTCACTTGCATGCTTTCTAGGAAACTTCCCAGAAGGTCTCCCATCCCACTACTACTCCAAGTCAAGAACCCTTAACTATGGAGTTCTTATGGGAAGGGGTCCCAAAAAGAAGATGCATCTTGTTGGTATAGGTAGTCCAAATCAATTCTTTTAAGTCTTCCTTCAAATATATAGTCCCATACCTACACAACCTCAAGATTCCTCTCATTCCGGTGCGCATTCGGTTCATTCACGCACCTCTTCTCTTTGAAGCTTGCCAGGAGCCGCTCTTTGCCATGCCAACCTTATTGGGCACCGGCGATCAGTCCTTGCCCTCGCCAGCCACGGATGTCACATGCCCACCAGCTTCCGCTTGGTTCGTCCTCGAACCACACCGTACTGAGGGGACTATTTAGGAGACATGAAGATTTGCCACAGGTTATACTTACTGACAGGGACACTGCTATTATGAATGTTGTGGAGTTGATTTTTTTCAACAACTACAAACTTATTGTGCCAATTTCACATAAAAAAAGAGCGAGAGGGCCAAAGTTAGGATGTACACCCATCCCATGGTTGAGGATGAGGAAGAGCGTCTGATGGACAGAGTTGACGAAGTGATGGAAGCATTTCAAAAAGTTGTCCATGCTGCCACACAGGATGTTTATGAGCAGGCTTTGGAAAATTTTGAGAGTGTTTCAGCACCATTTGACAACTTCATTACTTATGTGAAGAAGTAGTGGCTCACCCCTTCTAAAGAGAGATTTGTAGATGCATGGATAAACCGCCATATGCACCTGGGTAACACTACCACCAACAGAGTAGAGTCGGCGCACTCATCTTTAAAGAAACAATTGCATGATGGTAGGGGTGATTTGTGTTTGTGCTGGGATTCGATTGCTGGCATGCTTAGGGTACAACATAGTGAACTTAAGCGGAGTTTCGAGCACAGCCTCAGAAGAGTCAAATATCATCATTGGAGCAGAATATATGACAACCTAAAGGGTTTAGTTGCTTCCAACGCGATGGACTATATTGCCAAAGAGTTGAAGCGGTGTAACATGATTGGTGTTGATTCTTCTGAATGTGGGTGCACGACCAGAACCACACATGGTCTACCATGTGCATGTGAGTTTGCTAGGTAAAAGTTTTAACTAACTCTTTTAGTTTTTTATATATCATTAAATATTATCGATGTAAAAAAAATCATACATATTTTGTAGGCACATGGTGAACCTCACTACGTTTCCATTGGAAACAATTCATCTTCACTGGAAGAGACTTAATTTCAAGGTTAGACATCAGGAAGAAACTTCAGAAGGCTCAAATGATGAGTTGAATTTGAAGATTGAATTTGAAGCTATACAACGAAGGTTTGCTGCCTCCGATCACGTTGGTATGTCGAGTTATGATAAAGCAAAAAGCACGTGAGTTGGCATTCCCAAACACTACTTCCATGTGTCCACCTCCAGATAAGATCACTACAAAGGGAGCACCTAAAAAGGGAAAGAAAAAGAAAGATGAGTTCTCAACAAAGCGAGAGAAGTCATACTGGGAACATGTAGATGACATTTTTGACTCACAGGAAGATAGCACATCCACTGCGGCTCAGTCAGGCAAAACAACCTACTCCACCAGTATCAAAATCCTCAACTCCAGCCCATAGTAGAAGTTCCACCCCTAATCCATTTCATATACCTAAACAAAAACAAACTACAAGTGGAACTCCTACCCCACCGTTACCAAAGAAGGCAACCCAAGTAACAAATGTCACTCCTACTCCATCACCAACCAATAAACCAACCCAATCTGCAAGTTCCAATCCCACACAATCTACATGTCCCACTATAGCACTAACTCAAATTCGAAGTCTTACCCTAAACCCTACCCCTGAAATCATTCGTTCAGCTGCATACAATACATACATAACTTGTATGCTCGAGGTCATGCATCGTTTTGTTGAAGATATAGTGAATGTGGAAGGTGACAGTAACTGCGGATTTCGGTGCATTGCTGCACTACTTGGTAGGAGTGAGGATGCTTGGAATACCGTTAGGGATGATTTATTGGAGGAGATTTAGCGAGACTTCGAATTGTACTATTAGTTGTTTTTTGGGATGGGCAAAGCCACCTATGTTATGAAGTCGTTGATGGGCCAACATAAGGAACCAGTGGAGAATTGGATGACTATCCCAGAATGTTCTTATTTGATTGCAAATAGATACAAGGTCGTGCTTGTTTGCTGGTCTCTTAAAGCATCCCACACAATTTTCCCATTTCAAGTTGCATGTAACACCCTAGTATTTTGGCCATGGAAGAAATACCGGAATGCTCATTACTAGCATACATCAGAGTAACCATTTCTATTTCTAAGACATTGAACATAGCTATGGATAAAGACCCATATTTAATACCCCTTTTGATTGCCAAAATACATAAGAGGATTCATAACATAACATTAAACAAAACCCCAAGTTACAAAGTTAGTGCTCCTATCGTTCAACGTCTCAAAAGTAGAACAAAGTCTAAGTTATCATATCGAGATACAACAAGAACCTAGGGATGTAAGTAAAGTATCAATAGATCTCCAAGATCTCCTCAAGTCTCAGTGATTCCATTGGCAGCTACCTGTTCTTCTTATCCTTTGCTTTTCCCTGGTTCTCTGTAAAAACCACATACAAAAACAATGAGAAAACAATCTCAGTGAGCTCTTACGTGACCCCTCACAACTCTACTCGCGGTGTTTTATTTAACATCTCATTCGGACCCCAAAATCCGATTAATAGGCTACCAAATCCTTCATGTGGATACCAAATCCTTTGGGGAGGGTGGATACCAAATCCTTTTGTGGATACCAAATCCTGTTAGAGGATACCAAATTCTTTTTGTTCATTAAACAATGTTATGTTCTCTCTCGGTATATAACTAGTCAAACGGTCTCGACGCCATAATCATATATCATTCATTTCGCTTCATGAAAATAACAATTCAGAGTACACATATATTCCATCACCAATGGGGAGGGTTAGGGAAAGGATTGGGAGAGGTTTGGAACCAAAAGGACTAGCTTTGGACATGTTTTGAAAAATGAGACAGAGGCAAGGGCCCAGTCCAGGCTCACAGGCGCACGGCCCGGGCTCACTGCAAAAAAAATTTTCAAGTGAGTGGCAGAAAGAGGCGAACCGTCCGAGCCTGGGGGCGCACAGACCAGGCCCTCTTATCAATTTCGAAAATTTGTTCATTTTCGTGCAATTCGCTATTCCGTTCGATTCCGTTACTCGTTCTGCTCAATTCCTAACTTAACCACAGTTCATAACAGACTCAAAGCATCATCAATCAACCAATTTATGCACTCAGTCATACAAGAAATTCACGTTATAGCATTTCATACCAAAATTTGTCACCGAATTTTTTGACGGTTTTCGAAAGCGGAATCCAGTTTTCGTAAAAATACATACAACACGAAATCTCAGCTCCTACTCCACTCTTTAAGGTTGCCAATCACAACGTAGGTGTCACAAAGCTTCTATGACACTCTTAAACTCACATGCATCCAGAAATTTAGCCATTTCAACCTCCAAGACTCACAGGCATGCTTGAAATTTGAAGGAGAAGAGGTTGGGGAAAAATTTTGGTTTTGCTTCTATCCACCAAATGATGATGAAATCAAAAATGGGAGAAGAGGAATGGTGAATTCTGGTTCTTGGTGAGCTGAAGTTTTCACTCTTCTTCCTCTTCTCTCTTCACGCCCTCTCTCTCTCTTTTCTCTCCATTTTTTCTTTTTCCAATTCTGATTTTTATTGTATTTTGTGAGTTGTGTGAGTGTGTGTTGTGTTTTATGGGAGTGTGGTAAAAGTGAGGTGTGTGTGTGTGTGTGTGTTTTCAACTGAAGGTTAAGTGGGGTGGGTATGGAAATGTCCATTTTGCCCCTAAGTTATGTACACCCTGCCAATTATTCCTACACTACCCAGTGCAATTTAACTTGACAAGCCAACAATTATACAATTAATTCACTTAGTCAATCACAAAAAAGTAATCTTACATCATCAATTATTAATTCAAGAAATTATCAAACAACTTGATTAGTAATGATTTATTCAAACAAGAACTTAGCCATTTTGGGGATGTTACATTACACTTATCAAGAATGCACTCGTGTTCAACATATGCTTCACAGGGAACCACTTTGTACAAATAGTTTTGAAGAAAGGAAGCCCAATACCCCCAACGAATTATTACAGGAATAGACACAAGGCAGACATAGCAAAGGATTGGGTCAAGCCATTCACAGAACGCTTGCAACAGTGGAATTCTTTAGACTTAGATCTAGAACCACCATGTATTGTAGACTTAGCAAAAGATTGATGGTTATTTGAATATGTTTTTGAATTTCTATTCACTTATGTATTAAGACAACATCATTTATCCACTTATTCGATCTTAAGTTCATTAAAATTAGTTAATTCATTGTTAGTATTTATATTGAAAAGGTGGAATTACATATTTATTGGCAACTTCGGTTTCTGCCCAGTAACTTGAGATTCTGTCTAGTAACAGATAGGTTCGGAACTTTACGTTCGAACCGGTTCAAAAATTTTGTACCGTACCTCTGTTTATAGTCAAACACCCCTTACGCAGTTCAGATGTTTATTATCGAACTGGTTCGGAATTTTAGAACCGAACATGTTTTTTTTGTTGCCACGGACCGTAAGTTCCGAACTGGTTCGTGAGAGGAACCACCAAACCTGTCATTGGACCAGCGTACATGACTACCCACGCGTATTCCACGTGATGGTAACTTTGGTATTTTTTAAAAATGGGGGATGTCCACCGAGTAGGGGGGGTTGTACGAAGTATGGCCCATCAACAATTGTTATTTGGTTTTGGGATCGGATGTCAAGTCCAATCCATCCGGCATCCGCTCAAACCATATATTGGGCTGTAGAAAGTCTCTACGGACCACATGCACAACGGCAAACCACGAAGGCAATTGTTAAAACTACTTCCTTGTTTTAATTTTAGCACCTCTTTTTCCTATTAAAATGACTAAAATAACTCTAGCCGTAAAAAAGGAAAAATTCATCTCCATCCCCTTCCAACTATTCCCCACCCCACTTTTACCACCATCCCCACCCACCCCAACCCCACTCCTTTGCATAGTGATTCATGACATGAGTACATGACCACCCTTTCACCTATTTTCGAGCTTCGGTTTTCATTTCACGAATATCTATTTTTTTTCCTTTGCAATTACAAGTTGTCACAAAAAATAAAGATTTTTTTTGATGGTAAACTAAGATATCTCCTGCGTGCAATTGTAAGATAGAACTTTTCAAACATTTTAATAAATGTCTAGTGGAAGTGAGACTTTCTAGAAACTTTTGTTTCATTTGGTCATAGATCCTTATTTATGTACGTGTTAATGTTACTCAAAAACAAGTTTATGGAATTTTTTTTGCTTAGTTAGTTGTTTTTATTGATTCTTATTTTTAGGTTTACAAAGATAAGTTTCATTGATTTTTATAATTCGTTAACCTTGTTATTTATTATTATAAAAATTGAAAATATTGTCTATTTTTTATTTTGAAGTTATTACAATTTTAAGATAAAGATGACCAAAAAAATTCTAAAATACTTTTAACTTCTCCAACTTACAAAGTTAAAAAGGTAAAATTAGTACCAAACATCTCTTGGAAATTTCTACATTTATTTTTAAAAAGTTTTTCAATGTTTTTTTCACTATTATCCATTTTTTCTGTAACAAAAAAAGTGTTTTTTCACGGCCAACGTACCCAACTTAAAAAGAGAACTAAAGCAGTCAAATAACATCTACTAACTTAAAATCTTGAACACATCGGGTTTTGGAGACCCGCGTTCTACGGAACTGAACTAAGAGCGCTTTTTATTTCAAGCTCTCACGTGTAATGTCTGTTTTTTTTTTCTTTTATTTACTGTTCATTCCATTCTCCACAGTACACTTGCATACCACTTCCAGCTACAGTTTTTTTCACACTGAGGAGTTCACGTGAGTAGTTGAGTGGTTTGGGAAAAAAAAGGCCGTCGGTTTTGGCAAATATCCGGGGAGAAGAATGCATACTTACATTTGTTCTTACACTTTCAATTGCCTCTTCACTTTTTATTTTTGTTACAACTATTTTTTTGACATGTTTTGTTGCGGTAACAGGTTCAGTTTCTGATGCTGCAGTAACAGCTACACGGAATAAATCTGTGGAGACTGGGGGATATGCTTTGCATGTGTTTGGGATTGAAGCCTGGTGGTTTAATTGACTTGAGTCATGTTCTATGTAGCCTCTTTTGGTACTTTGAGCTGTTTATATTATCTTTTTTACTTTTGTTATGTTTTAGTTGAATCACGTCTTTGTAATATGCCAGACTATTGGCTTTATTAGTTTAATGGAAATCCTTTTTTATTTGTTTGTGAACTTTTGTTTTTATCATTTTTCTTTTAGTAACTATGGCTTGGATATCACAAATTAATAAATTAGTTTGTTTAATTTCAGTTTTTTTTTTATCAAATTGAAGTATTAGCCAAATTGTTTCTAGCATTTCCTATGTATCTAGCTTTGTCGTTAATCCATAGTTCATTGCCGTCTCCAAATATTGTGTTAAACGTTGAAAATGTAAAATTTATCAAACAAAAATTGCATTGTCAATAATTGTGTATTAAATTAATTTTATCTGCCTATAAAACAATTTTTTGTTTTACTTGTCTGTATCTACTATTTTGTACCGTTCCATTATTTACTTAACTTTTTCCCCCTGCTCTAAGATACATTAGTTTTATATTGATTTGTAGAGCTTATCTTTTAATAATTATCTATAGTTTAACAATTATTAATACAAATAAACCAAATTGTACCGTTCCATTATGACGTTTGCATATAATTTGGTTTATTTGTATTATGTATATAGCTCGCAATGAGCAACCCACAGATGGATTTAGTAAATTACCAATCAAAAATTTTTCTTGGAAACAAATATATAGTTGTACAAAAAGTTAGAAATAAGTGCTAATTAATCTAATTATAATTATGATAGTTATTTCACTTATTATTTAAAGAAAAAAAATGATTTAATGAGAATTATTTTTTATTTGTTATTTTGATTACATATATATACATACACACACACACACACATATATATATATATATATATATATATATATATATATATATATATATATATATATATTCCAAGATGACTTCTGTTTGGTTTCGTTAAAATTTGTCACACCGATAGTTATATCTTTTTTAAATTCTTATTTTGGTTGCATATAAACTTCTGGAGTCGCTATTTATTAATATCAGGTCTTAAGTACCTTTTTAATTGATTTTTCAAATATTTTATAACTAATTAAATATTTTTAGAAATATTGTCATTATTTATGAATGTAGTTTGTATTTCCTTGCTTACATAGTTTAATTGAGGTTTCAATTGTTTTGAGTATCACTAATTCATAGTTACCTCTTGTTACTTTCTTTAATACTTAGACTAAGTCATTGGAATAAATACTGTAAGGGTAGTATTGTCTTTTAATACATGATTGTAATTGTTTCTGGTTTATTACTTGTAACATCATATAAACTAGTGGAATGACCCGTGCATCGCACGGGGTCAAAGCTTTAGGGACCGCAATATCATTACAATACTAAAATTAACTTAATAGAAATGAAAAACAAATTCTAACAATTAAAATATGCGTAGTAGATTCAAAAGGATTACATAATTATTGTAATACTAAAACTTGTTACAAAGGATTACATAATTATATCTGAATTCTTTCCAGAAATGAAGTCAATTTTCATTTCATTCAATCATAACATGGTATTAGTTGAGAATTGACACTTCATCCGCATCTCTCACTCTGATTTCTCTTCGTGAAATCATCTTGATTTCATCTCCAAACCTTAAATTCCTCTTTCTGCAATCTTGATTTTTTGTTAAATCGTTTGTATTTCCTTCTCAGTCTCCATTGATTGATCCTCGTTCTCCTTCAATGACTTCCTCTGAGTCTCGCGATTCCAGTTCCTAATCTCCTCCGCCGCGGCGACGCTCTTCATCGAAACGTGACGATGCCTCCAATCCTTTCCCCATCCAATCCATCCTTGAAATTGGTCACTCCGGTGCTTGAAATTGCTGGATTATAGCCATCTTTAATCTTACTAACACCTTGTATTCCCTGCAAGATAAAAGTGTGCATGACATGGGTTAAATATTAACATGAAGATAACAATTTGAAGCAAAAATATAAGCATATATATTTTTTCTACTTTCCTCAAAGTAACTAATTAAATTGGAAGAATGATTTCCAAGTGGCCCCACATATATCTCTTGCCCTCCTTGCTTAAGCAGCAAAAGCTGCATTTCATTCAGTGTGACAAAATCATTAGTACACTTGGTAATGGAAAAGAACAAACAAAGAATTGCTACATATCTGAATTTTCCATTTTCACCTCATCAAAAGATTCAAAGATATCAATGCTAGGCTGATAATGGTACAGACAACTGTTCTTCCAGTGTCTACTGTGTTCTTAACGGTTCTCATGACAATAGCAGCAGCCCTTGCATCTAGCCCAGAAGTTGGCTCACCCATGAATATTATAGAGGGATTAGTCAGTCCCAAATTTAGTAATTTGATAAATCATGCAAGTTTTTATCACACTCATCTTTTTGTTTCTTCTATTATTTTTTGACATGATAGTTTCAACAATGAATGGTAAATATATAACACAAGTTTATGCACTCATCTGCAGAGAAAATTTACTTGCAAAATCTTAAGTGTTCAAACTTGTTAACAGCCTATGGAAAGCCAAGAAAATGCATGAGATTCAGAAACAAACCTTTCTGGCTTCAGCATTGATGTCTGGGGACAATCGAAGCCACGTGGAATAGAGCAAGGATTCGTAGACAGTAACATGAGGAGAGTGAATATCAATTTGCTCACTGTATCCAGAAATTCTGGCAAAGGTTTCTTGTTTCTTTGGATGGCCAGAAATAGTGATGTTCCCACCAATATACCCCCCAATTTTTCTACCAGAAAGTACATCAATCAGAGTTGTTTTTCCAGCACCAGTGAGTCTGATGCTTTCCAATTGATGCATGAACAATTCCAAAAGACGCAGCATGAGAGTTGATAACTTTAATCTGCACATTAACACCTGAAACAAACACAAAGAACCAGAAATTGAAGTTCAAATTACCCAAGCAAACAAACAATGCTAAAAAATACCATAGATAAAGTGCATACCCAAATAAAGCTCGCCAAACGATCCACTCCCAATCTTCCTCCCAAGCTTAAATTTTCCACCAATAATATGAGAAAATTTTCATCATGAGATACCAGCGAGATCAATAAGACTTATTCTGCTACTTTTTGAACTACTGAAACCATTTGTTGAGGTTCCCTGCAGTACCAATCAATATAAATCAGACATAGAAATTTAACAGTATAAACCTGTTTTCAATTTTGAATAGAAGAAATGGTAGTTTCCCACAGCTAATCATGTTAAATTGAATTATAATGGAAATACCTTACACCAAGATTCAATCACAAAAGTGAAAATGATATGTGATCTAGAACTCTTAGAATTTAAGCTTGTTGCTCCAACTTTTCTGCTCGAGAGGCCCTACAGCATATAAAGATGAAAATCACCTTAAGCAGATATCAAAAGGGAATGAAAGCAATACATGTATGGAAGAAAGAGTTCAAGAAAGTGGTGAGTGAGAACATGTGCAAGATGGTTTAAATAGAATACCTAGAGGGGCATGATAGGAAAAAAGAATTGAAGAGACAGGCTATCAAACAAACCAAAGAAAGATAAGATTAAGAAATAAGAAATAAGAATAAGAAAAAGACCTATAAGATTGATCTACTTGTGAGAAGGAAAAAAAGTGCAGGGAAAGGAACGAAAGTGCAACAGGGTTACTAATCAAAAACTACAATTTCCAATGAGAAAAATGGGAAAACTGATGAAACAATTTATGTAATCAAAGAAGACATGCTCTAATGGACTACGATAGTACATGAGATAAGGAATATGTCCATTTTTTGCTATAAATGAAATAAATATTCACCCCTCCGCCCAAAATATAACTATAAAATACTCTTGAGCATTCACTCATGTTTTGAATTTAGGCATGACAACTATTGAATGTTCGAAAGAAAATCATCGTCAGCTAACCTGAGTTTGTGGATAACAGTTCCCAGAGTTAGTAAACTACGATTTATGTGGCAACCCTCTTTCAATCTTGTGCCAGCTGAATTGGTTTGGGATGCCCTCTCACTTCCAGGAAGATCAACAAAATTTTGAATAAGAGAAAATAATTATCATCTTATTCCCTAAAGAGGTTCTTTAACACGATAAACTGATACTCAAAATATATTGCTAAAAGATGAGCAAATCATTCATACCATTGAAGCAGATAGAGAGCTACACTTGTCATTTCCAAGGAATTCACGTGCAGAACTTTCAACTGTCTGAAAACCACAGTATTTAGAAAATGTAAGAGAAGATGAGCCATAAAAGTTCACAAAGTTCATAGCTCTTTGTAAAAAATAATAACATATAATACCAGTCTCAGAATCTGATGAGATCTGGAACTTCCTTCATTCAGTGTTGTCTCCCCTATTTGCCTTTGAGCTGCAAAAATGCAAATCAAAGGATAAGTATAATATTTTATCAAGGAAACAATAAGAAAACATAATGAGTTAAATCATTCAAATCCTTACTTTCACAGAAAGAAATGAGTTCTGTAAAATGGTTCCAGTCTCTCACAGTTTCCTCAATCAGTTTCTCAACAACTGTTCCTCTCTGTTAAATCAACAAACCATAAGTAAAATGCACATTTACTACCTCTAGAAAAATGATGAAGCTATTTAGTTTTTACCTCTGGATCATCAAGAAGTCTAATAGGAGTACAATCTGGACAAAGGAGGTCCCTTACAGGTTCATTATAAATCTCTATTGCCGAAAACTTCAAAACAAATTCCCTCTCCGAGTGCTATAGAAAACAGTAAAACCAAATCAACAAATGGTTTTTGTCAAAAAAAAAAAATCAACAAATGGTTTTAAGAAAAACCAAGTAATGCAAATGCAGTGGTGCGTTCATACATATATAAATCTCATTTACCTTTTCCATATAGTTAAAAATGTCAGCCATAGTGTACTCAGTTATACCACTCATAGTGTATGTCTTTCCACTGCTTGTTTGTCCATATGCAAAAATGCTTGCTGATGAATTAAAACCAAGAAGCATTTAAGGGAAATTGTTAACATGGAATTTCCATTTCTGTTAGAGAAAAAAAAGATGCCACTAACAACAGAAAGGGCAACTTCTTTAGCTGCTTCTTCATACACTTGCCTTGTTGAGCAATGAGTCCTAAATACTCTATCTATAGCCAAAAAAGAAAGCAATCCAAATCAAAAAAAAAAGAATGAGGATAGCATTGATCAAACTATAATAACTTGATCAGTCACTTATAACAAACTTCAAAGAGCATATTGTGTTGTCCTCATTCTTCATGAACACCTTAAAAAATGAAAACCATAATAAAGTTAATAAAGCTGTCCCCTGTTAATTCACTATCATATTAAATCAAACACAGCACACACAAAAGGGTTGAAAACAATAAAGAGCATATTGTGCTATAAGTAACCCCTAATTGAAACAGATAAAAAGTAGAAATTTTAAATAAAAAAAGTAGTAGTAGAATAAGAGCATGTAAAAATTTCTAAGTGGATCTAGATTCTACATTCAAGAGAAATGATGTTTTAGTTGTTGAGCCAAGATTCCCAATCCAAGGGACCCAAATTACATTAAAAGCATGAGAAAATTGATTTCAGTAAGTAACAAACCTCCACAAATTACATCATCTGCTTGAAAGTTCTCAGATTTGGTCTTGATATTGAACCACTTCTTAACCAATGTTTTTGGCCCTGAAAGCTTCACCAACAAAAAAAAAGAATGAGAAAAGGAAGTTGTAAAACTAAGAAAATTATGTCCTCTTACTGAAATGATATTAGTGAACATTGATCATTTTTCAAAATCAAACAACATATTTAAGATGAATTCTGATTCTAATGTTTTTCCAAAGCTTTACGTTTTTTACTTTCATTTTGCATGTCACAACATATTAACAACTCTGAGTCGCAAGTAGTTTGAGTAGCATTTACATGTGTCTCGTGACTGAAAAATACCTCGGGTTTATGACTCAAACTCTATTTTATAGCGGAACTCAAGTGCCTACTAATAGAATGGTCCATGACATTCATCAAAATACATGAGAACAAAAGAACTTATTTTGATCATAACTGAGAAAACCTATGGGCAATGACATTCATCAAAATACATGAGAACAGAAGCACTTATTTTTTAATTAAAGTTAAGTTTGAGTAGTATTCAAGCAAGCCAAATCTTAGTTTGTTCTCACCTTAATTCATATTGATGCCAGCATCCAAAAACTTTTCATTTACTTCTTTCAATATGACAGGATAGTTACTAAGAACTAAAGTTGTTGCTTTTCCAGAGCCCATTAGTCCTCCACCAAGGATGGAAACCTTCTTCACATGTCTTGGAAGTAATTAATGAAGCAATAAATCTACCAAATTCACCATCCATTGAAGGGATGCCAGGACAACAAATCTCCTTTCCTGATACATGCAGAAGAAATTAAGAATTTTAGAGAAGGTTAAAACTATTCTTATCAAGCTTCACACTTTCATTGCAATTAAAACAAAAATACATTGTCTAAGAAGAGATGGTACATAAATTAAAGCCTAAAGCTATGTTCAAGTTGCTGAAAAAATATGGAATGCAATGTTCTCAGCTGTCATTGATTTCTTTGTTCAAAAGAAGTTGGAATAGAACAGAGTATGAGAACAGAATATGGAATAGGTGCATAGTTTATTCCCCAAATGCAAAATCAACAGAAGTGGGATATAGAGTTAGACCTTAGGAATTAGAATATCATCATAAGGAAAAAACTAAAAACAACAGTATCTGAATGCACATAAAAAATGAAGAAAAGAATCACACAGCTCCAGATTTGAACAAATCAGGATTGTCAAATACGGGGTGATGGAAAAGATTAAGTCAAAAGTTTACAGAAATATACTTATTTCACAAATTAAATATCAAATATTTACAGAAACATGTTTGTCAAGGAAATTTTTTTTAACTAAAACACAAACTACAAAACTTTCTACCAGTAGACTCACCCCACCTATTTGCCTCTCTCTCTAAGCTACATCCGAAGATATGTGACCCAATTAGTGGAACAGGAAAATGAAAGCAAGTGAAAAATTGAAAGAAAAAATGTGAAAGTTAATGGGCGAGAAAGAAGAGCCTGGGAGTAATAGAAGACCAAAAAAATTTAAAAACTCAAAAAAATTAAGAGAGAAACAATTTGTTAAGAGAATGAAGATACAAAAAACTTACATGAAACTAAATTGAGGTGTAAGAGAGAAGAAACCAGATGCACTTCTTTGCTATCTGCAAAAACCATGACACCAATTCGGTTGCACAACTACATCATCCTCCTTCTATTCTCTGGCCAAAGCACCAACAATGTAGAATTTAAAGAGGACAGAGCGAACACCTGTAAAAGAGAAAAAACGATTTTCTAAAATGCCAAATCCTCAATCACAACCCCCAATTAACAGAGCCATCAACATCTCTAGAAAAGCCAACAACTACAATCATAAACATAAACAAAAGAGGGAAAAAAATACCAGAAAACAATGAGTAATTTGTCACAAACATTAAGCTACAAAATCATCTCTTCAAACTCCATTCCCCATTAAATCTGTAAAAAGAACAAATGACTTCAAAAAAGAGGCAGGGAAATAGAAGATGATCAAAGAGAGATAAAAATAAAGAAAGGAATTTGCACCACATTTTTTGGCACAGAGAGTAGCGGCAAGCCGAAGGTGTCACAGTGGCGATGGCGGTCCAGTTGTCAAGTTGTCAAGTTCCACGGCCCACCACATTGAGGCTTCCTTTGCAAGCGGTAACAACGATTCTACAGTCGGCGAGATTAGATGGAGAAGTAGGGTGTCACCGTCCAGTCGTCAAGTTCCACGGCCCACCACATTGAGGCTTCCTTTGCAAGCAGCATCTCTCTCACCACCGCATCTCTCCATCACCGTCACATCTCCCCCACTATCGGTTCCCTCTCTTTTCCCTCATCTCTCGGTATTTCTACAAAATCAGAAGCGGAAATCAAATTCAGAATCAATATCAAAATAAGAAGATAAGAAGGTAACAGGAAGAGGAAATATGTGCTACACCTGGGTTTCAAAATTTTGAATATAAATTTCCTAAATGAAGAAGGAGGACGGCGGCGAGGAGAGAGTGAGAGGAAGAAGATCTGCGAGAGAGAAAGAAAGGAGATGAGGAAAGCTTGGTTCGTGGTTGACGGCAGTGATGGTGTGGGAGGAGGAAAGGAGGACGGCGGCAAGGAGAGAGTGAGAGGAAGAAGATCTGCAGAGAGAAAGAAAGGAGATGAGGACTTCTGAGAGATGAGAGAGAGAGAGAAAGGAAGCGTGAGGAAGAAAGGAAGCGTGGGGAAGCGTGAGTGTCAGGATGAGAGAATGGAACGTGTTGCGCATGCAAGAGAAGAAAGGGGAGGGCAAGACACGTGGTGGACACATGGCAGTGATCAAGTGGCTGAAAATTTGGAGGGAAATAGGGGGGCTTTGGCGGGAAGGAGACTACCCCAAGATGTAAATGTAGAGATACTGATTTTGTAATTCAATTGATTAATAATATCATTCTATTACTGTAGCATCTTCATCTATCTCTTCTCTGCTTCTCTGTGCGAGTGTGTGAATCAACAATGGCGACTGGAATTCAACATGGTATCCAGAGCCTTGTTTGCTAGGGGATCTAAGGGAAACACGGGTGTGAGATTGTGAATCTCAAGTGAGAAGTGTGTGTAATTTCGAATTGCAATTCGGAATTGAACGAAATCGCAATCTTTGATTCCTAGGGTTTGGGGAAACACGAGAGTTTGTGTGATTAGATTTCAGAGAGAGAAGATGAACGGCAACAATGGAGGATTCAACACTCACTTACCTATCTTTGATGGTAAAAATTGGAGTCGCTGGTCCATACAGATGTGTGTACTGTTCGGAGCACAAGATGTGCTTGAATTCGTGAACGACGGCATCGGAGAGCTCGGGTGAACGCAACTGAGGCGCAACGGAATGCACATCGTGAGAGAAGCAAGAAGGATCAGAAAGCTTTATTCTACATTCACCAGTGCGTAGATGCGAAAGTCTTTGAGAAGATCGCTGAATCAACAACATCGAAGGATGCGTGGGACACACTAGTGCGTTACTATGGTGGAGATGCAGCAGTGAAGAAGGTGAAGCTTCAAGGATTGTGAAAGCAATATGAGAATTCGAACATGAAGAACAGTGAGAAGATTGCTGACTACATCTCACATACTTGCTATCACAAATGAAATGAAGGTGTGTGGAGAAACAATTTCAGAATAGATGGTTGTGGAAAAGGTACTTCGTTCTTTGACTGCTCAATTTGATCATATAGTTGTTGCAATTGAACAATCTAAGGACACTAGTTCAATGAAAGTAGAAGAACTATAAGGTAGTTTAGAAGCACTAGAGATTAGAGTAAAAGAAAGAGGATCTGAGCATGAGAATGAGAAGCTCTTAAGGCTCAGATTCAGAAACCTAGCTAATGCTGGAAACAAGTCAAATTGGAAAGAAAATAAGTGCAAAGCAAAGAAACAACAGTGGCTAGATAACAAGAATAAGAAATGTGGTAGTGCAGAGAAGGGTGAATCATCAAATAGTGGAGAGAAGAAGTTCTATAAGAACCAGAACAACAAACAGAAGTTTGATAAGAGAAAGATTCAGTGTTTTAATTGTGACAAATACGACCATTTTGCTGATGAGTGCTGGTCAAACAAAGAACATAAGAAAGAAGAGGCTAACATAACCTGTACTTCTAATGGTGACTACAACTGATGATAATGTTATAATTGAGTTGTGGTACATGGATACAGGGTGCTCTAACCACATGACAGAAAATAAACAGTGGTTAGTTGATTTTGATGGCAGCAAAAGAACTAGAATAAGGCTGGCTGATGACAGGTACCTAACTGTAGAGGGAATGGGGAACATCCTAGTGCAGATGAGTGATGGTAAAACTGTCTTAATTGAAGATGTTTGGTATGTGTCTGGTATGGAGAGTAATCTAATGAGTGTTGGACAGCTGTTAGAGAAAGGATATTCAGTAACAATGGATGATGGCTTGCTGAAACTGTATGATAAGAATAAGAGGTTAATATTGAAGTCTGTTCTAGAGAAAAACAGAACATTCAAGGTGAGCATCACTGCAACTGAGACACACTGTCTAAGTGCAACTGATGCTGAGAGAGAAAGCAACTTGTGGCATAAGAGATATGGACACCTAAACTATAGAAGTTTAGGTCATTTGAAGTCAAAGGATCTTGTACTAGGGATTCCTAACATGGCTGCCAGTGACAGGGCTTGTGAACTGTGTATGAGAAGCAAGCAGCCCAGATTGCCATTTGCATCAGAATTGCCTTCAAGAGCAAAACATATGCTTTGGAAGTAGTACATTCTGATGTGTGTGGACCACTTGAAGTTCCCTCTTTGGGTGGCAATAGGTATTTTGTGACATTTGTGGATGAATTCACAAGAATTCTATGGATTTACTTGATCAAGGCCAAGAGTGAAGTGCTTGACCAGTTCAATAAATTCAAGAGTTTTGCTGAGAAACAGAGTGGCAGCAAGGTGAAGATATTGAGAACAGATGGTGGAGGAGAGTATAACTCCACTGAGTTCAGAAACTATTGTGAAGAACAGGGAATTGATCATGAAGTCACTGCTCCATATACTCCTCAGCACAATGGAGTTGCTGAAAGGAGAAATAGAATGATCCTTGATATGGCAAGATGTATGTTGAAGCAAATGCAATTGCCAAATAATTTGTGGGGTGAAGCAGTGTCAACTGCAGCATATATATTGAATAGATGTCCAACAAGGAGACTGAAAAATAAAGTTCCACTTGAAGTGTGGAGTGGAAAGAAACCTGGTATTGCACACTTGAGAGTGTTTGGTGCTTTGTGTTACAAGCATATACCTGATGCAACTAGGAGAAAACTAGATGACAAGAGCTGTCCTATGATCCTAATTGGATATCACCCTACTGGAGCATACAAATTGTATAATCCAGTAACAAGCAAGACAGAATACAGCAGAGATGTGGTTGTAAGAGAAGTAGAAATGTGGAACTGGAACAGTAGCAGTGTCAGCAATGCAGGCACAGAAGCTGTAATAATTGATGGTGTTAGTGATGACACAGCAGGAGAAGTGACTGAGCAAGAAGAAATTGAGGTTCAAGTTGAACCTCTACAACAACAAGAATCAGATTCTGATGGTGAACCAGTAGCTCAGGGCAGACCACAGAGAAACAGAGTTCCTTCAACCAGATTGACTGATTATGATGTGTTTTCTGATGCTGCAATAAACAGTAATGGTGAACTGATTCACATGGCATTATTGACTGATGTTGAACCTATAAGTCATGTAGAAGCAGTGAAAGATAAGCTGTGGAGAGCTGCTATGAAAGAAGAGTTGAGTGCAATTGAAAAGAATAAGAGTTGGGATTTGACAGTGCTGCCTCCCAACAAGACAGCTATAAGTGTTAAATGGGTCTTCAAAGTGAAATTGAGGCCTGATGGATCAGTGGCAAGACACAAAGCAAGGCTGGTGGCTCGTGGATTCTTGCAAAAGGAGGGCCTAGACTACACTGAGGTGTTTGCACCTGTAGCTAGACATGAAACAATTAGGTTGGTGATAGCACTAGCATGCAGTAGGGGATGGACCTTGCTACATCTAGATGTTAAATCAGCTTTTTAAATGGCCCATTGGAAGAAGAAGTCTATGTAACAAAACCTCCCTGTTTTGAACGAAAGGCAAGGAGCAAATGGTGTACAAGCTGAACAAGGCATTGTATGGTCTTAAACAAGCTCCAAGAGCTTGGAATAAGAAGATAGACTCATTCTTCTCTAACTGTGGATTCAAGAAGTGCACTGTGGAGTACGACATATATGTGAAAACATCTAATAAAGGTAATATGACCCTAGTTTGCCTTTATGTAGATGATATTCTGTTGACTGGTGACAGTATTGCTGAAATAAATACTGCGAAAAACAAGCTGATGCAAGAGTTTGAAATGAGTGATCTAGGAAGAGTTGTGTACTTCCTAGGAATGGAATTTCTCTATACTCCTCAAGAAATTGTAGTACATCAAAAGAAGTATGCAATTGAAGTTTTAAAGAGATTTAAAATGCTAGATTGCAAGCCTACTTTAACACCTGCAGAGGTAAGTCAGAAGTTTGAAGTTGATGCTGATGGAGAGTGTGTGGATCCTACATTGTTCAAGCAATTGGTTGGATCACTGAGATACTTATGTAACAGTAGACCAGATATTTTCTTTGTTGTAGGTGCTGTCAACATGCATATGGAGAAGCCAAAAATGACACATTATTTGGCTGCAACAAGGACACTCAGATACGTGAAGAGTACACTAATGTATCGCATACTGTTTCCTGTCAAGCCAGTTCAGAATCATGCTGAGTTGATAGGATATTCATACTCTGATTGGTGTGGGCATAAGGTGGATCGTAGGAGTACTACAGGGTATGTTTTTATGTACCATGGAGCACCAATTTCATGGTGCTCAAAGAAGCAACCAGTGGTTGCACTCTCTTCTTGCGAAGCTGAATACATAGCAGGTGCTACTGTGGCATGTCAAGCCATATGGTTGAATTCTGTGCTAACAGAATTGGGAATTGATACTAAGAGGCCAATCAAGCTCATGATTGACAACAAGTCTGCTATTATGCTTGCCAAGAACCCAAGTTCACATGGGCGAAGCAAGCACATTGAGACAAAGTTCCACTTCTTGCGTGATCAAGTGGAGAAGAAACTACTTGAAGTCTGCTACTGCAATTCTCAAGTGCAGATTGCTGATGCGCTTACTAAAGCACTCAAGATTGAACAGTTTGCTAAGTTGAGGGATGACTTAGGTGTTGTGATGTTTGATACTATGAATTAGGGGATGGTGTTGTGAGTATCACTAATTCATAGTTACCTCTTGTTACTTGCTTTAATACTTAGATTAAGCCATTGGAATAAATACTGTAAGGGTAGTATTGTCTTTTAATATTTAACAATTTGTTCAGCTACATAATTTACAAGTTTGTGCTGTTTGTTTTTGTTTCTATTTATATAGAGAACCATACGTTTTGAGTGGTACTGATAAGTCTATTTTTACAGTCTTTTTAATAGTTATTTTATTAAGTCTTTTTAGTATTTTAATTATATTTTTGAGCTATTTTACTGCAAATGTTTACTTTTTATTTTCAGGTTTTATTTTGAAGCAAAAGCGAAAATATGAGCTAAAATGAAGAAACTTAGAAAATATTTGAGGAGGAACAATTTTTAAGACAGCAGCAACAAAACTGGCGCAAGACAGGGCACACAGGGCGCCAAGGGCGCCAAAACAGCAAAACTGGCGCAAGACTGGCACACAGGGCGCCAAGGGCGCCAAGCAGCACACGCACGACCCTGGGTGTACCACGCACGACCCGTGCGTGTCTCCAACTAAAGATGGCCCATTTTGGCAGAGTTGGGCGCACGACCCATGCTTGCCAGCAACGCAGAACAGCTGTTGCCAGCACAAGGCGCACGACCCTGGCACCATAGGCGCACGACCCTGGTGCAAAACTGGCGCATAGCAGCCAAAATTGACTGACCAGGGCGCACGACCCAGGCACATGGGCGCACGACCCTGGCACCAGACAAGTCAATTTTGGCTGCACCCACTTGCTGATGGCTTTCCCTTGCCACTTGATTTGCCACTTTTTTTATGACCATTTTGCCCCTCCTCTCAAGTGCCTTAGACCTAATATTTTCCTATAAATAGAGGCTTGATCCTCACTTGTAAGATACTTGAATTTTGTGAGAAAAATCCATGACAAGGTTTCCTCTAAGATTCATGACTTCACTTTACTTTCTCGCTTTTTACTTTCTCGCTCTTTACTTTCCTGCTTTTTACTTTCTTGCTCTTTACTTTCCTACTTTTTAATTTCTCGCTCCTTTACTTTCTCGCCATTTACTTTCTCGCTCTTTACTTTCTTGCTCCTTTACTTTCTTGCTTTTTACTTTCTCGCCCTTTACTTTCTTGCTTTTTACTTTCTCGCCCTTTACTTTTCTGCTTTTTAAATTCTTGCTCTTTACTTTCTCGCTTTTTAAATTCTTGCTCTTTACTTTCTCGCTTTTTAATTTCTCGCTCTTTACTTTCTTGCTCCTTTACTTTCTTGCTTTTTACTTTCTCGCCCTTTACTTTCTTGCTTTTTACTTTCTCGCTCTTTACTTTTCTGCTTTTTAATTTCTCGCTCGTTACCTTCTCGCTCTTTACTTTCTCGCTTTTTAAATTCTTGCTTTTAAATCTCTTGCTCTTTTACTTTCTTGTCATTTACAATTCCGCTATTTATAATTTTACAATTAACCGCTTTCTTTTATTTCTCGCTATTTAACTTTATGTTTTCTTCTCCTACTTCTTTCAAATCTTTTTCTACAATGATCATCAGTGAGTAGACTTTCTTAGTCTTGGGGTTTTTGGGAACAACCAAATGATGGGTTCCTACTAATTATTTCCCGAGACTATTCTCCACCTTAATCGCTTTGTATTTCTAAATCTAATTTCATCACATTTCATTATTATTTTAAAACACCACGCGATGTACCGAAAGGGGAAGTGTGGTTGTTGGATCTATGAAATTAAACAATAAAATCAACACATGAAAATAGTTTTGGTTTTATTGAGACACAAAAAGGTCTTTGCTTAATGGGTTCTACTAATAATCAACCATGAAAATAGGCTTGATAATTAGTTTAGAACACGCGTTTGTCTTCCGAAAGGAAACTCTTGCTACAGCCGTCGCCTTGTCTTAAGAAATATATCGTTCTTTAAAGTTGAAAAATAGTCGAAAGGATTAATAACGGAAACTTTATCATTTCGATGTTGCTAATACCCCAAGTCTCTTTTTATCATTAAAACATCAGCAAAAACATTCCCTCTTTCTAAAAAGACTTTCTCTTCAGTTAATCAACTTTGGAAAATTAAATTAGTAATCACCTAGGCTCTCCCTGTGGATCGATAACTCTTCTATTACGCGATACGACTCGTGCACTTGCGAGGCTATCAAGTTTTTGGCGCCGTTGCCGGGGAGGCAGAGATATTAATTAAGTTTTTCGAAACCAGTTATACTGAAATTTTATTTTCTTTATTTTTACTTTTTCTTCTCTTGTCCCTCGAATGCGAAGAACCAGAAGTTTCAGAGAAACTGTTCAACAAATTCCCGAAATCGAAAGGTTCTTACATAGAAGGAGGAGAGAAATTCCCGATAACCAAATGGCGGCTAATGAAAATCGTGCTCTCAAAGAGTACGCAACACCTTCAGTAGAGCCATCGGCTGAAATTGTACATCCGAATGTGGAAGCAAATAATTTTGAACTCAAAACATCTCTGCTTTCAATGGTTCAACAAAACCAATTTTCTGGTTCTCCCACGGAGGACCCAAATCTTCATATTTCAATTTTTCTAGAATACTGTGGAACTCTCAAATTAAACGGGGTACCTCCGGATGCCATAAGACTAAAACTCTTCCCTTTTTCATTAAGGGATAGAGCAAGAGCATGGCTACATTCTTTGCCTTCGGAATCCATTACCAGTTGGGGCCAGTTAAAACAAAGTTTTCTTGCTAAGTTCTATCCCCCGAGTAAAACAGCTCAGATGAGAAATCAAATTACTCGATTTTCTCAAAACGACGGGGAATCTCTTTATGATGCTTGGGAACGTTTCAAAGAAATGTTAAGGCTATGCCCCCATCATGGACTAGAGAAATGGCTCGTTGTTCACACTTTTTATAATGGATTACAATATGCAACAAGAATGACTGTTGATGCAGCTGCAGGTGGAGCTTTAATGAACAAAAATTTTACTGAAGCTTATGCACTCATTGAAGATATGGCTCAAAACCATTGTCAATGGACAAGTGAGCGAGCCATAACGAATAAACCAGCCTCGTCAAAAGAGCCAGGTAAGTATGAAATATCTGCTGTTGATCATCTTACTTCAAAAGTGGACGCACTTTTTCACAAATTTGAAAAATTAAATGTAAGTGCCGTCTCACAAACTTCTTCTCCTATTACTCCACCATGTGAATTATGTGGGGTTGTTGGCCATATTAGAGCTGAATGCCAGCTTGAGGCATCTAGTGCTGGAAACGAGCATATTAACTATGCTCAAAAGGAAGATCCGTTTTCAAATACTTATAATCCTGGGTGGAGGAATCATCCAAATTTTTCTTATAAAAATCCTCCACCCAATCCAGCACCTAGACCACCTCCTGTCTTTCAAAATCAAAGGGTTTTTAACAACCCACAAAACAACCCGCAAAAGTCGAACTTGGAATTTTTGATGGAAAAATTTGTGTCATCTCAAACAAAACAAAATGAAGAATTCAAAAATCAAACTGGTTATTTGAATGACACACTTATCAAATTAGTATCAAAAGTCGACTCTATTGCCACTCATAATAAAATGCTTGAAAATCAAATAACTCAAGTGGCAACACAGGTAGCTTCATCCTCTAAGTCTTCAGGGGTATTTCCTGGGCAGCCAGAACAAAATCCAAAAGGCCAAATAAATGCTGTCACCCTTAGAAGCGGAAAACAATTGGAGGAACCAAGAGCAAACCAAGAAAAAATTGTGAGTGAAAAACATAATTTACCAGGAGAGCAAGAAGAGAAAGAAAAAGAGAAAGAACCAAAAAAAGAAAGAGAAGAACCACACCCCCCCCCCCCCCCCCACCACCATACAAACCACCCATTCCTTTTCCCCAAAGATTTGCAAAAAACAAACTTGACGAGCAATTCAAAAGGTTTGTCGACTTGCTTAAAAAGCTTTACATCAACGTTCCTTTCACTGATGCATTGTCTCAAATGCCGTCTTACTCTAAATTTTGGAAAGAAATTTTATCCAAGAAAAGAAAAATAGACGACTATGAGACGATCGCATTAACAGAGGAATGTAGTGCAATTATCCAGAACAAGCTGCCACAAAAACTCAAAGATCCAGGTAGTTTTTCCATACCTTGTGTGATTGGAAGTGAAACTATAAACAGAGCGATGTGCGATCTAGGAGCCAGTGTGAGTTTCATGCCTCTTTCTCTTTGCAATAGACTAGGGATAGGTGAACTTAAACCCACAAAAATGACAATACAGTTGGCAGATCGTTTCGTTAAATACCCCACTGGAATCTTAGAGGATATCCCTATCAAGGTAGGGCAAACTTTTATACCGGTGGACTTTGTTGTAATGGAAATTGAAGAAGACTCCCAAATTCCTATTCTTCTAGGGAGGCCTTTTTTAGCTACTGCAGGGGCAATAATTGACGTTAAAAACGGTAAGTTGGTTTTTAATGTGGGGGATGAAAAGGTTGAGTTTGAAGTTTCAAACTTCATGAAGAGTCCATCTGTAAAAGACTCATGCTGCAGGATTGATATTGTAGACTATTGCGTGCGAGACTGCTCTTTAGCATCATCTTCACAAGATAGTCGGGAAGATTGCCTTTTAGGCAACACAAATACAAATGCGGCAAGGGAAACCCAATTCTACATAAAACTTTTGGATGAAAATCCACCATTACAAGAATTGGGTACTGAAACTTTGGGTGAGGAAAAACCTCGACCTCTCCCAAAAGAAGCACCAAAAATAGAATTAAAACCCTTACCAGCATCTCTCAGATATGAGTTTCTAGGCCCTAATTCTACTTTTCCAGTAATTGTAAATGCAAATTTGAAACAAAATGAGACTGAAAAATTGCTTAATGTTCTCAAAAAGTATCCCAAAGCCATTGGGTATACTATTGAGGACATTAAAGGAATAAATCCGTCAATCTGCATACACAGAATACTATTGGAAGAGGACTATAAACCTTCTATCGAGCATCAAAGAAGATTAAACCCAAACATGAAAGAGGTTGTTAAAAAGGAAGTTTTAAAACTCCTTGATGCTGGGATAATATATCCTATTTCCGATAGTAAGTGGGTTAGTCCTGTTCAAGTAGTGCCTAAGAAGGGAGGCTTAACAGTTATTAAAAATGAGAAGGACGAATGCATTTCCACAAGGACAATTACGGGATGGAGAATGTGTATCGATTACAGGAAGCTTAACAAAGCTACCCGGAAAGATCACTTCCCTCTCCCGTTCATTGATCAAATGCTAGAAAGGTTAGCACAGCACTCACATTTTTGCTATTTGGATGGTTATTCGGGATTTTTCCAAGTTCCCATCCACCCTAGCGACCAAGAAAAAACAACTTTCACATGTCCCTTTGGCACTTATGCCTATAGAAGGATGCCCTTTGGCCTATGTAATGCTCCTGCTACCTTTCAAAGGTGTATGATGTCCATATTCTCAGACTTTGTTGAAAACATAATGGAAGTATTTATGGATGATTTTTCCGTCCATGGCTCAAATTTTGAAAACTGTTTAGCCAATCTGGAAAAAGTCTTAGAGATATGTGAGAAGGTAAACTTGGTTCTAAACTGTGAAAAGTGTCATTTCATGGTTAATGAAGGAATTGTCCTAGGGCACTTAATTTCTCATAGAGGTATTGAGGTAGACCGTGCAAAAATTGAGGTGATTGAAAAAATGCTACCTCCCACCTCAGTAAAAGAGGTGAGAAGCTTTTTAGGCCATGCGGGTTTCTACCGCCGGTTCATAAAAGACTTCTCAAAAATTTCAAAACCTATGACAAGTCTGCTCCTTAAGGATGCAGCATTTATTTTTAACGATCTTTGTCTTGAAGCTTTTAACAGGTTGAAAAAGGCTTTAGTTACTGCCCCAATCATACAGCCACCAGACTGGAATCTTCCGTTCGAAATAATGTGCGATGCAAGCGACTATGCAGTTGGGGCAGTCCTGGGACAAAGAAAAGAAAAAAAAATTGCATGCCATATACTATGCAAGCAGGACCTTAGACGAGGCACAAATGAATTACGCCACAACTGAAAAAGAATTATTGGCGGTAGTTTTTGCCATTGATAAGTTTCGATCATATCTGGTAGGTTCAAAAATCATCATTTTTACTGATCACTCGGCCATAAAATATTTGTTCAACAAAAAAGATGCCAAGCCGAGGTTGATCCGATGGGTTTTACTCCTACAAGAATTTGATCTCGAAATAAGGGATAAAAAAGGCGTTGAAAATGTTGTAGCTGATCATTTGTCCCGTCTACAAGGAACAAAAGAAGAAGAGTTGCCACGTAATGATACATTTTTGGATGATCAACTCTTCTCATTGGACAAATCCGAAGCACCATGGTATGCAGATTTTGTAAACTACCTTGCAGCAGGAGTACTCCCCCCAGATTTAAATTATCAGCGGAAGAAGAAATTCTTCCATGATCTTAAACAGTATTACTGGGACGAGCCACTGCTTTTTAAAAGGGGAGCAGATGGGGTGTTCAGAAGATGCATTCCGGAAGAAGAGGTAAGTAACATTCTATATCATTGTCATTCTTCTTCCTATGGCGGCCATGGCAGTTCTTCAAAAACTGCTACGAAAATTCTACAATCTGGTTTTTATTGGCCGTCCCTTTTTAAAGACACGCATCAATTCGTTTCTAAATGCGACCAGTGTCAACGCATCGGAAATATTTCAAAGAGAAATGAAATGCCCTTAAATAATATCTTAGAGGTTGAAATTTTCGACGTCTGGGGTGTCGATTTCATGGGACCGTTTCCTTCTTCTTTTGGAAACCAATATATTCTCGTAGCCGTTGACTATGTGTCAAAATGGATCGAAGCCATTGCTTCTCCTACAAACGATGCAAAAGTAGTCATAAAACTTTTCAAAAAAATAATTTTTCCAAGATTCGGGGTCCCTCGTGTTGTCATAAGCGACGGAGGATCCCATTTCATCTCAAAACATTTTGAAATGTTACTGCAAAAGTTTGGAGTAAGGCACAAAATTGCAACGCCTTATCACCCTCAAACAAGCGGTCAGGTTGAGGTATCGAACAGAGAAATTAAAATTATTTTAGAAAAAACTGTTTCAACCTCAAGAAAAGACTGGTCGGTAAAGCTTGATGATGCTCTCTGGGCTTATCGGACTGCGTACAAGACTCCCATAGGAATGACTCCTTTCAAATTAATTTATGGGAAGTCTTGCCACCTTCCGGTAGAGCTAGAGCACAAAGCTTACTAGGCAATTAAACTCCTTAACATGAACATGGAATTAGCCGGAGAAAAAAGAAAACTCCAACTAAACGAATTGGAAGAACTGCGAATGGATGCTTATGAGAATGCCAAACTTTACAAAGAAAGAACAAAAAATTGGCATGATAAGCGTATCATTCGCAGAGAATTCAATGAGGGTGATCTGGTGTTATTATTTAATTCCAGATTAAAAACTTTTCCCAGGAAAACTAAAATCGAGATGGTCCGGTCCTTTTGAAATCCGTAAGGTTTACCCCTTCGGATCTGTAGAGATCTGGAGCGAGAAAACCGGATCGTTTAAAGTCAATGGTCAGAGGTTGAAAAATTATTTAATTGGTGACCCAATTGAGAAAGGAACTAGTTTAGTTCTAAATGATCCCAATTGAAAGTTCTTTTTGACCGTCAAGCTAGTGACGTTAAAAGAGCGCTGCGTGGGAGGCAACCCACGGCTTAATGTATTTTTTTTATTTATTGAACAGAAAAATAGCTCATGGTTGGAAATTATGTCAATCCTGAGGCTTGCACAGCTTTTTGAAGTTTAAAACAGCACTAAAAACACTCTGCAGGACAGCAAGGGCGCCACGGGCGCAGCGCAGGGCGCCTTGCTGGGCGCCATCAGCAACAAACAAGGCGCACGACCCTGGGTGCACCACGCACGACCCGTGCGTGTTTTGAACTAAAAATGACCCTTTTTTTTGCAGAACAAGGCGCACGACCCTGGAGCAGCATCAGCAACAACAGGGCGCACGACCCTAAGCAGTACCACGCACGACCCCTTGCCCATGTACCCCACGAATTGCTCTTCATCTTCATCACTTTCATCATCTCCTTCACTCAAAAACACTATTCACAACCCCATACCCAAAACTTAAAACCTCCATAAATACCCAAAAACTCAACCAAACTCCATCAAATTTCCACCAAAACAACAACCCACAACCTCCTCTACAAAACCCTACCATCAAAATCATCAAAAATCCACCCAAAAACATACCCCCAAATTCGTATACCTCCATAACCAAAACTTAAAACCTCCATAAACCACCCCAAAACACCACCCAAACACCAAATTTCTTCCCCCAAACCAATACCCATCATTAATAAACCAATATTCCTCCATCAAAACACCAAAACACCTCCATCATTAATAAACCAATATTACCCTTTTTTTTTTTGCTATGGCTTCAAGGAAGATGAAAAAAGTTGAAGTTGGAAGCACTTCAACCGGGAAAACAAAAAAGAAGGATATAGCGCCAAATGAATACAGGGTGATCTTTAAAAACAGAGACCAAAGAAAACAGTTTGCGGCTCTCCACGAAAGGTTAGTCGTTCCTACACGATATCCGCATTTTTGTCCTACTCTACAATCCCTAGGATTAGATGGAAATGTGAAATATCTGTTAAGTACTGTTCGCTGGCTGAAATTTCTGAATGAGCCTAGGGCTACATATATCGGACTCACTCTTGAATTTTTAAGCTCGTTGCATATTACTAGAGATGAGAGCAGCGTGTTAAACCCAAACCATAAACTGTGCTTCCGGCTTTTTAATGAAGATTATCAAATGATGTTCAATGATTTCTGTCAATTGATGGGTTTTGAAAATCAATGGTTTATTCACGATTCCATAAATGCTGCTGTTAGGCCACAAGGTTATGACCCTAATACATTCTGGTCACAAATCACCGGACTTAATCATTATGAAGCAAGAAGCGCAAAAGCTAGCTCAATTCATAGTCCGGTTTTCCGGTATACTCTTAGGGTTATGGCATGCACTATCTTTGGCAGGAGTGAAACAGGTGGTGTCAGAACAGGTGAACTGTTTTGCTTATGGGCAATGGTACACGGGATGCCGATAAACACCTGCCATTACATCCTAAGTAATCTGGCACGTGTTGCAGCACAACCAAAAGGGGATATTGTTGTAGGGGGAATGGTAACCTACATTGCCGAAAAGCTGGGATTGCAAGAAAAGCTGGGAAATCTAGAAATTTTGGCAGGGAACCAGTTCATTGATATGGACATTTGCAAAAGCATGTCCTTGGTAAAGCCAACAAAAAAGGGAGCAGAAACATTCCATCTGCTTATTGCCAAACAAAAGTCAATCATTTTGCCAGACCCAGCCAGAACAGATACAAGGAGCCAGGCAAATTGGCTATATCAAGATGAAGCCCAGGAAATGCAACAAGAAGCACCAGAGCCAGTTCAAGAAGAAATGGCTGAGCAGCAACCCCATCATAACCAAAGCTTTGACATGCAAGCCTGGTGCCAAAGGATCGAGGGTGAGCAGATAAGGCAAGGTGGAGAGCTGCAAAGGCAAAGTGAAGAGCTGCAGCTAATCAGGGAAGACCAGCTGTACCACAGCCAGCAATTGGAGCACGTGACAGATATGCTCCAAACCCTAATGCATCATTTCAACATCAATCAGGGGCCCCCGCCCGGGCGGCTGTGATCCGGTGAGCTATCCTAACCCCCCTTTTGTGTTGTTTTATTTGAAAAATCATTGAGGACAATGCCTAGTCCAAGCATGGGGGGTATTTTATTGCTTTTTATTGGGTATGTCTTTATTGCCTTACTAAGTTTTTATCTTTTTACTCTGCTCCCTCCATGATGAAACTTTGTGAACCCTAAGCATGTTTTAGATAAGCCTTTTCTGGACGAAAATGATTTTTCATTTTTTCATTAGCAATCATCTAAATGGACTGGTTGGGAACAATAAAATTGTATCATGGTTCGATTTCTACTTCTAGGGCTTTCTTTTTTCATACACACACTACTGAGACTGTTTTCAGTTGTTAATACAATTAGAAGGACTGAAAAGAAACTAGTAACCTGGTTCTCTTGGTGACATTCGCTGGATGCGCGGTTACTGGAGAAAAACGTCTGAGTTGGGGTATTCAAAAAAAAAAAAATTTTGCAAAACCATTTCTAAATACAAAAATTGGTGAATTTTAAATGTCAAAATGAATGGTTAGCATATAAAATCAAAAAGAAAAATGCTTGAATACCCAACGTATAAAGACCCTCCTTTGAGACCGGGTCTTAGTAAATGGAGGACCCAAGCTTAAGAATGCTGGGGAACCGGTTCTATGATGACACTGATATCCTCTCTAGAGTATTGATACTTTAAAACTGTCTCCCAATTCCACAAGAAGCCCGGATAGTAGTTCTCAAACCAAAGTGTTAGAATTGCCCCACAGTTCACTTAAGATTACGATATGAAAATAAATTCCCTTCAGAATTGGCCTAAAGATTTACACTGTTTTTGCTTGAGGACAAGCAAAGGTTCAAGCATAGGGGAGTTTGATAAGTCTATTTTTACAGTCTTTTTAATAGTTATTTTATTAAGTCTTTTTAGTATTTTAATTATATTTTTGAGCTATTTTACTACAAATGTTTACTTTTTATTTTCAGGTTTTATTTCGAAGCAAAAGCGAAAATATGAGCTAAAATGAAGAAACTTAGAAAATATTTGAGGAGGAACAATTTTTAAGACAGCAGCAACAAAACTGGCGCAAGACAGGGCACACAGGGCGCCAAGGGCGCCAAAACAGCAAAATTGGCGCAAGACTGGCACACAGGGCGCCGAGGGCGCCAAGCAGCACACGCACGACCCTGGGTGTACCACACACGACCCGTGCGTGTCTCCAACTAAAGATGGCCCATTTTGGCAGAGCTGGGCGCACGACCCATGCTTGCCAGCAACGCAGAACAGCTATTGCCAACACAAGGCGCACGACCTTGGCACCATAGGCGCACGACCCTGGTGCAAAACTGGCGCAGAGCAGCCAAATTTGACTGACCAGGGCGCACGACCCAGGCACATGGGCGCACGACCCTGGCACCAGACAAGTCAATTTTGGTTGCACCCACTTGCTGATGGCTTTCCCTTGCCACTTTATTTGCCACTTTTTTTATGACCATTTTGCCCCTCCTCTCAAGTGCCTTAGACCTAATATTTTCCTATAAATAGAGGCTTGATCCTCACTTGTAAGATACTTGAATTTTGTGAGAAAAATCCATGACAAGGTTTCCTCTAAGATTCATGACTTCACTTTACTTTCTCGCTTTTTACTTTCTCGCTCTTTACTTTCCTGCTTTTTACTTTCTTGCTCTTTACTTTCCTGCTTTTTAATTTCTCGCTCCTTTACTTTCTCGCCATTTACTTTCTCGCTCTTTACTTTCTTGCTCCTTTACTTTCTTGCTTTTTACTTTCTCACCCTTTACTTTCTTGCTTTTTACTTTCTCGCCCTATACTTTTCCGCTTTTTAAATTCTTGCTCTTTACTTTCTCGCTTTTTAAATTCTTGCTCTTTACTTTCTCGCTTTTTAATTTCTCGCTCTTTACTTTCTTGCTCCTTTACTTTCTTGCTTTTTACTTTCTCGCCCTTTACTTTCTTGCTTTTTACTTTCTCGCTCTTTACTTTTCTGCTTTTTAATTTCTCGCTCTTTACCTTCTCGCTCTTTACTTTCTCGCTTTTTAAATTCTTGCTCTTTTAAATTCTTGCTTTTAAATCTCTTGCTCTTTTACTTTCTTGTCATTTACAATTCCGCTATTTATAATTTTACAATTAACCGCTTTCTTTTATTTCTCGCTATTTAACTTTATGTTTTCTTCTCCTACTTCTTTCAAATCTTTTTCTACAATGATCATCAGTGAATAGACACTACAAAAAACGGATCAAATAGCGGGGGTTTTTAAGTCAATTAGCGGGGGTTTTTAACCTCCGCAAATCAAACTGCGGGGGTTTTTAAAACCGCCGGAGTTTCAAGTCCCGCAATCATTTTGCGGGGGTTTTTAAAAAACGCTGGTATCGAGACTATTTGCGGGGGTTTTACTACGGGGGTTATTTTGTGGGGGTTTTTTAACCTCCTCTAAATGTTATTTTGTGGGGTTTTTTAACCTCCTCTAAATGTTCTATATAGAATCTTAATACTCTTCTGTTATTATTTATAATTGAGAATGTTTTCCCTTCACCTCTTTATTAGCTTCTATTACAAACACCCAGTGTTATATACAATAAATTTAATCAAAGTACTCAAAACTTCATGAAAAATATAACCATGAGAATTTAATCAAAGTGCTCAAAACTTTATTTAAAATATAACCATGATACATAAATGTATTTCAAATATTCAGGGTAATACAACTTAAAAATCTATAATAGCTTAAAACAATCTTATACTAAAAGATCCTTCCTAAAAAACATTAACCAATGCTACAACTTCATATTTCTCTCTTTCTTGTCTTGCTAATTCTTGGCTATATTCTCCTTAGCAATAGTCTCTACCATTTTTATGGAGTCTTCTAACGTCCTCTTGTTTAGTTCATTCAGCTCCTCAAAGACCCATATGGTTTACCTTATTAATCATGTTCCACTGACCCATCCTTGGATCAACTCTTGATTCTTTGCCAGTATCATGATATTTAAACTGCAGTTAGAAGAGAAAATTAAATACTATAAAACAAAATAATATGCGAAATTTTCTTGAGTGAAAGCTTAATTATACTGTAGGGGGAGGCAAAACACGAGCATCGACTAATGCAGGATCCTCCCTAACTTGTATCCCAAACTCACGCACGAATGCATCTGTGTTGAAATTGTGGTGTTTCACAATCTGCCAAGTAGCAAAATGAAAATTAAGAAAATCACACACAAACATCAATAATCCATTACTAAGTACCTGTTGAAAACAACTAATCCCATGTTTAGGAAACTGTAAAAGCCAACCTTCTAATCTATGTAGGAGTGGCTTCTGTAGAAGTGCACAGTTGCAAACAACTAATCCCATGTTTTGTTTCGGTTTAAAAAGTACTTCTCATCATATTAAACGCCATTGTGACAAGGATTAAGGAGTCAAAAAATTGAAGTTTTGTTTCAGAATTGAAAAAAAAAATTAAACTTCCAAAGAATTGAAAATGGCACAACCAATACTAGAATTATGACTAGACAGAATTAGAACTAGACAGAATTAGAACTAGACTTAGAAAACAGAATTAAAACTAGACAGAATTAGAACTAGAATTATGAGAGGAAGCAGAATTACTTAAATATATCCCATCAACATAGGGAAAAGACTAAATAAAGCTCAAAGGTCACATGCTCACCACCAATAAAAGCCAGTATATTAACAAACTAATAATCCTAGTCTCTATTCAAGTTGGTGCTTGTCGATCATCCTTCATTCCTTTTGAAACTTCTGCACAAAAAATAAGAACTCTAAGCAAAGTATACTCCAAAAAGAAATAAAGACAAAAGAAGACTTAAACAATTAGCCAGGACTTGCATTTAAAACCAAAACATGTCAATTGGTCCATGATTTGGTAATTAGCCAGAACTCCTGAGCTACATAATTGCTCATTTCGTTGTATAAGGTTTTGAAGACCTACGTACTTGATAAAATAATACAAGTTAACAAACAGAAACTAACCATTAGGGAACAAGAATAATTTGTTAGGGCCTTCTTATAACCAAGTGTAACTTTACTTCTACAAAAAAAAAGCAAGTGCAACTTTAAAATGCAAAAACAAAATAAATTCCACAGGCTTGCAAACCAGGTCTAGGAATTTATCTTTTAGCTCAAGTCCACTAGAGTAAGGAGTTCTTACTTGCTCCTCCAATTCTTGCAAATAGGCTGCTTTCTTTTCAATTCGACTCCTCAGCCCAAGACGCTCTGTCTGTTCAATCAATTATCAATTATACTAGTTAAAATGTTCTTCTACAGTATATCTGGATTGGCTGAGAATATCACTAGAGGGAAAAAATAGGCCAGTCCAGGAACAGATCCAGGAATTTTGAACAATGGGGGCAAGACCAGATACTATAAAAATGTTGATGTACAAAATACATCAAATGCATAAACGATAAAATAACCCATTGCATTTACAATCTTCTCAATCCAAATACTCATGTATAGTAACTGATAGTTATAAGAAATGCAACAAAGATGATAGTTATCATATAAGAAATCATAAGTAATATCCAAAATGAAATTATTTCAGGTACAAAGAAGAATGGTGTAGTTATCAAAGATGGTAAAGAGCATTCCTAACTAAGATTGCATTGCCACTAAGCATATTGGACAGCTTTTTTGAGACTTGGTGTGGTAAGTGCCATCCATTTTGGCCAGATTTAAAGTGATCATGACTACTAGGCAATACCAATACAAAAAACTGATAAAAACTTAAAGCTCATACTTTAAACTGATAAAAACATAATAAAAACTCACATGCTAATGATGTGGCAACTTTAAATGGCAAGCACTTCTAATCGTTAACACCTTAAGGAACAATTTCATCGAATAACTGAGGAGTAACTCCTTTCTGTTCATCATCCATTATCATAATAACCTATCCTGCAAGACGTAAATCAGTAGCTCCCAATTCATTTTTCATATTTTGTTTACTTAGAAGGTTCTCTGTCCTCAAGGCAGAGTTTATTTTCTCTTTCTCATCCCTATGATCTCTTTTCTTAGACAATTAAATCACCAAATTGAACTATCAAGTTACCACTTAGACAGAGAAGCAAAATACAACTATGTATATAGTATATAACTTTATATGGAGTTCTGATTACTGGATCATGATAATCAAACCACCACCAAAAAGGGCATGATATTATCTATGTATACAACTCGAACTATTTAATCACTAACAGTCTAACACACATCATCAACTATTAACAACACATAAAGGTAAAGAGTGAAAATAGAAGTTACCCTGCGCCTAATGAAGTCTGTGAAGGTTCACTCTTCCTCCCATAAGTGAGGGATCGAACCCTAACAACGTGAGAGTGAATAACACAGGAAACATAGAACTGCATCTTCACATACAACTTTGGAAGAGTGTATTCTACAAATTGAACACAAGGAAAAAACGAAACAATCAATTGAATTAAATTAAATCAAACAACATAGATATGCTTAAAAAATACACATAAAAAAGAGAAGAGAAAAGAATTTTACAATCATAAACACATGCTTCCAGAACCTCTTTGACTGTAGCCTGTTCAAAAATGTTTCTCACAAAAAATAGCTTGATTCCCTTATCCTGTTATTATTATATTTTCTCAAACCAAACCAAATCTTCAATTCAATGGAAAATTTGAAGATGCAAAATAACGTGAACAAAAGTACCTTAGGGCAGAAATTTCCACAGATGGAGCATCGAATGAATTTGAAGTAGCCACAATCATGTTTGTTGCGGCCTCCATTCCTGCGTTGGAATGGATGCAAACGACGAAATTCGAAGAGTAAGTAAATAAAACGCATCAGAATACAAAACCACAGAGATCAAGATCAACATTAAGATAAATCGCCAACCAGTGTCACCAGAAGTTATTCGCTATTGAAGGATTAGGGTTTCGCGAGTGATAGGGTTTCGCGAGTGATAGGGTTTCGCGAGTGAAAGGGTTTCAGCGAAGAGGGTTTCAGTGATTCAGTGATTTCAGCGACTGGGTTTTGAAGATTCAGCGAAGAGGATTTCAGCGATTCAGTGATTTCAGCGATTTCAGCGACTGGGTTTTGAAAGTTGAAGATTCTGAAGCAACTGAGAGTTGAGTGAAGAGCGAAAGTGGAGAGGGAGAGTGAAGAGGGAAGGCGAAAGTGAAGAGGGAAACGCGAAAGTTGAGATTTCAGCGATTGTTTTTTGACAGAAAAGGTTTCTGTGAAAGAGAATAGAAGAAACGCGAAAGAGAAGAGAGGGAACGCGAAAGTGAAGAGGGAAAGTGAAAGGGAAGTGAAGTTTTAGCATTTTTTGGATCAAATAGCGGGGGTTTTTTCTTGACAATTTGCGGGGGTTTTAAACCTCCTCAAATTGAAACAAAATTTTTAACTAATCCAACGGAGGATTCCTTTTTCGTTGATGAACGGAGGGGGTTTTTAAAACCTCCGCAAAAAAACCCCCGCTATTTGATCCGTTTTTTGTAGTGAGACTTTCTTAGTCTTGGGGTTTTTGGGAACAACCAAATGATGGGTTCCTACTAATTAATTCCCGAGACTATTCTCCACCTTAATCGCTTTGTATTTCTAAATCTAATTTCATCACATTTCATTATTATTTTAAAACACCACGCGATGTACTGAAAGGGGAAGTGTGGTTGTTGGATCTATGAAATTAGACAATAAAATCAACACATGAAAATAGTTTTGGTTTTATTGAGACACAAAAAGGTCTTTGCTTAATGGGTTCTACTAATAATCAACCATGAAAATAGGCTTGATAATTAGTTTAGAACACGCGTTTGTCTTCCGAAAGGAAACTCTTGCTACAGCCGTCGCCTTGTCTTAAGAAATATATCGTTCTTTAAAGTTGGAAAATAATCGAAAGGATTAATAACGGAAACTTTATCATTTCGATGTTGCTAATACCCCAAGTCTCTTTTTATCATTAAAACATCAGCAAAAACATTCCCTCTTTCTAAAAAGACTTTCTCTTCAGTTAATCAACTTTGGAAAATTAAATTAGTAATCACCTAGGCTCTCCCTGTGGATCGATAACTCTTCTATTACGCGATACGACTCGTGCACTTGCGAGGCTATCAGGTACGCATCGTTCCTTTATCTTCTTTTTTTATCCTGAATTTATTTTTATTGCTTGACATGTGTTTGCCACGCAAATAGTTTCGTTGATTAGTTTTGCTCCATAACTTTTTCGGTTTCCTTTTTTTTTTCAACATGTCAAGTTATGCCCAAAGTCTACTATATTTTTTCCCCATGGAAGTTGTTAGTACATTTCTTGTGTTTGGATGTTTATATTATTTACGGCTATTTGACGTTTCTTATACGTGTAGCTTTTTTTCAGTCACACGATGATCAATCTCCATGCACTCCCTTTTATTCAGTCAATTCATTATTCGTTATTTCGTTTTACATTTATTTTGGTAAACTCGGGTATCCACCGCACGGACAGCAGTGACTAATCCATCGCTCATTGCAGGTGTCTCGAGGGGCAGGACAGCTGGCCCAGAGTTTTAACGCTGCTCCGTATCCAAGACGGGAAACGAACCCCCGACCATTGATTAAGGGAGGTTCAGCCCCAACCGCTGAACCCACGCTCTCTGGGTTGTTATTCGTTTTACATTGTTTTAGCTTTAGTCCTTCTATTTCGCTTAACAAATTTTTGCCTATTCGATTTTGTTCAATTTTCGAATCCACTTTATGCATTATTTGCTTACATATTTGGTTAACATGTTATTGCTCATATCTACTATCATCTTTCAAACTTAAGCATCTTTTAGATTTTAATAATGCCAGCTCTTTCACATTGCAGTCTAACCCAAATCCATAATGATATCCCTTTTATTTTTCAAACATCAAAATCAACATGTGCATAAAATTTAATAAGCTAGCCGTGTTCCACAATATTGTGTAATTTATGACACAAATAAACCATGGAGAATACTTTATAACTAAAAAACTCAGAGGAGAGAATACTGATAGTAAAGGAAATGGATCTCTTAAAGTTTAATAAGCTAGCCGTGTTCGACAACATAGTGTAATTTATGACACAAATTAATAAACTATGGAGAATACTAATAGTAAAGGAAATGGATCTCTCAATTTCCTAAACTATGCTATATGTCGGCTATTTCAAATTGTTCAAATTGTTTTGTACCGTGCTTCCGACCTTAGTGGGTTGTCTGAAACAGTTGGCAGGAGTTGTCCTTGATCTGCGACGTTTGACCTTGAGATGCCGATGTTCGATCTTTGAGATGGCGATGTTGTACCTGCAATGATACTCCGATGCTAAAGTCAGTATCTGAGTGAATCAGTGTTTTGTATTAGAAATTGCTTACATTTATGAGCATTGAGTGTGGTATTTATAGAGTTTGTGTGATGTTTGTTTTGTCGACCCTGAGTCGTTAGATCTTACAGAGGCATCTGTACCGTTGATTAACTGGACTAGATTTTCTGGATATGGGCTGGTTTGGTTATTGGGCCTTATAGGGGGTGTAAATATCAGTTTAGGCCTTTTACTAGTTACCATAACAGTGGCCCCCCAAGTCTGGTCGCCTAAGGGGCGATCTTGGCTTGACGGTAGCCTTCTTTTTGAGGAGTTGAGGATGCACCGAGCTTTCTTTTTGAGGGACTCAAGATGTACCGAGCTGTGATCGATCTTGAAATTTACCGAGGGTGATCTTGGCCTGACGGTAGCTCTCGTTGTCGATCATATGATGCGCCGAGCTTCAAACAATTTTGAGATGTTCCGAGCTTTCTTTCTGGGCCAAGGGGCCCAACGCCTCAGTATCAGTGCCAGGCATTAAATATTTCTGACACGGCGCGTATAACGATGGCGGCTAATGATGGTGATGTTTTTGTTTTTTAGTACCTGACTTTTGGGCTTCGATTGGACACGTTGATTCGACTTCCATGCCCAACCCATGATTTTCTGGCCCACTATAAATAGGGGGTCACTTCCATTCATTTGTTGATGCGTAACTCTTTCTGCTCTGATCACCGATCTTGAGGCGTCGAGGTTTCCATTGAGCGAGGCAGACAAGGCGTTTGATTTTAAGGATGACAAAAAGATCCAAGCTTCTCATCTGCATTTGTTTCGAGGTTAGTTTTTGTTTCCCAATTGTATTTGTGTTTTGAGCCCTTCCTAGTTTTTTCTTTTGTTCGCTCAGAGTGGGGGTCGTCAGGTCGGGTTCCGACTTGCTCGCGGACCCATTTGCGATATTCTTTGTCCTGACATTTCGTCCCCATTTCTGCAGCTTTTAAGACCTGGCGAGGACAAAACAAACCCGTAGGGATATAACAGAGTATAGAAACGAGTTCGTTAAGATCATGACCTCTGGTGGTGTCGTTCCTGAAGATCGAGACAATCAGATGATGGTTGGTACTCTAGATGAGCAAGACCATCCGCTTTCGGCTCCTACCAGCGAACAGGCGGAGGAGAACGTCGACATTGAAACTCTATCTATGGCTGACGATGTTAAAGGACACGATGCGGATGTTGTGAAAGCAGTGGAGGAAGATCGCAAGATTAAAGTGGTATCTCTTTCTTCTGACTCCGATGAGTGTGCACAATCTGGGGGAAGACAGGGGAGCTCGGACACTGTTGAATCGGAGAGCTCCGACCCTGAGTTTGGGAGAAGCTCGACATCGGAAAATCAGGATGGTGCTGATGAGACGGAGCAGCCAAGTACTAGCTGAGCTTCTAAATCTTCAGCCGACGGTTATTCCAGCACCAGTCCTAGAGCTCATCACGTGCCGGTGCGGGAAGTTCGACCGTATGATTGGGTTTCTGCCAAGATTCTGGAGGTCGAGTCTTTATATCTTTCGGGGCATAACATGGAGTTGGTTGGACGAAAAATTGCAGGGCGTTCTGAGAAAAACATTTGGAGGGTCGAGGGCATGAAGGATGGAGAGCATGTGGCTTCTTGGGCAGGAGATCTTAAGTTCACTATGTACCATGTGATCATTAATGACATGAATATCCGACCTCCTTTTACTTCTCTCGAACAGACCGTTCTGGCAGAGCTTGATGTAGCTCTGTCACAGCTACACCCAAATGCGTGGGGCTTCCTTCGAGCTTTTGAGTTGATGTGTATTCACTTGGAGAGAGCGGTGTCGTCCCAACTATTCTTTCATTTGTTCGAGCTTAATCGGAATAGCAGGGAGGATAAGTCCGATCGCGAGCATGTCAGCTTTCACTCGAGGCGAGGTGCGAAGATTTTTAAAGCCTATGCGGACTCCCTGAGGGGAAGCTGGAAGCAGCTTTATTATTGGGTTGAACCGGTCAATGATAGGGCCATCGATAGTGTGGGGAAGTTCGGAGCGGATGGTCGGACTCTGGTGTCAACCAAGTTTCCTATAGGTTGGAGTAAAGGTCATTTCAATCGATCTTCCCATTCCTATACCGTTGGGGAGGATCGTCTGAGCGCAGAAGATCGCCTCACCAAAGCAATTTTGATCTTCATTTCCCAGAGGGTTCCATTTTCAAAACATAAGTACAGGGGTATCCCTACGGATCGCTTAGTCCAGGCTGGAAAACGTGTGCGGGTGCAACGGGTTCTAGGTAGATTGTTTTTCAGTAGTAGATATTTGCGTGTTTTGATTTTTCTTTGAGTTTATATAACTCGTATTTTCGTTGTTTTTTCAGATACGATGGCGCCTAAGAAGCTTGCGTTTTTAAAGAAACAGGCGATGCAATCTGCTGGTGTCGAGCCAATAGGGGTACCTGCTGGTGTCGAGCCAGCAGGGGTACCTTTGCAAATATTTCCCCAAACTGGACCCGTTGTTGATGATGAAGAGGTCGCCATCAATGCTGAACCGGTTAACATGGTTACTCAAAAAGATCTGGCCCGAGCTGAGGCAAAAAGGGGGAAGAGGGTCGATGCTGGGACCTCCGTAAAAAGGGGACGTGAAGCCGATGATGAGTCGGGATCGGCTAAGAAAGCAAATACTGGAAAAAAGTCTAAGCGCAAATGTAAGGCTATGCCCCTGCATGAGAAGTTTTTGGAGCAAAATTTTGAGCAGTGGAGGGAGGATCCTATCTTAGCATCGGCCCAAATTTTCCTAAACTTCGCTGATGTTCACAAGATCGCAAAAGCGAAGTATGAGAGGCGAGCTAAAGGTGAGTTTCTTTCTTAATTTTGCTGGTTTTGTTGATTTGTTTATGATATTCCTCTTCGTATTGATCGTTTTTCTTGGCACAACTAAAGAGATGCTGGAGGCTGAGAAGTCCAAACGTTTTAAGGCGTTGGAGGAATTGTCGACGAAGACCAATGAGCTTGGTCGAGTCAAGTCCGAGCTCCGAAAATTGAAGGAGAATGAAGCGACCCTGACATCGTTAAAGGTGGCCGCTCTAACCCGAGCCGAGAATGCTGAAGCCCGTGTGAGGCAGCTCGAAGATCAGGTCAAGGTCTTAGAGGAGTCTGAGGCTGAGACTAAGAGAAAATTGAGGGTCTCGGAGGAATGAATTGTCGAACTGGAAGACAGTTTGAAAAAAGCCTTGGAAATGAGGGCGAAAGCTAGTACAGATCCTGATGCTCGTATCGCTAATCTTCAGGCTGAAAAAAAAGTAAGAGGGATGCCAAGGAGGCTGCCGAAGCGGCGCTCGACATGTACAAAGAAGGTTTTCAATGTGCCCTTCTCCAGGTTCTGTTGGTTCATCCTTCCCTTCCTTTAAACCCGTTAATCGTTAATGCCGATCATGAGGTTGATGGAACGAGTATTGTCAAGGTCGGTCCAGTGACGGAGCAGAAGACCGTCGTTTTCCCGACCTCTGATGTTTAATAACTTCCCGTACTTTTGTAGAAGTTCTAAGTGTATACTTCTCCGATTGAGTTTTGTATAGATTTAGAACTTCGTAATGTAATTTTGGGATTTTGAGGGTTCGGCCCTGTGCTTGTAATCGATAATATTTTGAATCAATCTTCATTTTGGATCTGATCATGAGTCTTACGAATGCTTTTTTAATTCTGCAAGTCATGTACATCGTTTTTTTTTTGAATTTTTGTTTCGCACCTGGTCGTTCTGTGGATATCTTGACCCTAGAAGACCTGGACCCTTTGAAATAGTTTACCAATACTCGGCTTGGATTTAACTGGTAACAAAGGGTTTGCGACCATGTTTGATCGCTTGGGGGATCCCCAGATCGTACTTGAGGGGATCAAGGTACGAGTCTCTTCCGTAGTTGTATTTTTGATTTGCAAGTTTACTGAAACTCAATTTATCATTTAAATGAGGAACTCAATTTACAATGATAGGAGCGGAGATGGATACAATTTCCAACTTTAAATGAAATAACTCTTCAGCTTCATTGCATTCCAAGTCCTTTGTATATTTTTTCCTTGGAGGGTCTCCAATTCAAAAGCGCCTTTACCGGTTTTAGAAACAACACGGTAAGGTCCTTCCCTGTTTGGTGCGAGCTTTCCTTGGGAAGAATTTTTAAGACCAATGTCAGCCCTTCGAAGAACCAGATCGCCCAGCTCGAAATTTCTGGGGAAGACTTTTGCATTGTATCTGGTCGTCACTCCTTGTTTGACGATTGATTCTCGGAGCAAGGCTTGACTCCGAACCTCGTCAACGAGGTCGAGCTCTTCTCTTAAGGCTTGGTTATTTTCGTTTTGAGTTTTGGGGTTTGCCGTTCTCCAGCTAAGTTCGCCAGTCTCGACGGGTATCACAGCCTTGCTCCCGTAAGAAAGTCGGAACGACGTCTCTCATGTGGAGCTTTGTTGGGTAGTCCTGTATCCCCAGAGGACATAAGGTAGCTCTTCTACCCAGTTTCCTTTTGCGTCGTCTAGGCGTCGTCGTAGGCCGTTTAGAATTATTTTGTTCGCCGCTTCGACCTGTCCGTTGGTTTGAGGGTGTTCGGCTGATGTGAAGCGGTGTTTTATTTTTAGGTTGGTCATCAACGCTCTGAAACCCTTGTCAGTAAATTGAGTCCCATTGTCCGTTGTCACTACCTCGGGGATCCCGAACCTGCTCATGATGTTTTTTCTAAAAAAATTTATGCAGTTCCTTGCAGTGATGGTGGCCAGGGGTTCTGCCTCTATCCATTTGCTGAAGTAATCGACAGCGACGATTAAGTATTTGATTTGGCCGGGAGCTATTGAGAATGGTCCCAGGAGGTCGATTCCCCACCATGCAAAGGGCCATGTGGAGGACAAGCTTGTTAGGTCGGTTGGAGGAGCAATGTGGAGATTGGCGTGAATTTGGCATTTTTTGAATTTTTTAACACGAGCACTGGCATCGACCGACATGGTCGGCCAGTAATATCCGGCACGGAGGGCCTTTCGAGCTAAAGATCGACCTCCGAGGTGATGACCGCAGATTCCTTCATGAATTTCAGCTAGGACGTAAGCTGCTTCTTCCCCCTCGATACATTTCAACAATGGGGAGGAGAGGCTTCTGTTGTATAATGCTCCATCAATGACTGAATAGGCGGAAGCCTTTCTTCTGATGAGTTTAGCGTCGCACGGGTCTGGGTGTTCCATTCCTGTGATGATGTATTCTAAGATCTGAACGATCCAACTGTGAGGATTTGTGGAAGATCCAATTGTGCAAATGATCGAGGCAGATCCAGGGTCGGGGGATACACTGGGTTTATGGAGGATCTCCTGTATGAACGTTCAGTGATTTCCTGGAGATTTCGTGCTAGCGATTTTGGCGAGGATGTCAGCTCTTTGGTTCTCCGCCCTCGGCACGTGTTTTACTTCTGTCGTTTCAATTTGAGCTAATAATGTCCGGACCCGAAGCAGATATCTCTGTAAGATTGGTTCTTTGGTCTCGTATTGGTTGCTGATTTGGGAGACCACCAATAGGGAATCGGTGTACAGCTTTACCCGGGTGACTCGGAGGTCGACAGCCAAGCGTAGACCAGCGATGCAAGCCTCGTATTCTGCCTGGTTGTTCGAGGTTGAGAAGCCGAAAGTTAAAGAAACTTCGATGATAATGCCATTCGGGCTTTCTAACAAGATACCAGCGCCACTTCCTTTCGAGTTGGAGGATCCGTCGACGTGTAGGATCCAGGTATCGTTTTCGACGCTTGCTGGTGTCATTTCTGCCATGAAATTTGTCAGAACTTGTGCTTTCATAGCCGTTCGGGCTTCGTATTTGATTCCGAATTCCGACAGCTCTACTGCCCATTTGATCATTCTACATGCGAGGTCGGGTCTATGAAGTAGTATTTGTCGGACGGGGTAATTCATCTGTACGACCACCTGATGGGCGACGAAGTAAGGCCGTAGACGTCGGGCTGCGATGATGAGGGCCAAAGTGATTTTTTCGACCTTTTGATAGCGACTCTCTGGTTCGTGTAGAGCTTTACTTGCAAAGTAGACTGGGCTCTGTCCTGTTTTTAACTCCCTCACAAGAACGGCCCCCAAGGCTTCCTCCGAGATGGCAAGATATAAGTATAAAGTTTCACCTTTGCCTGGTGTAGTCAAGATCGGAGGTTCGGAGAGGGATTTTTTGAGCTGGTTCAAGGCCTTATCTTGCTCGCCGGTCCATTTGAATTCCTCTTCTTTTTTAAGTAATTTGAACAAGGGAAGTGATTTGAATGCCGCATTTGATATGAAACGAGATAAGGCGGTGATCATACCGTTGAGTTTTTGGACTTCCTTTTTGGTCGTCGGAGTTCGCATTTCCGTTACGGATCGACATTTATCTGGATTTGCTTCGATTCCTCTTTCCGTTAAGTAGAAACCTAAGAATTTCCCAGTTCGGACCCCGAAGGTGCATTTTTCTGGATTTAATCTCATGTTATTTTTGCGGACTTTGGAGAAGATCACCCAAAGATCGTTGACGTGTTTGTCATCGTTTTCACTTTTGGCGATCATGTTGTCGAGGTAGACTTCAACACTTTTGCCGATTTGTTTTTGGAAGACCTTGTTCATCATCCTCTGGTACGTAGCTCCGGCGTTTTTCAAGCCATAAGGCATGACACGATAAGCGAAGTTACCTTGGTCGGTCATGAAAGCAGTTTTTTTTTTGGTCTGGGGGGAACATGGCGATCTGGTTATACCCGGAATATGCATCCATGAATGACAACAATCGAAAGCCCGAAGCGTTGTCTACGAGTCGGTCTATGCTGGGGACAGGGAAAGTGTCTTTTGGGCAGGCTTTATTAAGATCGGTGTAATCTATGCACATGCGCCATTTTCCGTTACTCTTCTTAACCAGCACCGGATTTGATAACCAGGTCGTGTATTTGACTTCTGAAATGAAGTTCGCTTTTAAGAGATCATCCACGATATTCTCCGCGGCCTTGGCTTTCTCGCTACACTGGGCTCGTTTTCTTTGGGCGACCCACTTCACTCCCGGGTTAACTGCGAGCTGGTGGCAAGCGACTTCTGGAGGAATCCTGGGCATGTCCTCTGCAGACCAGGCAAAGATGTCTGCATGCTCTTGGAGACATTGGGTTAAATCCTCTTTAACCTCTTTAGATAAATCGGCTCCGATCTTGATGGTTTTGGAGGGGTCTTCGCCGAGCTGTATTTCGATGAACTCCCCATTGGGTTGGGGTCTTTTCATTTTTCGTTTGAGCTCTTTTGCCAGCCCGTCATCATCTTCATCATCCGCGCTATCAGGGTCGTACCTTGCATCAATGTCCGTTGCATTTATCTCGGTAGATCGGCCTTTGCTCTGTTTGGGAGAAGGACTATTGGGAAGAGGAATCCCTTCCTGCTCCAAAGCTTTTTGCTCGGTCTTGGTCCATAAGAAGAAGCACCTGGAAGCAGATTCTAGGTCGGAGTTTAAAGTGATAACGTTATTGCAGAGAGAGTGGAACTTCATTTTTAAGTGTGTGGTGGACGTCACCGCTCCGAGCCTTCCTAAAGTCGGTCTTCCAATGATAACGTTGTAGATGGATTCGCAAGGTAGTATAAGAAACTTGGTTTTGATGGTTCTCACCATTGGCTCAGCTCCGTAGGAAACCATCAATTCCAAATGGCCAAGAGGCTTTGTCCGGGATCCGTTAAATCTGGATAGGGCCGTTCCTCGGTAAGGGGTGAGCTCCTCTCTGTCGATCCCCATTCTGTCAAGGAAATCGACAAAAATGATGTCAGATGAGCTTCCTTGGTCCACCAAGATTCTTCTTACTTCTTTGTTGGCAATGGCAGCCGAGATTATAAGGGGTACATTTTGTTGGGCTTCTCATCCATAAGCTTGTCATCACCAAAAGATAGTAGAGGTCGATTTGTGGTGGTCGGTGTAGCTGAGGTTAAGGCCGCGCTTACCAATTCTTTCCACTTTCGCTTCATTGTCTTCCCGGACTCTTCATGCTCGAACCCTCCTGCGATCATCATCATCACTGAGCGACCCTTCGATGTTCTAATATCATCATTTTCATCGTTGGAGTCGACCTTCGGGAATTCGCTCCTCATCGTCGGCTCGTCATTTCTCTCGTTTTTAACCTCGCGGGAATTTGCTCCTGGTTTTTTTACATAATTGGACAACTTTCCCCGTTTGATCAAATCTTCTATGTCGTCTTTCAAAGCATTGCAGTGGTTGGTGTCATGGCCATTACTTCTATGATACCTGCAGTACTTGCCGGAGCGTTGTCCAAATCGGGGGGTAGGGGTTTGGGAGTTCTTACGTCTCTGAACTCGACATTCCAACATTCCCCATATAGTTGGGCGTTGGAGACGTTGAGTTCGGTGTACACTTGGTGACGATTCCGAGGTCGGGGATCCCTATTACCTCGGTTGTCGTATCCTTGGTTTTCTCTTCCGCTACGCGATTTTAATGGTGCGGCCTGTGATGACGGATTTCCGATCTTGATGCTTTCTTCCTCATTGATGAAACATTGGGATAGTTGTAGGAAATCCTACAAGGTAGTAGGTTCCCAAGTGTTGACGTTCTTTTTGAAAGGGCTTCCAGGGAGTACGCCATGCGTCTATAAAGAAAATGCGGAAAGCATCGTCAAGTTCCCGAACTTGGAAAGCTTCGTTGTTGAACCTCTCTATGTATTCCCTGAGAGGTTCGTCCTCCTTTTGGATGACAGACATCAATACTGCTTTGTTCTTGGGTTTACTTTCGGAATGGGCGAAGTGAACCGAAAAGAGTTTTGCCAATTGTTCCCAAGAAGATTCGGAGTTCGTTTTTAAGGTCCGAAACCATTCCGACGCTATTTTGTATAGAGTTAAGGGGAAGATACGACATTTCATTTCCATGGGTACATTTCGGTATTGCATAATGGTGTCGAATTGATCGATGTGCCTGTCAGGGTCGCCCATCCATCATACGTTTTCAGACCTCCAGGCGGTTTTTCGAGGTATCGTGGGACTCGGTAGTTATCGATTGTCGCGGTGAAAGGGCCCTTTCTCTTGGTTGGTCGTGCCTGAGGGTGTGGCTGATGCGGATCATGGTGATCGGGATAAACGTAGTGTCGAGGTTGTGCCTTGTCAGGGTTATCCTCTCGACTCCTGGAGCGTCTTCTTGGTGATGAAGAGGCTAGAATTGAGCGAGGCTTGGGAGAGTTATCTAGTTCGTTAAGACCGTCATGTCGTCGAGCCGAAGGAGAACGGGAACCATTCCCTCGTTGTCGGCGAGGAGGAGAACGATGATATTCATCAAGATCGTCATATTGTGGAGCCGGAGGAGAACGGGAACCATTCCCTCGTTGTCGGCGAGGAGGAGAACGATGATAGTGTCTTCTCCTGGGTGGGGAACGATGTCTTCTCCGGATCGGGAGTCTTGTTTCAGGGGATCCCGGTCCGGGTGATTCCTGGTCCGGAACGTTTCGTGCACGGAGATTTGCTACCTCGTCTGCAAGGTCGGTGAAGCGATAGTTGTAACGCCCCAAAAATAATTGGTTAATTATTTAATTAATTAAGGGGAATTAGTTGTGGAGAAATATTAGAAATAATAATATGGTGCTAATTAAATTAGGGAGTGGTGGAATTAATCGAGGAGGGGTGTGAATAAGGTCAATGGCCCAAAAGCCATTAGTTGGGCCTAGGGTTAAATGAATTGGAGAGAAGAATTAAAAGAAAGGAGCAGCCGAGAGTGAGAGAAGGAAAGAACCGTAAGAAACAAAAAGAAAGAAGAAGAAATCGTGACAGAGAAAGAGAGAAGCGTGACCGAGAAAGAGAAGAGAAAAACCTAGAGAGAGAGAGAAGGAGAGAACGCGAGAGTGAGAAGGGAAAAAGGAAAGGGAGCACACGGCTGAAGGAGGGAGCAGAAACGCGAAGGAGAAGAGGGAAAGAAGAAGAGGTTCGCAAGTCTTCAAGGGCCAGTTTGTGTGTTGCTGTGGTTCTGATCGTGATCAACTTCCCGTTAATCCGGAGCTCACGTTTTCGAGGTAAGGGTGGGTTTAACGTTGATAATGGATTTATGATGGGTGTATGGGTAGTTAGGGCTTGAAAAATTAATTTGTGTTGTGATTGTTATATGAGATAAAAAAATTGAATTGAGTTGGGTGATTTGATGAGCTTTAGGATCGATTTCATGTTATGTGATGATGAGAATATGTGATGGAGTGATTGAGATTGAATTAGGATGTGAAGTATGTGGTGTTATAATTTATTTGAGTATTTGAGACTTATGTAGTAGTCAAATTGTTGGTTTATGATTGTGTGAATAAATACAATAAGTTTGTGAATAAATTGAGAAATGTGGGATTGTGTGCTTGAGATGTGAAGAATGGTATGTTTTGTATGCTATTGCTGTTTGTCAAAAAAATAGATGTTGCTGTCTTGCTGTTTTTATTTAGTATATGAGCTGCTGTTTTATAAAAATAAATTTGTGCCGTTGTACAGAAAATGAGGTACTGTTTTTTTTATGTTATAAATGTGCTGTTTTGATGCTGTTATGCAATTAAATGTTGCTGTTTTTGGAACTGATTTGACTGTTGTCTTGTTGGAGAAATGTGCTGCTGTTTTTACAAAAGAAATGCCTTGCTGTTTTTGTAAAGAATAAGTGTTGTTTTGCAATTTAATGTCACTATTCCCATGCTGTATTGTTGTTGTTTTATAATGGGATATGTTGCTCTCTTCTTGGAATAAATAGTGTTATTTCATAAGGGAACATGGCTATTCTTTTCTTTGAACAATAATAGTGTTGTTTGCACTAGAGTATGTGCTGTCGGTTGAAATAAAAGGTGTCGGTTTTATGTTGTTAATGTTGCTGTTTTGCTGCTGTTCATAGCGCATAAAAGGCTGCTGTTTTCCATAAATAAAATGTGTTGTTTTGTTGCTGTTTTTGTAAATCGTGAGCTGCTGTTTTCACAATTTAAAGTGCTGTTTCCTTAAATTAAAAGATGCTGTTTCTTGAGTTTAAAGGTGTGGTTTTCTTCAATTTAAAGATGCTGTTTTCTTAAGTTCATAGGTGCTGTTTCTGGAATTTACAGGTGCCGTTTTCGTAAATTTGAAGGGGCTGTTTTCCTATTTTTTTTCCTTAGTGCTATTACTGTATTTTAAGAGGTTGCTGTCTCGATTTTATGTGTTGTTTGGTCCCTATGGACGTTGACTTAGTCCTTTATTCGCAAAGTGGTCGCGTAATTAAGTGAGATTGGTGTGGTTGATGTGATGCCTTAGAGCAACTAAATTGAGATGTGTCTGTGGTGGTGAATATTATTTGATGAGCGGAATAATTTTTGATGAGCTGAATATTTATTGATGAGCTGAAATATTTATTGGTGAGAAATTACGAGGTAGCTGTGATGCTACAACACGAGATAGTTGTTAATGTGGTATAGTATTTGTTACGTGCTTTGTTGTGGTTATGTGACGAGGTAGCTGTGATGCTACAACACGTGGTATTTTTTTATGAAATGATTTATAACGAGATATGGTGATATAGTATTTATTAATTGAATGCTTTGAGTTGGTGTAATTGGTGCATGAGTCATGAGTCGCATTGTCATATGCATTCTTACGAGGTAGCTGTGATGCTACAACACGAGGTTTATTACGAGTTGCGCCCGTCGTGGCCTTTACGAGATCGGTACCGCATGCATATGCCCGGAGGGGTTGCATTTCATACATTCCTTCATGGTCCATGTGTACATAACTATTGTGGTTGGCGTTTTATGTCTGATAGAGATATGAATCTTGTGCTGTTGTGTGATATGGTATATACGTGTTTGCCGTGTTGTGCCTGCTGCTTATGTACTGCTGTCATGTGCTTATTATTTCTGTTAAAACTCACCCCTTCTGCTTGGAATGTTGCTCTTATGCGGCAACGCTGCAGGTGATCGCTAGTGCACGTGGAGGATTGCTAGGCGTAGTCTCCTTCTCGTTGGGTCTGTGTCAGCTCTGATGCGTAGCACCGGGGAGGGGTTTTAGGGGTCATTTATGTTTTATTATGTTGTTTACTGCTGGAGACTGATGTCTTAACTGTTCATGGCGATGTTTGCACGAGTTTGAGATTCCGCTGTTTAATGTTATTCTGAGATTAAGTGTTTTTGAGGATTTTAAATCATTTGTTATTTGTTTTTTTGGTGAGAAAAATGTAGCGCCCTTCTGAGGTGACTCTGATATTTGTTCATTTAATTATAAATTAGAGAGGGGGTGTTACATTAGTGGTATCAGAGCAGTTCGGTCCGTCCGGCCAAGTCGTCGAGTCGTTGTGTCGGTGTACGACCAACTGTTGTATTTTTATTCTGACTGTTGTTTGTCTTGTAGCAAGTAAGTGAAATGGCTGGAAGGAACGATACTGCGATTGCTGCCGCATTAGCTGCTATGGCTCAGGCTGTGCAGACTCAGCAAGGTGCTGGTGAGAACGCTGGGACTAGGAGTTTGGCGACGTTTCAGAGGGAGAACCCACCGGTGTTCAAGGGCAAGTACGGCCCAAATGGTGCGCAAGCGTGGCTGAAGGAAGTTGAAAGGATCTTCCGTGTAATGGACTGTAATGATGCTCAGAAGGTGAGGTATGGTACTCACATGCTGGCAGAAGAAGCTGATGATTGGTGGTTGGAAGCTAGGCAGAGGCTAGAGACTGCACAGGAGGAGATTACTTGGGGGGTGTTCAGCAGAGAGTTTCTGAGGAAATATTTTCCGGAAGATGTCCGTGGGAAGAAAGAGATTGAATTCCTGGAATTGAAGCAGGGTAGTATGCCGGTGACTGACTATGCTGCAAAGTTCACCGAACTGTCGAAGTTCTATCCTCACTATGATGGTGCTGGTGCTGAGTTCTCGAAGTGTATCAAGTTCGAGAATGGGTTGCGAGCGGATATTAAGAAAGCGATAGGGTACCAGAAAATCCGGGTGTTCGCTGAGTTAGTGGATAGTTGCAGAATCTTCGAAGAAGACAGTAATGCTCATTCAAGAGTTATGAGAGAAAAGCAGAAGAGTTTACCGAGTCGCGGGAAGCCGTATGAGATTCCAACGGGTGGAGGTAATCAGAGGGCTGCGAAGGGCAAGAAACCAAGTGGGGGAGATGCTGCTGCTAGTGTGGTATGTTACAAGTGTGGGAAGGCTGGTCATAAGCGCCCAGACTGTCCGGGTGATGTGAAAAGGTGCTACAAATGCGGGAAAGAGGGCCATATGGCAACTAACTGTGATCGTAAGGATACACTCTGTTTCAACTGCGGTGAGGGAGGACACATCAGTGCCCAGTGTCCGAAACCAAAGAAAGAAAGGTCTACTGGAAAGGTGTTTGTTCTGGCAGGTGCTGAGCCTACGGAGGAATGATGGTAGTATTAGAGGTACGTGTCTCGTTAAAGGTGCTCCGCTAGAATCTATTGTTAATACCGATGCTACTTATTGTTTTGTCATTGTTGCATGCTGCGAAAAGTTTAAGTACTGTATTATCTGTATGACTGTAATGTGTTGCCTGGTGTGTTTTCTGTGTCTCTTGTCGATCTTCGACAGAGGCTTTGTTGTGAATTCTTGTTTGTTGCCGTTAAGCGGGTTAGGTGCAATTGGGTATGAACTGGTTAGAACATAACCATGTTCCTATTAGTTAAATTTTCGAGGACGAAAATATTCTAAGTGGGGGAGAGTTGTAACGCCCCAAAAATAATTGGTTAATTATTTAATTAATTAAGGGGAATTAGTTGTGGAGAAATATTAGAAATAATAATATGGTGCTAATTAAATTAGGGAGTGGTGGAATTAATCGAGGAGGGGTGTGAATAAGGTCAATGGCCCAAAAGCCATTAGTTGGGCCTAGGGTTAAATGAATTAGAGAGAAGAATTAAAAGAAAGGAGCAGCCGAGAGTGAGAGAAGGAAAGAACCGTAAGACACAAAAAGAAAGAAGAAGAAATCGTGACAGAGAAAGAGAGAAGCGTGACCGAGAAAGAGAAGAGAAAAACCTAGAGAGAGAGAATGAGAGAACGCGAGAGTGAGAAGGGAAAAAGGAAAGGGAGCACACGGCTGAAGGAGGGAGCAGAAACGCAAAGGAGAAGAGGGAAAGAAGAAGAGGTTCGCAAGTCTTCAAGGGCCAGTTCGTGTGTTGTTGTGGTTCTGATCGTGATCACCTTCCTGTTAATCCGGAGCTCACGTTTTCGAGGTAAGGGTGGGTTTAACGTTGATAATGGGTTTATGATGGGTGTATGGGTAGTTAGGGCTTGAAAAATTAATTTGTGTTGTGATTGTTATATGAGATAAAAAAATTGAATATTGAGTTGGGTGATTTGATGAGCTTTAGGATCGATTTCATGTTATGTGATGATGAGAATATGTGATGGAGTGATTGAGATTGAATTAGGATGTGAAGTATGTGGTGTTATAATTTATTTGAGTATTTGAGACTTATGTAGTAGTCAAATTGTTGGTTTATGATTGTGTGAATAAATACAATAAGTTTGTGAATAAATTGAGAAATGTGGGATTGTGTGCTTGAGATGTGAAGAATGGTATGTTTTGTATGCTATTGCTGTTTGTCAAAAAAATAGATGTTGCTGTCTTGCTGTTTTTATTTAGTATGAGCTGCTGTTTTATAAAAATAAATTTGTGCCGTTGTACAGAAAATGAGGTGCTGTTTTTTTTATGTTATAAATGTGCTGTTTTGATGCTGTTATGCAATTAAATGTTGCTGTTTTTGGAACTGATTTGACTGTTGTCTTGTTGGAGAAATGTGCTGCTGTTTTTACAAAAGAAATGTCTTGCTGTTTTTGTAAAGAATAAGTGTTGTTTTGCAATTTAATGTCACTATTCCCATCCTGTATTGTTGTTGTTTTATAATGGGATATGTTGCTCTCTTCTTGGAATAAATAGTGTTATTTCATAAGGGAACATGGCTATTCTTTTCTTTGAACAATAATAGTGTTGTTTGCACTAGAGTATGTGCTGTCGGTTGAAATAAAAGGTGTCGGTTTTATGTTGTTAATGTTGCTGTTTTGCTGCTGTTCATAGCGCATAAAAGGCTGCTGTTTTCCATAAATAAAATGTGCTGTTTTGTTGCTGTTTTTGTAAATCGTGAGCTGCTGTTTTCACAATTTAAAGTGCTGTTTCCTTAAATTAAAAGATGCTGTTTCTTGAGTTTAAAGGTGTGGTTTTCTTCAATTTAAAGATGCTGTTTTCTTAAGTTCATAGGTGCTGTTTCTGGAATTTACAGGTGCCGTTTTTGTAAATTTAAAGGGGCTGTTTTCCTATTTTTTTTCCTTAGTGCTATTACTGTATTTTAAGAGGTTGCTGTCTCGATTTTATGTGCTGTTTGGTCCCTATGGACGTTGACTTAGTCCTTTATTGGCAAAGTGGCCGCGTAATTAAGTGAGATTGGTGTGGTTGATGTGATGCCTTAGAGCAACTTAATTGAGATGTGTCTGTGGTGGTGAATATTATTTGATGAGCGGAATAATTTTTGATGAGCTGAATATTTATTGATGAGCTGAAATATTTATTGGTGAGAAATTACGAGGTAGCTGTGATGCTACAACACGAGATAGTTGTTAATGTGGTATAGTATTTGTTACGTGCTTTGTTGTGGTTATGTGACGAGGTAGCTGTGATGCTACAACACGTGGTATTTTTTTATGAAATGATTTATAACGAGATATGGTGATATAGTATTTATTAATTGAATGCTTTGAGTTGGTGTAATTGGTGCATGAGTCATGAGTCGCATTGTCATATGCATTCTTACGAGGTAGCTGTGATGCTACAACACGAGGTTTATTACGAGTTGCGCCCGTCGTGGCCTTTACGAGATCGGTACCGCATGCATATGCCCGGAGGGGTTGCATTTCATACATTCCTTCATGGTCCATGTGTACATAACTATTGTGGTTGGCGTTTTATGTCTGATAGAGATATGAATCTTGTGCTGTTGTGTGATATGGTATATACGTGTTTGCCGTGTTGTGCCTACTGCTTATGTACTGCTGTCATGTGCTTATTATTTCTGTTAAAACTCACCCCTTCTGCTTGGAATGTTGCTCTTATGCGGCAACGCTGCAGGTGATCGCTAGTGCACGTGGAGGATTGCTAGGCGTAGTCTCCTTCTCGTTGGGTCTGTGTCAGCTCTGATGCGTAGCACCGGGGAGGGGTTTTAGGGGTCGTTTATGTTTTATTATGTTGTTTACTGCTGGAGACTGATGTCTTAACTGTTCATGGCGATGTTTGCACGAGTTTGAGATTCCGCTGTTTAATGTTATTCTGAGATTAAGTGTTTTTGAGGATTTTAAATCATTTGTTATTTGTTTTTTTGGTGAAAAAAATGTAGCGCCCTTCTGAGGTGACTCTGATATTTGTTCATTTAATTATAAATTAGAGAGGGGGTGTTACAATAGTTTCTTTCTTCGTTCACGACCTCCTGCCGGGCCAGCAGTTGGACGAGCTGTTGAACAACATCGGTTAGGGCTGGAAGCAATGGAGGGGGAGGTGGTAAACTATCCTGTATGAGCTTGTCTGGGAACAGGCGAGGTTCGGGTTAGGGGAGTGTGCCCGAGCTCGGGTGGAATTCGTAATGTCCTGGACATGACCCTCGGGGGTTTGATGAGTTTCAAGCTCGGGTACATTCAGTCTTACCCCGGGCCCGACCATGAGACTGGCCGGTCTTGAACGGAGTTTGGGTGCCATTTTGTGGATGAAGGTAATGGGAGAGGAAATTGAGTATAGATCCTCCCACTGTGGTCGCCAATGTTTTGTACCGTGCTTCTGACCTTAGTGGGTTGTCTGAAACAGTTGGCAGGAGTTGTCCTTGATCTGCGACGTTCGACCTTGAGATGCCGATGTTCGATCTTTGAGATGGCGATGTTGTACCTGCGCAATGATACTCTGATGCTAAAGTCAGTATCTGAGTGAGTCAGTGTTTTGTATTAGAAATCGCTTACATTTATGAGCATTGAGTGTGGTATTTATAGAGTTTGTGTGATGTTTGTTTTGTCGACCCTGAGCCGTTAGATCTTACAGAGGCATCTGTACCATTGATTAACTGGACTAGATTTTCTGGATATGGGCTGGTTTGGTTATTGGGCCTTATAAGGGGTGGAAATATCAGTTTAGGCCTTTTACTAGTTACCATAACACAAATATTACTTAACTCTCATTGGGTAACGAGGATCGATTTACTAAGGTTTTGGATATATTAATACATATAAATGCCAAATTTAAGTGGTGAAATGTATTTAAACACCTAAAACTTTAGTAATTGACTCTCAATTAGGATCTCTACCCACTCCTGATATGAATATTTTTAGCATGGTTCATATATTAACTTGTTTTGACAAAAAAAGTAATGACAATTAATCTTAGAAGTCAAATTCACATAAAATGTCATTTATTTTTTATAATGCGTAATTACTGCTACATTATCGATTAAAACTAATAACTTATAATAAGCTTATTTTGTACCCTTTCTCTAATCACGTAAATTTATTGTGCACATTTTGTCATCCTCTAAACCTCTATAAATTGGCATCTCTTTCCTTCCACACAACAAATTCACATTAAATTTGTTAAGAAATGGAGAGGAAATTAAGCATACCCAATTGAAAGTGCATTGTTTGGTCTTGACATTCCCAGGTCAAGGTCACATTAATCCAATGCTTCAGTTCTCCAAGCTTTTGCAACATGAAGGTGTGAGAGTGACAATGGTCACCACTCGTGCCATCTACAAGAGCTTCCATAATATCCCTTCTTCCATTGCAGTTGAAACCATTTCTGATGGATTTGATAGTGGTGGGATTGAAGAAGCTGGGGGTTTCAACAAGACCTATTGTGATCGCTTTTGGCAAGTAGGACCAAAGACTCTAGCTGAGCTTCTTCAAAAATTTGGTACATTAAGTGACCATTTTGATTGTATTATTTATAATTCATTATTCCCTTGGGCACTGGAAGTTGCTAAGAATTTAGAATTGTTGGGGTAGCTTTTCTCACTCAAAATATGGGTGTTAACACTACAAGAAATTTGACCTTTGCCCACGGACAAAAACCGTCACTAAATGTCAAACGTCCGTGGGTAAAAGTCACTTTAACCTCTCCCCACGGCCACTTTTTTCGTAGAGAACGTAAGACATCTAACCACGGTTTTTCGTCTGTGGGTAAAGGTTTTTCCTACGCCCAAATACATTTACCTACGGTTTCTGACTGTCACTATATCCTCCACCAGTATATCTAATTCTAACTTCTACCTACGGTTCTGACCGTCACTAAAAGTGATTTTTTTGATTTATTTTTTTTTGAAATAAAAGTGGCTTATTTTTGCTGAATAATTTTTTTATTTATTAAAAAAATTGAAAAACAAGAAAAGTAAAATTGTATCTGAAAAACAAGAAAAGTAAAAGTACCCTTGAGCTTTAAAGTAAAATTGATAGATATAAATTTGGCTAGGCCATATGTACTCAACAAAGCCAGGGAGACATACATAATAAGCAAAGTTGTATCTAAATCTGAATCTCTCAAAAAAAAGCTGTGTCCATCATCACATTCCACAAAGCCAGGGAGGCATACATTAAAACTTTGGCTAAATTTCACCTAAAACAGTACGAACAAAAGTTATAGGGACCCTAGGATGTTTCACATTCCACAAAAGCTCAATAATAATGTTCAAAATATGTTGTTTGCTGCTGTCGGTTGCTGCTGTCGGGGCCCCAGGTCACTTAATTGGAATCAGTAGTCAAATCGGTTGCTGCTGTCGGGGCCGGAGCAGGTGTAGATACCTAGAAAGATAAATGTATTTTTTGTAAATATTCTACATAGTACAAATGCATGCAGTAATGTATAGTACAATAAAATTGTACAAAATCAGAAACTTGACTATGGATCCTGGTAATGTCTTCTTCATGAGTCATATGTAGAATTATTAATTATGTTGTGGAAAGTTAAGCCAACCTATCCTTCCTACATTGTTAATTATGCACAACTCAGTTTATTAATCATGCATACAGGATCCAAAGAAAGATTCTGAGATTCTGATCTAAATCTGAGGGCCTAACAAAAACATACATCCAACCATATTTCACCATCTTGCAGATCTAAATCTGAGATTGTTAAGACTTAAGATGATGAAATGTGATTACACGTTTATGCAAAATTTGCTTACACTAATCCATACCTCTTGAGCCACAGCTTGTAAAATTGCATTAACTTGTGGATCTTCAGCAAAGCGCACTTGAAGAATCGCAACAAGATCTCCTACCAAACTTTCTAATTTTTTGACTCTGCGATCCCCATTAAACTTTGAACTTCCACGTTGTGGAAGCTTACCAAGACAGCGTACACGTCCTCTTCTTTCGCGGCCCTTCACTTTTGAATAGATGTCATTCTTCCAATTTGTACATTGTTGAGTGGCTAGAGCATTTCCAGAACTTGCTTCCAATTCCATGTGCTTCTTAAGTTCATCCTACATGAAATAATATAAATTAATCAAAACTTATTAACAAACATAGACAAACTAATCAAAACTTATTCTTTTTGCTAAGCAATCTTGATCTTCTTAATTTCTTCCCTCTTTAGGTTAGATTACTGAGGGTTGAAAAAGCTCACATTAACACTGGGTACAATAGATTATATCTACTATAGTAACCATAGATTGTCTTGGGCTTGTACAGTTTCAGTTTGGAAGATGCAGCAAATGCCCTTCAGTCCAAGCCTCTATTACAAGAAATTGAAGTTGATGCTAGTCTTTCAAACTGGTTGGTTTCTCCTAAATATAATGTCTCCAACACAATTCGTTGTCAATGATGCGGCCGTGTGGTTGATGAAACAGAAACTTAGAAAATATTAACTGGTTAAAGAAGTACACAGGAAAGAACAATATAATACTACCAGCCTGTTGGTGAGAAGAGGAGGAAGCATCAGATTTTGATGCTTCAGTTGATTGTTCATTAAGTAAAGAGTGAGTTGTGTGTCTAATTCTAATCCTGTACTTGTTTTGTTTTGGTTTGTGAATGCCTATGATGTGATCAATGTAGTGTGGATTTGTCGTTGTTTTTGTATTCATTCATGTTGCAGCTATACAATTTGACAGTGAAAAGTAGTTCTTACTACACAGTTTCAGTTTTGGTTTGTTGGTTATCTTGGGCTTGTACAGTTTCTGGCTTCTTGTAATACACTGGTCTCTATATCTAGATTAGCCTTGTAATTCTATTAACAATTAATGGATGAGGTTATTCAGAAAATCACAATAATATAGCATAAGATTAGAAACAGATATTCAGAACAGATATTCAGAACAGAACAGATACAAAACTTATAAAACAGATAACTAAACAATGACATGAAATTCTTACAATCACGCTAGCAGCTTTTTCAGTAACGATACTCCCATTTTTTCGAGTTCGAGTATCAATATATATTTGAGCTCGTGAAGGTTGCACTCCTTCGGCCTCTATTGTCTAACATTAATAATAAGATTGTTAACCAACTTATTTATATTTAGCAAATAATTAAAAATAATACTAGTGACACGGTAAGCAAACCATTTCATTAATTAGCCTCGGGAGATTCCTTGATCCCATGCAATGTAAATCTTCATATTTTGAGCGATTCCTCTTGTTAGTGCGACTTATTTCCTATAACAAATGAATTCAATTGTCAAGAATGAAAATAAGACTTAAACTACATAATTGTTAATATTAACTAAAGTTTAATGACATTGTACATATACCTGTGATTTTTCGGAACACCAATAATGTACCAATTCACGATATTGAGAAGGAAGAACCCTTGTGTTAGGAATGCTAGAAGCCATTTCCTCTTCAGTCTTACTTTCGTCATACCCCTTTGATTTCAAATCGTGCTTAAATTGCTTCCACTTTTCATTCATCTCATTCTTTAATACTTTCTTTGTTTCCTCAGTCAGTTTAGGAACAAATTCAAACTTACTCTATCATAGAAATCATGAGCAAGAATAAATTATTAATAACTTGTGAAGTTAGACATATTATAAATTAAAAATAACTTGTGAAGTTAGACATATTATAAATTAAAAATAACTTGTGAAGTTAAATATAACTTGTGATCTTATATAATACCTGAATCAAATCAAACATATTATTAATGTAAGACTCGGGCATGTCTTTCCAAGAAAGATAGTTGATAGGAGCACATTGATGTCTCCTAACCAAGCTCCCTATTGCATTCAATAGGGTCTTTCCTTCCCAACCAATGGGATTGCCAAAACCATCTGTTTCAACACACACAAGTTCTCCATCTGGCATGTCCCACACTACAAAAAAACTAGTCATTAGCGAGGGACAGTTCCCTCGCAAAATGACCTGACTCCCTCACTAATGGTCATTTGCGAGGGACTTAGCGAGGGACTGGTTCCCTCGCTAATTCCCTCCTCGCAAATGGGATTAGCGAGGGAAGTTGGATCCCTCGCTAATTAGCGAGGGACTATGCCGTCGCTAATTCCCTCGCTAATGACTGCAGCTTTTCAGGTGATGGGACTCAGTTGCAGGGGTTGGTAAATGCGCAGGAATTAGCGACGGCTTTTTCCCTCGCTAATTCCCTCGCTAATGACTGCAGTTTTCAAAAAAAAAATGACACGTGTCCAGTGCTGAATGGCTTGTTTTTTTTATATATATTAATTAATGAATATTATATTATATTATTAATTTTGTGGTGATGTGTGGTGGTGGTGGTGGTGGCGTGGTGGTGGTGTGGTGGTGGTGGTGGTGGCGTGGTGGTGGTGATGGGTGGTTTAGAGTAGAGAGAAGGAGAAGAGTAAGGGAGAAAGAGAGAGAGAGGAGTGAGAGTGGTGGTGGTGGCGTGGTGGTGGTGTGGTGGTGGCGTGGTGGTGGTGGTGATGGGTGGTTTAGAGTAGAGAGAGAAGGAGAAGAGTAAAAGAGAGAGAGAGAGAGAGAGTGTGAGAGGGAGAAAGAGAGAAGAGTGAGAGTGGTGGGGTGGTGGGTTGGTGGTGGTGAAGAGTAAGAGAGAGTGAGTGAGAGTGGTAGGAGGTATGTGGTGGTGGTGGTGGTGGTGGAAGAGTGAAGAGAGAAGAAGAGTGTGAGAGGAGGTGGTGATGATGGTGGTGGTGGTGGTGTTGGAAGAGTGAAGAGAGAAGAAGGGTGTGAGAGGAAGTGGAAGGGGGAAGAGGAAGGGAAGAGGAATGGTGAAGAGTGAGTGAGTGAGAAAGAAGATTGAGGGTGTAAACGGATATAAAGGAAAAAAGAAAAAAATTTGCGAGGGAATTAGCGAGGGAACTAGCGAGGGAACTGTCTCATCATCTGAAAAGTTAACGTTAGCGAGGGAACTGTCCCTCGCTAATTTCTGCACCTTTACCAACCCCTGCGCTGAGTCCCATCATCTGAAAAAGCAAAATTTAGCGAGGGAATTAGCGAGGGCAGTCATTAGCGAGGGACAGTTCCCTCGCTAATGACAAAAAAAATTGACAGCTCTATGCCCTCGCTAATTCCCTCGCTAATGACTGTTTTTGCGAGGGACAACAAGTCCCTCGCTAATGTCCGTCGCTAATTAGTGTTTTTTTGTAGTGCCACACATCTAACATATGTGTGTAACCTCTAGTCTTTTTTTTACCTAAATTGTGTATCGATGTCAATTGTTAAAACATGAATCTATTTTGATAATTTCAAATGTAAATGACTGAGATAATAAGAAAGTCCATTCTAATTTCATTCATCAAAACAGTACCAGCATTAGAGCTTTCATTTGATTGCACTTGATTATCCCGAACTTCATTTGATTGCACTCGACTATCCCGAACAGTAATCAACTTTCTACGCCTCCCCATGTTGAGTTGCTGCAATTATAGTCTTAGAATAGCTAGCTTCTTCACCATGAAAAATCCAATTAATATATCCTCTTAGAAACCCATGATTGATTATGTGCTCATAACAATTCATGTGAGTACACTTATTGCAATTGACACATTTGGTGCATGGACATAAAATTTTTCCATCTATAGATGAGTTTGTAAATGCAAATTGAAGAAAACTTAAAACCCCTCTAATGTACTTCTCTTTAGTCACCGTGCTATCCGATATCCAACTCTTATCCATTTTATATACTAAACTGAAAAATAAAATGAATGAGTAGATTGAGAATAGATTGGCTAAATGAACAGAATGTTTTGCATATGGTTCATCTTGATCATTCAACTCATACCAATCAGTATTAATACAAATTGCTAAACAGAATAAAACAGAGCAAACCTAATCGAAACAGAATAGCAATCAGTATTAATACAATCGAAACAAAATAAAACTACCTAACAACATGCATACAAATTGAATTCTGAGAGCTGTAGAAATACAAATCGAAACAGAGCAAACATAACCACCAACTGAGAGCAGTGTACTAACCTCTAGAACTGGACCTTCAAATCAACTTCTGAATCTGAAATTAAAGAAGAAAGAGAAGAGGGAGATAAATTAGGGTTCCCAATCTGAAATTGAAAACGAAAATGAAAGCAAAACAAACGAAAATTAAAGAACACGAAAATGAAACTAGGGTTCACCTTCACAAAGAGGAAGCCATGGGAGAGAGAAGCAGGGAATCGCAGAGAAACTAAGAGAGCGAGAGTGAGAACCTGAGATCGATTCGATTGAAGAGAGCGAGAGTGAGATTCTGAGAGAGCGAGAGTGAGAACCTGAGAGCGAGAGAGAACCTGAGAGCGAGAGAGAACCTGAGAGCGAGAGTGAGAACGAGCTTCGCGAGAGTGAGTTTCCCTGTGAGAGCGAGAGCGAGCTTCGCGATCTTCGCGAGAGTGATGAGTGAGCTTCTGAGTGAGTTTTGTTATTATTATTATTTATTTTAATTAGAAACAAGCTTTTACCGATGGAAACTTATAAAATAGTGCCGTGGGTAGAACTTCTAAAAATACTACCGTGGGCATAGGGCATTTTCTTTGTAGTGTAATAGTATTTATTACCATGTTCAGTTGGGAAAGTTGAGAGTTCCCCTCGTTGAAAATGAGATTTCCCTTCCTTTGTTACCAAAACTCCAATGTGGGGGAACTCTGCAATTCATTCTACGAGCTGGAAAAAGAGGTAATTAAATTATATTCTCTCTTCCTCTTCTCTCTCATGGGAGATGAATTGGTTCTAAAATTGGAAAACAACGAATCCAAAGAATAATCATAATTATTTGTAACCCAACTTAATTAGTAACAATTCAGCTCTAAAAACCAACATATTGTTGGCCTAGTGGAATAAGTTACCCTGAGATATGGGGTCGATCCAGTGTTCTCGGGTTTTTATTGTTCTTATTATCCTAATTTTGATTCTGTTAATTAATTCTATTTAATTGGTAATTTTGTTAGTGCTATTTAATTTATTTTGATTATGTTAGTCTTTAATTTGAATTTGTTCTGTATTGCATGAATATGTTGATTCTTTTAGTGTTATTTAATTTGTATTTAGGAACTTGTTAATGCTATTTAACTTTTGTTGGTCTAGTGCAACACAAGTTATGAACCCGTTAAAACCTTACTTTTATTACAATTTTAGCGACGTGTGTGTATGAAAAATTTTCCACCGCCTGGCCCAGGGTCATGCATCCACCACTGAGGCCTGATGTTGGCCAGTGTAAAATTTGTTCTTAAACACGGATGAAAATTAGTCTTTCGTTGAAAATGTTGGGCCACTCTCTGGATAGCCAGCTATGGTCCAAACAAAAAAAAATTCAGCTCTAAAAGAAAAAAATATTTTATTTAAAGAAAAATTAAGCAAAACTTTTAAGAATGAGAAAGTAAGAGTTTAAACAAAAATTATCAACTATTTAACATTAGAACCAATATTTAACATTTGACAACTGGGTAATGTTTCAAAATTTGATTGATTGTAGGTAAATGATTGGACGACAAAGATCTGGCCAAAATTTAGGAACATAGGCCCATCCATACCATCTTTGTTTTTAGACAATCGACTTAAAGATGATGAAGATTATGGTCTTTCAAAGTTCAAGACTAATGAAGAATGTACAAAATGGTTAGATGATAAGCAGAAACAATCTGTTGTTTATGTTTCTTTTGGGAGTATGGTATCAGTTGATGAGGAGCAAATACATGAAGTAGCATGTGGTTTGATAGAAAGTGAAAGCTACTTCTTGTGGGTGGTTAGAGACAGTGAAAAGTCTAAGCTTCCCAAAGATTTTGAAAAGAATTCAAAGAAAGGCTTGGTAGTGGCATGGTGCTCCCAACTGAAAGTTCTAGCCCACGAGGCTATATATAGGTTGCTTTGTAACACACTGTGGATGGAACTCTACATTAGAAGCATTATGCTTAGGAGTTCCAACTATTGCCATGCCACAATGGTCAGACCAAGCGACCAATGCTATGTTTATTGAAGATGTTTGGAAAATGGGAATAAGAGTTCCAGTTGATGAGAAACAAATTGTGAGACGAGATGCTTTGAAGTTGTATATTGGAAATAATGGAGAGTGAGAAAGGTAAAGAGATTAAGAACAATGTTATGCAATTGAAGACTTTGGCTGTGGGAGCTCTTGATAATGAGGGCGGAAGTTCTCAAAAAAATATTATAGAATTTGTGAAAAGCTTGCGGATGGAGAATGTTGTTGTGGAAGCTTTCAACTCGAGATGTTCTTATTTCTAAGGGTATTATCAATGACCCTTATGGGTCGTGTTCTCCCTTTTGTTTTAAGGAGGATGAGTTTATTTCCCATTTATTTTTTCTGTGCAGGTGTTCTCAATCGGTTAGTGTGTCTTGTTATTCATAATTGGCTGGGCATTGCGGTTACCGATTCTCTGGTTGGTGTCACACATTTCCGAGCTCTGATCTGGAGTACTCTTTTTTCTACTTTGGTCTTTTTCTCATGAGGTTTTGGCCCATTGAAGTTTTAATGAGACCCATTATATATATAAAAGTTGGAGTACCTCTAGTACTCCATTTAATATAATATTTTGCTTATAAAAAAAACACGCACGGAAACACAAATTAATTCATGATCCCCGATCAACCAAGCATTTATTTTGTATGTTGATGAATGGTTTGTGGTGCATAAAGCTCCATATGCTCCTGGAAAAAATAAAAACAATTTTAAATGAAGTTGTTTTCTATGTCATTGTTTTGCGCCTTCCTGGAATCCAATATTTTTCTCACGCAAATTGCAGAGCTTCTAATGTATAATACAAATTATTTCATGTTATTTATTAATTTCCTATGTTGTGGGATCGCTCCAACTTTTGTTTTGACATGGTTCGAGATCTTATATGCTACCTTTTTTTTAGGAAATTTCTAATTCATATCCTTAAAATTCAAGTACTCAATACAATTAGAAACCTTAAAGAAAAACTGAGAGCATGCATTATTAATGTTTGCCTTAGCTAGGCAATGGGCATCATATTAACTTCGATCTCTCCTAGAGACTTCCACACTAGAGTTTTGAGGAAAAAAAGACCACAAATGCCCACAAATTCCTCCAAAGAACTTGAGCTCATACTGAGTATCAAATTTTGATTTGATCATCTTATGCTAAGTTGATTCTTGCTACAATAATAAGATTCTCATAAAAGCAATCTTTAGCATGAAGCTTATTTGATTTCACTCTTTATTCGTATAAGCACAAAGGTTATTTATAATATAAGACAGCATAGGTTTGAGAGTGTATAAGTAACTAGTATTTCACCCGTGCATCCGCACGGGTGACTCTGTATTGTTTAGATATTGCTATAAGGTCATAATAATATTGAAATTATAAAAAGCACGTCCCTCTCAGTCATGTAACTGCCTTTTCTCTGCCCTCCTCCTTTACCTCTTCTCAAGGAGTAATACCTGTCCTGACGAAATTGATTTAACTGCTTTAAATTCTAGGGGTTAATGTGTATAGCTATGCATTTTTTCCTACTTTTTGTTGAATTGAGTCCACGTTCTTTCACGAAGCCTGTTTAAGTAACTGCCTGACTTAGAATAAAGAACTGATTAAACCTTACTACTTAAAGCTCCCTCCCTTAAACCAAATTTCCGTTTTCGTCACCCTTTAATAAAAATTGTGAGTGGGCTTGCCATTCTTTAGACATCTATTAGTAGACAATATCATTATATCAAGTGGAATACAAATACCATTCTTAGAATATAATACTCAACAGAGTCAAATTGGAATTTACGCTCTTATTTAATTTCAAAATAAACGCACCAATTTTTTTTGTGATATAGTGATATGTAGAAGAATAGTAAATGATATTTGGTAATCTTCTTTCTTCTGCTACTTGCATTTAGAGGAAATAAATACCCTTGAACTGCATTTAGATCATGGTAAAAGGAAGAATATTACCAAGTGAAGTATATATGCCTAAAATTTTCACCTATTGATTCATGTAGCCAAAACAATTTGATATTGCAACTAAATAGTAAGAGAGTTCTGACATTATTTCCATAGGTTGTGCAGATTGCAAATTAATATTGGCATCCAAACTATATCATGAACAAATATGAGTTGAAATTCACATTTAAGTGCCCTTTAGCCCCCATTCCCAAAGATATGCCTACAGTGTCTTAATGCACTCCATAGCTATGTTGTAACAAAATACGAATGAGTTTAAAAGTGATATATCAACCAATTATAGCTGCTATAGGTTTATTTCTTCCTTTTATTAAGCATTAAGTATCGAATACAGATTAAGAAGATATTTAGGCTGGAAAAATTAACAAAATGTGGAAGAAAAAAAGAGCAGTAAAAAAATCAAAAAGAGGTATATCAAGAAACCTGTTAATTAGCTCAATCTTAGTTCAACAATGATTTAATTAACCTCTTAGAGAAGTATTCACACACTTGAATGAATATCAACTACTTAAACAAGCATAGTAAAACTCAATAGTGCAATCTAGATAAATCAATAATCTAACCACATCAAAGCTTTTCATATCATTGAGCATAAAAGTGCATGTTTCCACTAAATCCATTAAAATATTCCTAACAAACACACTAGTGCAAAATTGACTTTAGAAAACACTATTTAGCATCGGTTGTTTGAACAGTCGATGCTAAATGTAGACGCGGTGGCAATTTTACAATTAAGTGAAAGTTTTCAACTTTCGCGCCTACATTTAGCATCGGTTGTTTAAACAACCGATGTTAAATGTGCTTGCGTCAGATATTTAGCATCGGTTATTTATAAAACCGATGTTAAATGTGTATGTCTAACACATTTAGCATCAGTTGTATACAACCGATGCTAAAGGTCTCATTTTTTTCAAATAGCTCGCGTTTCTCTCGTATTCTTTCAATCTCTCACTCCAAGTCTCTGCCCCAAGTCTCTGCCCTCTCCACTCTCGCCGTCTCTGCTCTCCACTCCATCTTCTCTCCCAAGGTCACTGCTTCCTCCGTCTTCTCTCGCTCAAGCTCGCCCCTCACCGTCGCGGTTCCGATTGCTTCTCACCGTCGCACCCCATCATATCGCCGTGAGCTCGCTTTCCACTATCTTCTCTGATTTGGACCTTCATCTTCTTCATTCGAAGGAAATCTTGAGATCTGAAATAGTATTCGTTTTGCGCTTCCTACAAAGCTTGGAGATCTCAAACCTTGCAAAGCTTCTAGCAATTTCTTTTTAATCTTGGAACCCTAACTTGTGGGACTGGTTTCACTACAAGAAAAGAAGGATAAACAACTCTCACTCTCGATCTCGCTACTCTCTTTTCTTACCAAAACCTAAACCCCTCATCTTCAAATCGAGAAGGCCCTAAACGGAACAACAGAATGATCGATCGGAAATCGCTACACACCAGGTATTTCGATTTGAGCAACTCTTATTCTCATATTTTTCTTCAATATATTTGCACTAAAACTAATGTTCATATGATTTTGTTTTTGTTTTGGTGTTCATAGGTTTTGCTTTGATTTGAACACAACTATTTACTGAAATTTAACCAAACCATAAACCGATCTAGGTATGAAATGTTTTATTGTTACTAGATGTTGTACTTCTGTGTTTTAGTTTTGTTTTTGTTTTTGGTTTGATGCTCATACTATTTTTGGTTTGATGTTCATAGTGGATTGAGATTTTAATGGTATTTTTAACTTTGATCAAGTTTTGGTTTGATGTTCATAGTGGAACCGAAGTATTTTGAAGTCTGTTGATTCTACCATTCTTTTCAGGTTAAGCCTTTACTTTGGGTGGAAGCAAATGTTGAAAAGCATTTGAAGAGTCGCATTGAGTTAACGGTAAAAGCTAGGAGCCAGTTTAAGGAACGTAGGTACTGAGATTTCTTCTTTTCTCATATCTGTTATTTGCCTTGCTATTATTTTTTTAATAGAAGATGGGGAATTGCTCCCCTCTAATTCATGCAGTGAAGTTTTTGCTCCACGATTTAGTTTTCCCTACATATCCATATTTCCCCAACTAATAGGATTTAGGCTTAAAGGTACTTTTAGTCCCTGCAAATGTCACAATAATCCAGTTTAGTCCCTGCAATTCCAAAACTTTTAAAATAGACCCTGCAATTACTAAACGTTACTACTTTTAGTCCCTGCTGTTAGTTTAGGCTTAACACTGTTATCTTTTGATGATGTGGCACACCCCCCACCCCCCACCCCCCCCCCACCCCACCCCCCCCCCCCCCCCACCCCACCCCCCCACCCCACCCCCCCACCCCCCCCCACCCCACCCCCCTCTCCTCCCCTCCTCCCCTTCGCCCCTCCTCCCCTTCGCCCCCCTCCCCTTCGCCCCCCCCCTTTGCGAACCACTGTCCAGCCTGCACCACCACTAAACGACCCACGAACAGCCATTGTCGCACCACCGCAAAGTCACCGCCGTCGCTCACCACCGTAGCCATCGCGTCGACCCCAAACCACCAAACTGTGAGCGCCCCACCACCTTCACGCCGCGGTTTCCCCTCTCCGTCAACCAAGCTTCGTTTGAAGCCTCAGATCCTCCCTTTCAGCAACGGTAGACGACGGAAAAGAAGGGTAGGGAAAGGGGATCGGTGCCTATGAGGTGAGAGGAGAGCGAAATTTCGGTTGGGGAAGAGGGGAATGGTTGAACGGCGGCGAGAAGAGGAAAAGAAAAAATGGGATTAGATGAGGGAGAGAGTGGATCCGTAGCTTTTGGTGAGAGAGCAAAACGAAACCATGAGGGAGAAGAGTTTGGGCCTGTGGCTATGGAGAGAGGAGATAAGATTGAAGCTAGGGGGGAGAGGCGGATACGGATCTGAGAGAGTGGGAGTGAGAGTCGCGGCGGAGAGAGTAGAGGAGATTAGGGAAGGGAGAGAGGTGGATACGGCAAGGAGAGGAGGGGAGGAGAGGCGAAGGGGAGGAGGGGAGGGGGGGAGGGGGGGCGAAGGGGAGGAGGGGCGAAGGGGAGGAGGGGAGGGGGGGCGAAGGGGAGGAGGGGCGAAGGGGAGGAGGGGAGGAGAGGGGGGTGGGGTGGGGGGGGTGGGGTGGGGGGGGGTGGGGGGGTGGGGGGTGGGGGGTGTGCCACATCATCAAAAGATAACAGTGTTAAGCCTAAACTAACAGCAGGGACTAAAAGTAGTAACGTTTAGTAATTGCAGGGTCTATTTTAAAAGTTTTGGAATTGCAGGGAATAAACTGGATTATTGTGACATTTGCAGGGACTAAAAGTACCTTTAAGCCTAGGATTTATTTTATAGCACTGCCACAAATGTTGAGATTGAGTTGCACGTGCCTGTTGATGCAACCAATCCTAATGTTCGAACGTCAATGGGATCTGCATCATATGCACCCGAGAAAGATGCATTGATCTGAAAAATTAAATCCTTCCCTGGAGGAAAGGTATCTTGGAAGTGGCATTGAATCCTTAAATAACATCCATCTTCATTACTCAATTTGATTGTAATTTATTGGATTTGGTTCTCCACTTTGATATTTTCAGGAGTACATGTTAAGAGCAGAATTTCGTCTTCCCATTATTACAGATGAGGAAGCAGCTCCTGGGAGAAAAGCTCCTATACGCGTCAAAGTTGAGATACCAAATTTTACTGTTTCTGGAATACAAGTATGCTACATAAACATGGTTTTCTTATATTCAGAATATTATTAGGCTATTTTTTCAGTATTGGATATAATGTTTGCTTCCTTTGATGCCTCTGATTAAAATATTTATGAATGTTATTGGAAAAGAATTGATACAATTGATAGTGGAAAAAATAACTTCACATCAGAAAAGGATTAGAAATCAATACGCAGAATTTTGTATATAACATCAGCAACCCATATGATGTATTGGTGAAATTGAACTTTACCTCATATTTTGATGGCTATGTTCATTTAGCTGAAGCTTTGATTGATTTGATGAAGATGGTAATCAACATGTAAATGTTTTGGTCTTTTAGGTGAGGTATTTGAAGATTATTGAGAAGAGTGGGTATCAGGCTCTTCCATGGGTGAGATACATAACAATGGCAGGAGAGTACGAACTAAGGCTTCTTTAGGGTCTTGTATCCTTTTTTTGGTGACCGTCATCTCATCTACAATGATTAGCGACTTCAAACAGATGGATGGGGGCTGGGACTCTTCAAAGAAGGTGGAATTTATCTGGTCAAACCATCTTTCTCTTCATCATAGTTATTTTGGCTACGGATTGTAAGTTGCTCTTTGTTTGTCTATAAAGTTCATAACAAAGCATTAGGAATTTGCAAGTGAGTCTATAAAGTGCGAAAATGACATTAAAAAGCACCATTTAGCATCTGTTGTTTGAACACCTGATGCTAAATGTGTGATCGGTTGAAATATGATTTTTTTAATATGATGTTATCTAAATAATGTCTTGGCAGAGAGATTGAAAAATTGAAGCTTGCTGATATGACTTGCCAACAAGGAGTTATTGAAGTAGCTAAGATGTAAGTAGCATGCTTATTGGCCTTAGTATTTGTTGTTGCTTAGTTATTGTATTCTTAATATGAAACTTGCCCAATTTAAAGGTAAGCTGGATGTGCTTTCAGTTACTTTTATGAGGACAGGATTTTGTTTCGGTTTCTCTATAAGAGGCCAAAAGTATAGTTTGGTCTATTTTTGATTTTATTGAGTTGGGTAAATGAGGTTCCTTTTTGTCCTTGGTTCCTTGTTCTGTCAAAAGGGTTGTGTATTCGGGTTATGTTATGTGTGATGTGCTTTGTAGAATTGCTATTTATTTAACTTTTAGTATAACAAGCCCTCAGATTTTATACCTCTTGACATGAATGATATAGTGCCTTTTGAAGGCAATGCCTTCTTGCTGTCTATTCTATTAGGTGCTTTATCTTTTAAGATTGCAAGTGAAGATGATCATTGGTGTGGTTCCGATTTGCAAGTGTATTCTGATTATATGTTTCTGGTGTCTGTTTTTTTTATTTGACACTTAAATCTTTTATCTTATATTACACTATAAGTATGCTAGTTGTATTGAGAAAATGAAGAGCTGGGCACCACTTATTGATTTTACTCACTTGGATTGATGGAAAAGGAGATTTTACCCACTTATTTGTTCATCTTGCTCTTTTGGCTATCATGGCATTTGTTCTAAAGATGGATTTAGATTCTGTTTACGAAGACAATAATGAAATTGCAACAGCTATTCATAAACAAGTTGGAATCGTCGCTGGCGCGGTAGCATCGAACCGGATCGAAATTTTACAGAGGTAATGTCTTGGCCTCAATTTCAACGAATAGTAATAGAAGTCAATTGTAGCTTATATTGTCCCGAAACCGATATCATTTCTAAAAAATTTGTAAATACCCGTGGGTACCACGGGCACAGTGGCTAGTTTCTAGAAAAGGTCTGAAGTGAGATCTTAAATGAAAATACTTTTTTTTTACTCTAAACGAAAATACATATGGATTAAGAGTTCTATTTATTGATTCCCCGAAGAAAAGAGAAGTCAATTTACAACAAAAAATATTGTCCAATTTTAAAGGCATGAAACAATGGCTTTGCTGGCCTAACCCTTGGGCCAGCCACGAGTTTTATTTACAAGGAAAAAAAAATCAATGTCAGTGCACATTGGAACATGTTGACTAAAAAAAGTACATTAGAACATAATGCAGCATATATACCAACAAATAATTTATATATTAATCTCAATCAAAATTACAATAACTATAAAGCATTTAATTCAAATTTTTAATATAGTCATAATTATTTTCAAAAATTGCTAGAAATAATTTTTTCAAAATTACAAAAACATGCTATTTAAATTTTCTGTTTCATTTGGTCAATTTTTTTTTTCTGTTTCATATTTTCTCTTTAACATTATTTTATTTGGTTTATTATCTGTTTAATTTAGTTTATTCATCTTTTTTATGAACATTTTAAGTAGTAAGAAGTCATATGATATTATTATATATACATATTTGTATGTAAAATCAGATTCAATAATAAGCTTATTCCTCTTTTTTAACTTATTATTTATATTGGTATTCATTGAATACAGCATACACATATTTAATTATTAAAAATAAATATTACTACGCTTAATTCATGTAATTGTCAATCAAATAAATATGTATATGTTTGTGTAGAACTAATATCACGATCTTATTTTTAAAAATATAAAAAGATGATTACATAGAGGCCATATACTAATTATTTCTTTGTAATGGATTTAATAAATGATATCTTAAAATGTTGCCTAATAATTTGATTATCTAATATTAAAATATAAAAGTTTCATAATTAGCAATTTTATTTCAATAATATAAAAAATGGCTTATTCATTAAAAGTTAGTTTAGCCTTATTAGATAGAATATAATTTCCATATTTAGAATAAAATATTTATTTTTTCAATTAATGAATTAGTTAAATAAGTTTACTAATATTTAATTCGATAATAAAAATTTACATCTAATAAATAAATAAAAATCGATTTTTTTATACTTTTTATTAAAAAAAATTCTGACAAGTAAGTACTTTTCAATAAATATATGTATAACATTCTGTACAATGCGTAGTTTACACAGCTAATTCTAAGACTAAAAATAAGTTGAAAGTTAAGGAAGAACTCTATTAAAAATTGTGAATAGAACAAATAATAATTCCTAAAAATTAATAATAAAAATAATAATAATAATAATAATAATAATAATAATAATAATAATAATAATAATAATAATAATAATAATAATAATAATAATAATAATAATAATAATAATAATAATAATAATAATAATAATAATAATAATAATAATAATAATAATAATAATAATAATAGTTAAAAGTTGACTAAAACGCTACCTCGAGTACGTAGGATCTTGAAAAATACTACAAATCTGTAAATTAATATGATAATTTTATTTATTTATTTTGATGAAATGAACTTATAATTTAATTGAATAAAGGCAAAACTGCACTTTTTGGTCCTTTATGTTTATCCCATATTTCAGTTTGGTCATTTATATTTTTTTTCACTCTGGCTCTAACCTTTAAGTCTATATATTTTAAATGTTAGTTTCGCAAGTCGATCAATTTTCACAAAAAGCAAGCTCATTGGGATAAATCACTACAAGAAAATCGACGATTTCCGACGGCGATTTCCGTCTTAAATGCAGTGATTTTCGTCGCAAATTTGAGTTTCCGACGAACTTTCCGACGGACAAAAACTCGTCGCAAATCGTTTCCGACGGATTTTTTCGTCGCAAATGTCTCCGCCACAAAGTCGGCAGAAATCCGTCGCAAATATCCGTGGCAAAGTCGTCGCAAACTCTGGCACCTCTTCGTCGCAAATCCGTCGGAAATCCGTCGAAAAATTTAAAAAATAAATAAATAAATAAATAAATTATACATCAGCAAGATGCCATTTGTCTCACTACCTAGAGGCTTATTATTACCAACTAAATTCAAATTTAAAATGCATGAACTCCCAACATTCAATACAAAAGTTCAAAACAAACAGTTGATCTCAATAGTTTTAGAAGCCAAATAAAATCAACAACACATATATTTCCCGTCATAATAATGCTAAATAAATACACTGAGAAATAAATATTTGTAAATATAACAATGTTCAATATTTATAAAAAAAAATACACGGAATCCACATGGAATTTACCCACATAGCATGATTGGCATTAGTTTGAGTTTGAAATCATTCTGATAAGCTTCTACATATTGAAGTATTTTATAGACCTGGAACAAAAAGAAAATATTAAGGTGTGTGTTGAGTGAATTTAAGTCTTCAACATCAAGCCTAATAATTAGCAACTGCTTATATATATACCTGCTGTAGTCGTACAACAGATAGTGTTGCATATCCAGTTCCCAAGCCAACTTCAAGTTTCCACGGATCCTCTCATATGCAAACCACTTGGAAAAATGTCCATACACTACTAGAAAAGTTGATTTTAGAGAGAAATTTTAGAGGGGGGATAAGTATCCCTCACTATTAGTGAGGGATTTAGCGACGAAAACAAAACGGTAACTTTGATTTACGTTTGTGACGAATTTAGAGACGGAAAATATCTCTCTCTAAAAATTCCGTCACTAAATTCGTCACAAAATATCAAAAAGCCATTTAGAGACGGATGTAGAGATGGAAAGGCATCCCTCACTAATAGTGAGGATCATGGTTGACAAACGCGCGCGCCAGCTCGTAGGAGCGCACGATCTCACGCGATTTGCTTGCAGCGCCGTGTCAACTCGTGAAAGAGATCGCTGGGAGTGGTGGAGCGGTGGGCGCGCCGTGCTAGCGCGTAAAAGCGTGGGATCAGCGCTTCTCTCGCGCGCTGCAGGAAGCCAGGATTTCGCGCGACCCGTTACCCGACCCGGAAGACAAAACGCGACCCGACTGGAATATATCCCTAATTTCGGCCAGCAAATGTAATTAAAGCCAATGGGATCCAACGGTAACATCTCTTTGGGACTATGCATCATTAATTTGTTTCCAATTCCTAGATTCATTATTCATTTCAGATTCATCATTCATTCGGCCATTCCCTCTGTTTCCAGAATTCTGATTCAAATTTCTGATTCTTCAAATTCTTCTTCAAATTCTTCTTCAAATTTTTCTATAAATACCTATCAAACAATTACATAGACTCAATCACTCAAACACCTCTGATATTACATAGACTCAATCACTCAAATTCTTCTTCCATTCCCTCTGTTTCCAGAATCCCCTTTCTATTTTATCATGTCTTCAATCCCTGTTACTGCTTCTGGTTCTGCACCCCCAAGAATTCCAACTAATGCTGCTGGAAATCGAAGTGACATAGCTTGGAAACATGGGGTTTCTATTGATGGTGGAACCAGAAAAATCAAATGTAACTATTGTGAAAAAGTAGTTATTGGGGGAGTTTATAGGCTGAAACACCACTTAGCTTGTACACAAAAGGATGTTGGTGGTTGCACAGCAGTACCTGATGATGTGAAAAAGGAGAATGGTGAAGGCTCATCTGACATTTTGGATTGTGGAGAATGGTGAAGGCTCATCTGACATTTTGGATTTTACTTTAGATAATGAAGAAATGGAACTTGACACTCAAAATGCAGGAGAAGAAAAAGGTGTTGAAGCTGCTGCCCCAGGTGTTGAAGCTGCTGCCACACTAGATGATTTGGAAATTCCTAATATTGATGATGAAATTGATGAAGCAGGAGCTGAAGATTGTATGGATGATGTTTTAGATGACTTGTTAAATTAGTGTTTTTTTAGAAGTTTTAGATTCTGGAGGTGTTACTGTTTGAGACTATGTTTTTTTAGTGTTCTTTTGATTTATGGTTAAATTTAATGAAAAAAATTGCTAAGGTTATGTTGCTGGGATTTTAATTATAGTTTTGTCTTTGGTGGGATCTTACGATCCGTGTTACGATCCCACGATTTACGCTCTTTCTATACTCACACGATCTCTAGTAAGATCTCGAGTTTGACAACCATGGTGAGGATGAACTACTCCGTCGCTAACCAAAATAAATTTCTCATCGCCTTTCAATTCGCTTCCCTCCTTTTCAATTCGCTAACTAAAAGACATTATTTTATTTTTTTATAATTCTTTACAAAAAAAAAACAACCAAAACTTGGTTCTCATCGTGAAAGACCAAAGCGTGAAAACCTAAGGGCAGAAGCTTCTTCGTTCCTCCTTCGCGTGAAACCCAGATTTCCTTCGCGTGAAAACCAGAGCTCGTTCGCGTGAAAACCAGAGGTTTCTCCACCACTCACCTCGACCACTCACCACAACCCTCTCCTCCACCACTCACCATTCACCAAAGCCCTAAGAATCACCACACACCAAAACCCTCTGAAATTGAAAGAATTTGTGGTCATAGTTTAGCTATTGTGTCTTCCACCCATGTCATAGTTTAGCTATTGAAGTCTCTGGAAGCGGTGGTTACCAAAATCCAACGGCTCTCGAGGACCTCCGGCAACATCACTCGTTTCCACAACATCTTAAAGAAGTCCGATGACTCGCTCCGCTCCGAGTCAACTCGCTTGTTTCCTCTCCTTTCTCTCCTTGATCCTTTCGTTCACACTCTCGGTTTTCTCTATATCCTGTAATCGTTACTTTTCCTTCATTGCTTTTACCGAAATTTACTCCGAAATGAATAATATTATTCTTTAGAATCTTTTAGTTTCAATTATTATCAGGTTTTAGGGTATTTCTTGATGCTTAATTAAAACCCTAGGTTTTCTCTATATCCTGTAGTTGTTACTTTTCATTCATTGCTGCTATTGCAATTTACACCGAAATGAAAAATAGTAATTGTTAGAATCTCTTAGTTTTAATTATTCTCAGGTTTTAGGTATTTCTTGATGCTTAATTAAAACCTGGATTGTTTGTTTCGAATTTACGGTGGTGTTTTGTGTCTTGCTAGTGCTACATTGTATCTGCTTACTTGAAACGTGATGGTAGTTTATACAAAATCATTTCTATTCAAAATCACGTTTATCCAACTACGGATAGTGTGTATTAGCTTCTAATATATGTGCATTTCTCAATTAAAATGGTTTATAATTTTTGATTTATAAAAAAGGTATTAGGAGTATATAGAGAAGTTAATTAATAAGGCTTCTGAAACATTGTGACAAAAAATTCAATTTCAATTTATATAAGAAGAAATGATTTGAAGTGTTATTGAAATGATCTTTTGATATTTCTTTTTGCAGAAGTACTTGTGTTGAAATTTATCTAACTTGTTTGTAATATCTTGTTATTGTGACTGTTCTGTTTGTTATTGAAATGCTGAATTTTTTCTCCTACATTTCTTATTTTTTTTTTTAAAATTGGAAGCATATGTTTTTGGTCACAGAGATGCGTACATTGCTGCTGAAGTTTCGGAACAGCAACCCGAGACCGTAGTTCCGATCATTGCCAGATTTATTAGTTCTTGCAGCACCGAGCAAATTCGGTTGGCACCTGATAAATTTACTCGCTTTTTGTGGTATTCAAATCATGCTCATAGTTTCTTTACTGTCATTTTGTTTGTCTAATTTTTTTTCTTGTTTTGGCCTGTTCTAGTTATATCTGTATGCAAGAGGTTGAAGGACCAAGTACTGCTGCTGGAAGCTCCCATACGTGGGGTGGCTCCTATGCTCACTGCTCTTCGGAAGCTTCAACCCTCCAGTGAGCATTTGACTCCCCTGCATCCTGAGTTTCTTCAGCTTTGCTTGTTAGCAAAGTGCTACAAAACCGGTCTATATCCATATTAGATGATGATGTTTTCCAAGTAGACAACCCACGGGACCTTTTTCTCTACTTTTATGATGGGTGCGCTTCTTTCTTCTTTTGCTTCTTTTTAATGTGCAAAGCTATTAAGTTTTTTTATAGATGAAATAGATAGTAATATGATTTTAGATGAAACTTTGTGAGCTTGATATGCAAGAGCAATTTTTCAATTCAAAAATGAATTATGCAATGTCTTTATTATAAGAGAAGTTATTACTTAATCAGAATGACCTCAATTTTACATTAGTTGACAGGTGTTAATACATCCTTATTTTGAATATGCGAATGAGGGCTACTTGAATATTACATGATCATTTAAGATCATTTAAAACAGTGCCATGTTTCCGTAACCCTTGTTGGTTAGTTAGTTAAGAGGGTTAGTTAGGGAGCGTGTTAAAATTAGTTATGCTGAATCGGGATTTTAAAAAGCCAGGAAGCCTCTGAGCTTTTCTGAACAAAGTATTTACATTGGTGTTCTTTTATAAGATATTTTAGCATGTTTCAGAATTATGCATTGTAAGGAGCCTATTAATTCCTTTTGACATCAAAGATTTCTTACAAATAGGTGGAAAAAGATACATTAAAATAATAGGGAGAAATATTGGTATTGAAAAGTCATCCATTTCATTAGTTATTGTAGAACCTTTCAATTTTGTGTAGGTTGTCTTTGATGCTCATAATGTTGTTTATCTTAGGTACAACGATTAAGTTGAGCATATATAAGTCATGGAGATACCCAATACAAAAAAGGCTGTAAAGCATGCCAGTTTTTAAGCTACTATGTCTTTCAAACCCAACCATTCAGTCAAGTTATGTTCACATTTTTTCTTTGCATATTACGGCTTCCTGGTAAGTATGTCTATTTCTCTATTTGGTCACAATGTTCCCTGTTGATTTCCATGTGCTTCCATCATTTTTAAGGATGGTTTATAAGGTGTATTCTTAGGCAGAATTGCAGGAAATAATACACGTGATTCACAACATATCAGCTACATACAATTCAAATGAATGTGATTTCTCACCTTTTAGTTATTTATTGGATGATAAAACAAAATAAGTATTTGCAATACTCTCATTTTTCTTTTTTATCTTTAATTGGATTCACTTCTAATAAATTATCTTGGAGTATTATTGTTGTGCCAGTTTATGACCAACTCCTCTACTTTCTGTTGTAAGGAAATGAATATTGGTTGGTTTATGGAAGGAAGAAGAATTGATAAACTTGATTGAGGCTACTATCTAATTTTACTTTATTCTACTACCTTTGCTTCTTCTGTTTGGCATATCTAATCTAAGATTCAGTTGTATCTGTTAGTGATTAGAAGCACTAACTTTGGTTACCAAAGTAAGCTTGGAGTTTTCTATTTAATGAAAACCAGTCCATTGCGATATAATTTGGCTACTTATTATAGTCCTGAAAAAGAAGTGCAGGATTCTTTGCCGTTTTCTGTTCCCTCAAGTTCAAGTTCAGATGCAATGTTCTATTATTTTAATAGGCCTGAAGATCCCCACTGTAATCTATTTGAAGCAGGTAACCTACTTGAAACCATACTCGTTAACTTACCATTCTTTTCATTGAGATGACAAAGAAACCTAAATAAAGACTAAAGGAAAAATATTAAAGTTGATGATGAAGTATCTCCCCAGTCCTTACGACGTAGCTACTAGTATTCTTTCGAGAACAATGTTTACATAGTATAATTGTATTTTAATCAAGTGTGTAGACTTTGGTCTCATTGCTGTTTGTAAGGAGCAAATCATTATATATGACACCTTCACCAACTATCAAATGCCTGAAATGTTATACTCCTATATGGATAAAGCATCTCTAAATGTTTTTTCATAATGTGGTTTATTGGGGCCTTTCATACATTTTTTGTATCTATATGTTTTTTTGTCGGTGCTTATATTCTTTCACCTATGTCTGTATTTTTATGTGCACTTTTTAGATGATAATATGCCCGTTACAGTTTTTGTTTTGTTTGATTTATATGCTTATCATTTTGAGATTCTTATGAAAATAGTTGAAACGTTTAATTCCCTAAATATCTGACATATGGCATCTTAGTTTTGCAGATGATTTGTACCCTCATATACATAATTTCATGTTTAGTTGAGTTAATGGCAATATTTCCTTATGCAGCTGGCAAGTTAGTCGACAACAAAATAAGTTGGAGAGGGGATTCAGCTCTTAAGGATGGAAAACAAGCAAATGTAGATCTAACAAAAGGATTGTTTGATGCCGGGGATACAATATTGAAATTTGGTTTTCCAATGACTGTTACTGCCACGGTGTTATCATGGGCGATTCTAGAATATGGAGATCAAATGGATGCTGTTGACCAGTTGGAACCAGCACAAGATTCACTCAGGTGGATCACTGATTATCTTATCTTATCAGTGCTCACCCTTCTGAGAACGTTATTTATATTCAGGTTGCTGCTCTTTACAACTGCCATTTGATGCAAGCTTTATATTCAAGTTAGCTAGTATGCATGCATGCATAAGTTTATTATCTTATCTCTTGTTAGAAGAAATGGACACTCTAGGTGCTCTCCATCATGTAGTTAGACTATAGGATTTGATTTTTATCTACAGACTGTGTAAAAGCCTAACCATATGATGCCATATGTTTGAAAAGAAATTAAATTATTTCACTATTAGTTCAATATTTCTTAACCCTATTTTCCTTGATCATTTTACTTCAATACTTTGTTGTATGTGCATATGGTGATTGAATAACCCTGAATTATTTGCAGCTGAAACTACAGCAGCCATGGCATCAGCATCTTTGGTCTTTAAGTATGATTCTACATATTCAAGCAATCACCGAGGCTGTAATGTGTGTGGCCTTCTTCCAGATTCTCCAACAGCTACAAAAAGCAGAACAGATAGTAATATTCTATTTGAATTCTATAATTTGACTAGATTCTTACACCTATAATCTTTTTTTTACTTGTCTCTCTTCCCATTCTATTTTTCAGTTCATTTTTTATGTATTTCACAAATCACCTCTATGTAATCTCTAGATTTGGTCTCGAATTCCCCTTGTCCTGGCCTAGATTTGTTGGTCTCATGTGTGGTTAATGCCTAAAACTTGAAATCTTACTCCATGGCCTAATGGATAAGGCGCTGGTCTACGGAACCAGAGATTCTGGGTTCGATCCCCAGTGGAGTCGTTTTTAATCACATTGAAAAACATGTACTACTTTTAAGAAATTTGTATAACTTTCAAGTTTAATGAATTGGTGAAATTTTGATTGTAGTACTTTTAAGTTTAGTGAGGGATTTTTCCCTCTCTAATAGAGAGGGAAAAATTCGTCACTAATAGAGAGGGAAAAATCCGTCACTAATAGAGAGGGATTTAGTCTCCCTCTCTATTAGCGACGGGTTTAGTCTCCCTCTCTATTAGCGACGGAATTAGTCTCCCTCTCTATTAGCGACGGAAATACACTTTTCATCTTCAATTTCGAACTATTTTTTAGTGACGGATTTCATATGTTTGTGAGGGAATTTTCCGTCGCTATTAGCGACGGATTTCAAAATCCCTCGCTAAAAATTTAGTGACGCCAAAATTAGTTACGAATCTGGGTTCGTCACAAATTCCGTCGCTAAAATCGTTAGTGACGGATTTTTGATGGTTTAGTGACGGATTTGCTCCTTCTCTAATTTTGATTTTTCTAGTAGTGATACTTCAAATATATTTAATGAATTCTTGTAATATAAAAAAATGTACTAACAAGGACAAAGCTTGTGGACATGGGAACATAAATTCAAGAAAGTGGCTTTCTAAAGAAAGTAAATTCAAACTCTCAAGGACAAAATACTACAAGGGTAACACTAACGTGCATAGGGGGAAAACTCCATTTAGTTTCTAGTTCGCTAATTCATCATATATTAGAAGGGCAATTGTCTACTTCACATTAAATCAATATCCCAGAACTATAACAACTTTCACTTCTTAACCAGGTTCAAGATTTGATATCAGACCAATCTTGGATTAAAAATTTGAAAAAGCTCGAACACAGACAGAGGGGGAAAACTCCATTAGTTTCTAGTTCGTTAATTCATCATATATTACATAAAATTAAACATGTTCGTAAATAATAATCAAAGTTCATTGTTACTAATATTGAAACACTCAAAACAAATCAGTGGTTGTGACTTGTTGATGTTATAGCTGCGGCAGATCAGTGAAAAAGGAACACAAGTGGCAACGGGGATAGAGGAATGGTGCAGAATAGTGAACAGAGTAGACAAACAGTGCAAAACAACAAACTGAGAAGAGGAAGAGAGGCATAGGGTGCTGCCTCAGTTGGACTAGAATTGACCAAATGGCCCAAAACAAGAAGAGGGACTAGTTAAAAACATAAAAGTAAGGGCAAAACTGGATTTTAATGAAACCTCACCATAGTGGCCGCTACGAGCGCTATTTGACAGCTATTTGCGGCGCTATAGCCGCTTCTCAAAACCACAACACAACGCTACACCACTATAGCGGCCGCTAGGGACTTCAGAGATCATAAATACACATATAGTGCAACAAAGTTCCTATGAGCATGGCCCAACATAGCACTTTATGACAAAGCCAAGAACATATTGGAATTCTTTGTACAAGAGTTCAAATAATCTAAAAAAATGTCAATTTGTATCAAGGAATACAATTTAGAGAAAATTAAAAACCGGAGAAAGTACCACTTTCCACAACATATTTAACCGAGATTAATGTGCAGGAACAAAATCTAAAAGCACTTACTTAAGAGGATCCACAGTGCTTTCTCCTACGTAGTGCTTTCTCCTATGTATGCAGCAGCAGCAAAGTGCATCACAACATCAAATTTGTTCTCCAAAAATATTTTATTAACCTGATAACCAGTTACGCAAACAATCTCCCTTGGGCTTCCCCCACATATGCACCAACAAAAGTAAAAGTACACAAAAATATTTCGGGTATCAAAAAGTGTAAGGATACAGATTTTGCATCTCCCAAGTCTGCATATATAAACTGAAGCCTTCCAGGTTCTGGAAATAATTCTTGTAGAATCCTGACAGCACCCAAATTTCCTCGTGATAGATGTCCTACAATACAGAAAAATTGTCATGTTTGAATAAATCAGCCGATCAGTGTATTTCGCTTTATTAGATAATCTTTCCACTTAATGAAGAGACATACTACTATGGTGACACGATAGTTACCCTTCAGAAGTCGTAGCGTAGCATGCGAGTCAATAAAGCCTGCACCCCTTGTTACTAAAACATGAGTGACCCCAGGTTCGTGGGAGGCGAACTGGAAAATATGCAGAAATAGAACAGATAAGCTAGATGAATACCAAGAGCAAAAGTACAACAGAATTAAACACATAAATCATGAACATTGAGACAGGAAAATTATAACTGAAAAAAATATCTTCCTTTCGTCTAGTTTATGTATTTATTTATCTCTTCAATGAACATATTTCTCTAACAATACAAGTGAACATCAATTAAACATACCCACCCAAGCTTCATTCTTTAGCTGGATAAACGGGAGTAAAGTAGTCCATCCGTATTACTTTCTTTCAATAGCTAATGATAGAAATACCAAAGAAACTAAACAGGATTTGGATATCTGTTGTAGGGTGTAGACCCAAAAAAATAAGGACAATTGAATATATAAAACTGTCAATGAAACAGTTCGTTTAAGGATTACCCAAAAACTAAAAAGCGCAATTTTCATACATTTCAATATTAACGATACATAACTAGAAAGGAGGAAACTTAAATCCTTTAACGAATTCAGTTAACTCAACAAGAATACAATGGTGTGGCACCCCTTTTCCCCATAAACTGGACCAAAATAGTATCCATACAGAAATCACATTTAACAATAATAAGCCTTCCCACAGGGCCCCACTCTCCCGTAGATATCTCTAAAATCTCAAAGGCGTAATAAATGTCTCTTCTATGATTATAACTTATAAGCGATCAAAAAAATTTGACAGATTGTTGCTGTCAAGAAAATTTGTTTTTACATTTGTAACAGGATTTATACCTTCATCTTCCAATTCTGATTGTTAGTATATATATATATATATATATATATATATATATATATATATATATATATATATATATATATATATATATATATGTATTATAACACTAAGTAAACAATATAATCTACAGATACAACAAACAACAGATACACACATATAGAGGTTGACCATCGTCTGGACATTTTAATGGTCTCAATAAGTATGGGGATTATCGGACTGGGGGAATTCAAAGATGGAGTTCTCTTAATCATGATAATGCATAGAGTTGTTAACGCAGCAGCAAGAAAAACTTTTCCAACAAAATTTCCCTTCCTTTTTAGATCTGCATAATCCATGCCTGAAAAAAAAAATCAGAAGGTACATTTTCAAGCACCAATTATATCATAAGTACAACAAAAACAACTAGAAGTTTGCAATTAATCATGCACCCAGTGTATCCAATAGTCAAGTGTTTATCAAAAAAGGTAAAGTAGAGCTTTCCAATCCCATTTTCAAATTGATACATGATTTATATATCCAACGTTTACTCAAATTTAGAGTTTAAATATGGAGGACGGAATCTTACTCCCCATAGTCGTAGGTCTGGTTGTCCTTGCCTGAGTTCTAGACCCTTCAAAATTTAGCATTTGCAAAATCCCTCTTATTTAGCCTGAAGAATTAGCTCTTATTCCTTGATATCAATGATCAAATCAAGCTCCACTCGAAGACAGGTCTTGAGAGACATACTACTGTAAAAATCAAACTATATAAGATGTTTTCTTGTCTAGAATGAAAAACAACCCAAACAAGTCAGACAATTCAAAGAAAGAAAACACACCAAACAACAAATTGATTGACCCTAAAATACACAGAAAGGGGAAAAGGTTGACAATAAAGCAAAAGATCAAAAAGGTGGGGGACATATTCAACGAAAGAAATCGCATCAAATTGAAGTGAATATAAAACCCGTGCAAATGAAACATAGTCCTTGCACTCTCCAACAAATTCTAAACTTACAAATTAAAATAAAAGAAAGGGCATCTAGAATTTCAAGATCCACAAAAACTAACTACTGAGTGACACGCACCGATAAAAGACATGCAAAACAATTATCAGTGAGAGAATTAAAGACAAAGGAAATAAGAGAAGAAAAAGAAAAGGAACCGAATAAGAGGACCACATTCCAATTTAAGGTACAGCAACCGATAAGAAAATGCTAAAACATTTATACAAACACCTAAATAGCAAGAACAGAACAAACCAAGATGAGTCCACATTTTCAAGATCCAACACATGACAAAAGCAAACACACCATTAACTATACTTTAACTAATTAAAATTGCAAAAAAAATTTTTTGAGGAAACAAGAAAAATAAAAGTTCAGTTAGATGCTCAAAGAAATAAATCCGTCACTTTGAAGGAAAAACATGATCAAGCACCGATGAGGGTGAAGGAGGCGCGATGGTGGAGGGTGTGGGTGGAGGCGCGATGGTGGAGGGTGTGGACGGATGCGCATCGGAGGTGAAGTGAGGAGAGTGAGAAGGGAAAGTTGTTTTTTTTGTGGGATAAGAGTGAGAACTGAGAAGTGAAAGTGAAAGAGGGGTCGAGTGAGACTCCTTCACTTAAATCTGGTTTTTCACCTTTCCGACGGATTTGCGACGAAAAGTCCGTCGCAAAGTATCAAGCTCCGTCGCAAATCCGTCGCAAACTAGCAAGCATCTATTTCAAGGCTTTTCTGACGACTGTTTTGGTCGCAAATTCGTCGCAAATTTGCGACGAAATGTTTTCGTCGGAAAATTTTGTGGGAAATTAGGCTTATTCTTGTAGTGAATGTTTCAGAGGATTTCTTGAATTCCACTTCAATTTTTCTTCATTGTCGCTCGGAATCTATTCCTTTCAAGTTCTTGGGTATTCCCGTGGGGGCAAAGCCAAGAAGGAGCTCAACTTGGAAACCAGTGATCGATAAGCTTCGCAAAATGCTCTCTTTGTGCAAGGGCGTCATTTATCGATGGGTGGTCGGGTAACACTAATCAACTCTGTTTTGAATAGTACTCCCCTTTATTATCCTTCTTTTTATAAGGCGCCGAAGGTGGTGAACAAGAGCTTGATCAAAATTCAAAGAAACTTTTTGTGGGGTATAAACGAAGTTGATAGAGGCATGTATTGGGTGGCATGGGATAAAATTTTCAAGACTAAGGAGGTCTAGGTGTAAAAAATATTGAGCTATTTAATGGTGCTTTATTTGCCAAGTGGAAGTGGCGTATATTGTCGGAAGGAGATGCCCCTTGGTGGGATTTACTCTCTCATCGCTATGGTGACTTGAAATCTATTTTCTTTTCGGAAAATAGTCCATTGAATATATAGAAGAGCGAATTATTCTTTGTGGTGGTGTGATCTTCGGAGTGTGGGTGAAGATAGACTTCGGGACGGTGGTTCGAAGCGAATGTTAGGAGAGGGCTAGCCGATGGTCAAGGCATAAATTTTGGAATCACCATTGGATTGGGCAGCGCCCATTGAAGATGGATTTTTCTAACATTTTTGCAGGTTGCAGCAACAAAAATGCTTACATTGCTGATCTAGGTGTATGGAACCAGAGCTACTGGCGTTGGAATTTGACAGCTTTTGGATTCGATTCGCAACTCCTTAGCGAGGATGGATCGACGTTGTTTGACATTCTTAGAGATGTGCAGTTAAATAGAGACAGAACTGATAGCTAGAGTTGGTTACTGGAGCCTTCCCATCGTTATTCAGTGAGATCTTGTTATCGTTTTTTGTTGTCAGTCAATTCGGTTCCTGCTATGAACACTAACGGTGACAGTACAGACTTCAAAGTGTTATGGCAAACAGCAGTTCCTTCAAAAATCATGATCTTTGGTTGGAGATTAATTTTAATTGCTCTACCGTTGCGTGAGCTACTGAGAAGTAGACATGTTATTCGTTCAGAGGAGGGGGGCCTATGCGTTTTTTGTAACAATCACAGTGAGGATCTCCATCATCTTTTCCTTGATTGTGATTTTCGAGAAAGGTTTGGAGGGAGATAGAGCGATGGCTTGATGTCCAGCTGCCTATGTCTCTTACCTTATATCAACACTATATTCATTTTGGCGAATTATGCTTGGGAAAGAAATCCAAGAAGATTAAATACTTACTCTGGTTGACAATTTGTTGGTGTCTTTGGCTTGCCCGGAATGGAGTTTGCTTTAGAGGGGAAGAGACCAAGATTGATTCGAATGTCGCTCGTATTAAGTTTTTGTCATGGTGTTGGTTTATTTCTGGTGTGGGTAGAGATTCTAGCTTGTATTCGCCTCTTTGGTGGAACAATGCTTTGACTTGTATTAACAATTTCTAAGTTCTTGTATTTGTGGTTTTGAGCACCCCTAATGTTCTAATCAATGAATCATTGCTTATCGGAAATAAAATGTTAGTTTTTCCATTTCCGTCCATTCTAGTTAACAGAAGTTGTCGTGTCTATAAAGTTGATGACTAGTAGCCTACGTGGTTTTTACACGTGGATTTAAGTTTTTTTTTAAAATTTCAGTTTGATCTTTGAAGTTTTTTTTTTAAAATTTAAGTTTCGTCCTTTAAGTTTTTGTTTTCTCACTTTGGTCCTTTATGTTTCAAATTTTTAACAAAGTTGGTCTTTTTTGAATTTTCCATTCAAACTCCAGATGTCACTAAACCCATTTTCCCCATCTATCATCTTCTTTCTCAACACAATAATCTATCATCTTCTTATGGTGGTGAGGGAGAAATTTCGAGAAGAGAGAGGTGTTTTAGCAGGAAAAAACAACCAGAAGGAACAATTGGTGTTGAGGCAGTTAAAGATAGGGATCCTTGAGCGCGAAAGAAATGAGGGAGGACCGTGGTGGCGCCCATGGCGTTGCAGACTATGTCGTAGTTTAACGGCCAACTCAGCTTCTGCTAATGGGTTTGAATCGAGAAGTCAAAACAAGCCAACGTTATTAAAAATTGAAACATAAAACCAAAGTGAGAAAAAAACTAAAATGACTAAACTGAAATTTAAAAAAACTTAAAGGACTAAACTAAAATTTTGAAAAAAAACCTAAATCAATATCCAAAAGTCAGGTAGCTACTAGACATCAACTTAACGATCCCAAATAGGTAGCTCAGTTGGCGAGCTGAGAGATACCGAAGGGGTGCACCAAATGAGTGCAAGAAGGAGGTCCCCCGGGTTCAACTCCCGGAAACTAACATTCCCCACTCCATTAACATTGCTTATAAAAAAAACATCAACTTAACGGACACGTCAGCTCCCCGTTAAAAAGGAATGGGATGAAAAGACGAAATTGACATTTAAAATACACTTAAATGACGAAGGGAGAAAAAACATAAAAGACAAAACTAAAATTTTGGATAAATATGAATGACAAAAATTACATTTTAATATATCTTAATCTCTTAATTAATTATTTGCATTGTGTTCACACAAAATTATTTTAAGATTTAGATCTTCAGCCCGATGTTTGCGAGATTAATAAACAGAGGAAAGTACCGGTGGCGCCCAAAATTTTGGTTAAACGAAGCCCGTGACTCTAATTTGTCAATACTTTGATAAAATGATTGCCATCATAATATAAAAAAATTGGCTTAGCTGAATAACTTCCTCCGTGAACATGCCATGATCTAACGCGTGGAAAACTTTGGTTTACTTTTAGTAGTAATTAGCACTCAAAATCACAGGCTAATCTGAATTGGATCTACTTTAATAAAATCTTCAAGTCAATAATTATAGGCTTGTCTAGAAGGGAATATATAATGAAGCTGTTTGTCTGGACTCTAAAATAAGAACGTGGAACATCGAATCAATCAGCTGCAGCGCAACATAAAAAGGACTGAAAACAAATCAACGCAACTTAACGGGCTTCAGTGTTCTATTGTAGGCTAAGTAGGCTTATCTTGTTTCTTTTTCACCCCTTAAGATTTTGTGTTGCAGGTGGCAATAAATTGGCAAGGTAAAAACGAGGAACTGAAATGTTACTTTTGTTTTAGTGAAATAGGGAAATGATGTTTAACGCGAGAAATATCTTTGTGGATTACCACGAATCCTACGATTGGTTATTAAGGCCATGAATTTAGTCAACTTCCGTTAAAAGTGGAAATACAAATTATTGAGTATCTTTATTATGTGATATCCGGTGTTCGCAAGATTCCATGAGATATTTTTTTTGGGTAAACTTTGGTATCCTCCATGACGACTATGGAGACTAATTCCTCGAGTGCACCAACTACACCAAATCATTTCAGCTCTCTTATCCCACCCTCGCTCTTCCCTTTTTACCTTTAAGGACAAAGAAGATTGTTATGGTAACTAGTAAAAGACCTAAACTAATATTTACACCCTCATAAGGCCCAATAACCAAGCCAGCCCATATCCAGAAAATCTAGTCCAGTTGATCAACGGTACAGATACCTCTGTAAGATCTAACGGCTCAGGGTCGACAAAACAAACATCACACAAACTCTATAAATACCACACTCAATGCTCATAAATGGAAGGAATTTAAAATACAGAACACTGACTCACTCAGATACTGACTTTAGCATCAGAGTGTCATTGCAGGTACTACACCGCCATCTCAAAGATCGAACATCGGCGTCTCAAGGTCGAACGTCGCAGATCAATGACAACTCCTACCAACTGTTTCAAGATCGGAAGCACGGTACAGAACATTGGCGACCACAGTGGAAGGATCTATACTCAATTTCCTCTCCCATTACCTTGATCCACAAAATGGCACCCAAACTCCGTTCAAGACCGGCCAGTCTCGTGGTCGGGCCATGGGTAAGACTGGATGTACCCGAGGTCGAAACTCATCAAACACCCGAGGGTCATGTCAGGGACATTACGAATTCCACCCGAGCTCGGGCACACTCCCCAACCCGAACCTCGCCCGTTCCCAGACAAGCTCATACAGAAATAGTTTACCACCTCCCCCTCTATTGCTTCCAGCCCTCACCGATGCTGTTCAACAACCCGTCCAACTGCTGGCCCGGCAGGAGGTCGTGAACCAAGAAAGAAGCCATCACTTCACCGACCTTGCGGACGAGGTAGCAAATCTCCGGGCACGAAACGTTCCGGACCAGGAATCACCCAGGTCGAGCTCCCCTGAAACAAGACTCCCGATTCGGAGAAGACATCGTTCCCCACCCAGGAGAAGACACTATCATCGATCTCCTCCTCGCCGACAACGAGGGAATGGTTCCGGTTCTCCTCCGGCTCGACAATATGACGACCTTGATGAATATCATCGATCTCCTCCTCGCCGACAAAGAGGGAATGGTTCTCGTTCTCCTCCGGCTCGACAATATGACGATCTTGATGAATATCATCGTTCTCCTCTTCGCCGACAACGAGGGAATGGTTCTCATTCTCCTCCGGCTCGACGACATGACGGTCCTAACGAACTGGATAACTCTCCCCAGCCTCACTCAATTCTAGCCTCTTCGTCACTAAGAAGACGCTCCAGAAGTCGAGAGGATAACCCTGACAAGGCTCAACCTCGACACTACGTTTATCCCGATCACCATGATCCGCATCGGCCACACCCCCAGGCACGATTAACCAAAAGAAAAGGCCCGTTCACTGAGACAATCGACAATTACCGAGTCCCAAGGTACCTCGAAAAACCGCCTGGATGTCTTAAAACGTATGATGGAACGGGCGACCCTAACAGGCACATCGATCAATTCGACATCATTATGCAATACCGTAATGTCCCCATGGAAATGAAATGTCGTATCTTCCCCTTAACTCTAGACAAAATAGCGTCGAAATGGTTCCGGACCTTAAAAACGAACTCCGTTTCTTCTTGGGAACAATTGGCAAAACTCTTTTCCGAAAGCAAGCTCGGAACATCTCAAAATCATTTGAAGCTCGGCGCATCATGTGATGGACAACGAGAGCTACAGTCAGGCCAAAATCACCCTCGGTAAATTTCAAAGATCGATCGAAGCTCGGTACATCGTGAGTCCCCCAAAAAAGAAAGCTCGGAACACCTCGAAATCATTTGAAGCTCGGCACAATCATGTGATCGACAACAAGAGCTATCGTCAAGCCAAGATCGCCCCTTAGGCGACCAGACTTGGGGGGCCACTGTTATGGTAACTAGTAAAAGACCTAAACTGATATTTACACCCCCCATAAGGCCCAATAATCAAGCCGACCCATATCCAGAAAATCTAGTCCAGTTAATCAACGGTACAGATACATCTGTAAGATCTAACGGCTCAGGGTCGACAAAACAAACATCACACAAACTCTATAAATACCACACTCAATGCTCATAAATGGAAGGAATTTAAAATACAAAACACTAACTCACTCAGATACTGACTTTAGCATCGGAGTGTCATTGCAGGTACTACACCGCCATCTCAAAGATTGAACATCGGCATCTCAAGGTCGAACGTCGCAGATCAAGGACAACTCCTACCAACTGTTTCAAGATCGAAAGCACGGTACAGAACAAAGATTAATCTTTTATTAAAAACGCTGAGACACCGTGTGACTAGTCGGCAATAAAAAAAACTCTTCATTTCAACCATGAATAGTTATGAACTTATGATTTGTTTTTTGGTGAAACTTTTGATAACATTAAAGAAAAAAACATTGGACGCATTTAAATGGACGCATTTGTTGATGTCAGTAGCACATCAGTTCACAAACATCCAAAACTTATTTTTAGGGTATGCTCTGCCAGCTAAAAGTCTAGTTTTTTATTACATGGTTGCTTCATAAACTTATTTTATCCAAATCGTTATTAATTTTTTAATATAGTAATGGCTCATGTTAGTTCCTACTCAACTCACCCCACTTGGCATTCCAAAACACACCATGAACACTATATAAACCATCATTCCCTGCTAGATAATAACTCACATCATAACATACACTCTTCTCTTAAGCTCTAGTAGGTAACTAGCATTTGCAAGTCACTACAAAAGTTTAAGATATGGCTTCCAAAACTTATTCTTCTTCCCTTGCTCTTTTCCTCACTTTCAACCTCCTCTTCTTTACACTTGTTTCTGCTTGTGGTTCTTCTTATTCATGCCCTGGCTCAAACCCAAACCCAAACCCAAGGCCAAGGCCCAACCCCAACCCAAGGCCAAGGCCCAACCCCAACCCTAGCCCTTCAAGTGCTACGTGCCCCCGAGATGCTCTCAAACTTGGCGTGTGTGCCAATGTACTAAGTGGGTTGCTGAATGTAACTTTGGGTCAACCACCAGTAACCCCTTGTTGTACCCTACTCCAAGGCCTTGTTGACCTTGAAGCTGCAGTGTGCCTATGCACTGCCCTTAAGGCTAACATTTTGGGTATCAACCTCAATCTTCCAATCTCACTCAGCTTGCTTCTCAATGTTTGCTCAAAGAAAGCCCCACGTGATTTCCAATGTGCTTAATTCATCATATGGCGTATACACAACAACACATCATAAATCAATTTGTCTACTTATGCTTATTGTCTGCTACTTCTGGCTTTCAGTTGCTTTTTCCAATTTCAATATTCATCAGAGTGTGATTCTTGTACCTGCATGGAAGATTAACTGCTGGTTATTTCTTCCATTCAATATTTGTTTTATATTGTCAGAGATGACCAAAAAATAAGTTCCCTATGCTTATGTAAACCGCAAGGGAACCAAAGATGGTAGTCTTATTAATTTGATTGAGAAGTGATATATATCAATACTAGAAGTATTTCTTAATTTAATTGTGTTTTTTTAATACTACCTCCGGTCTACGATAGAAAAAATAAAAGCTATTTTTTATTAGTCCAAAGTATAATAGAAATAAACACTATTTTTAACATGTATTAATACCAATTAATTTTACCCTTCTGTGGGTGGTGTAATTATTTGTAATGTCATTACTTTAGAGTATAAAACATCATTTAGTAAGAAGGGTATTTTTGGAAAGAAGTTAAACCTTTAGCCTTATTAAATAAAAAATGTCATTCCTTGGTAAATAAAAAGATGGGTAAAGGGGTACTCACCCCAACAAAAGAGTATCAGATCAACATGAAAGAAAATGAACTAAAAACAAAACTATCTCCTAGAAAGACGGTCAATAGTATCAACCGACTATTCATAGAACAAACAGGGTGGAGTAGAACTCCTATCCAAAAACCACCTCCAGGAAAGGGATATAATGCGGTCAATGGATCCTCGGAAGTCAGGAGCTACTCCAAAGATGTATCGGTTTCTCAAATCCCAGATGACCCATAGAACTGTGTGCCATATAAGAGTCAAACCTTGTATGCCCCTGGTTGGTTGGCCCTCCTGCATGAATAAACTGCCAAAACAAGTACGGAATATCCTGAGAAATCACAAAGTCACACTACAAGAAAAACGGGGATTTCCGGCGGACAAAATCCGCCGATAATAGCCAAAATCTGCCAGAAATTGGACATTATCGGCGGATATTTTCCGCCGGAAATCCGCCGGTATTTCGCCTGCAGGTAACGGTTACCGGCAGATTTTCCGCCGGTAACCACCCAAAATCCGCCGGTAATTAATTTTTTTAAAATATTTATTTTAAAAATTCCGCCGGTAATTTAATAAAATCCGCCGGTAATTTAATAAAATCTGTCGGTAAATTAATAAAATCCGTCGGTAATATATTTATTTTAAAAATATTATTTAATTTTTCTAATTTGTTTTTAATTTATTTCTTTTTTTAAATTCGTTTATTTTAATTTATTTCTTATTTAATTTATTTCTTTTTTTAAAATTCGTTTATTTAAAGAATTGATATTATTTTAATTATTTAAATTCGTAGACTAGATATTTGAGAAGAGAAGAGTAATGAGAAAACAGAAATGTGAGAAGAGAAGAGAAGATATTGAGAAAAATGAAGTGTATGAATATGTGAAGATTTTGAGAAGAGATTGAGAAAAATGAAGTGTATGTATGTGAGAAGATTTGAGAAGAGATTGAATGAGAAGGAAGAAGAAAGAGGAAATATAGAAGAGAGATATGTAGAGAAATTTATGAAGATTGGAGAGTATGAGAAGGAAATAAAGAGTGAAATGAGAGAATGAGAAGAGTGTAGGAGAAAGTTTTATTTATAGGAAATGAGGAGAGTGGAAAAAAATAAAAAAAATAATTTTTGAAAAATCCGCCGGAAATGTGCATTACCGGCGGAATTTTCCGTCGGCAATTTCCGACAGAAAAATCCACCGGTAATGCACATTTCCAGCGGATCTTTTTTTAAAAAAATTAAAAAAATCCGCCGGTAATGCGTATTTCCGGCGGTTTTTTCTGACGGTAATTTCCGACGGAAAAATCCGCCGATGCACATTTCCGGCGGATTTTTTTTTTTAAAAAAATTAAAATAATTTAAAAAATCCGCGGGTAATGCGTATACCGGTGGATTTTTCCGTCGGAAATTACCGACGGAAAAATCCACCGGTAATGCACATTTTTCCGCTGGAAAACCTAGTTTTAAAAGAAATCCGCCGGAAAACCTATTTTTTCCGCCGGAAATGCCAAATTTCCGCCGAAACTGTACCGGCGAAAAAAATCCGCCGGTAATGCGCGATTTTCTTGTAGTGTCAAAGCCCAACCAGCCGCCAATAGAATATCATATATGGGAATTGAAAAGGCACATCCACAGAAAAGATGTAGGGTGGACTCCTAGGAAGTACCACAGAAAGAGCATGTATTAGCTGCATAATCTGAGATGACCATTACAAGAAATTCGCGGATTACTGGCGGCCAAAATCCGCCGGAAATTGGTCATTACTGGCGGACTTTTTCCGCCGAAAATTCTTTCGCAGGTAACGATTTCCGGCGGAATTTCTACCGGTAATTTCCGACGGAAAAAATCCGTCGGTAATTTCCGGCGGACTTTTTCCACCGGAAATGTGCGTTTCCGGCAGTTTTTTTTAAAATTTTTTTTTAAAAAAATCCGCCGGTAATTCAAAAAAACTGCAGGAAATGTCGCCGGAAATTGACCGGCGGATTTTTTGAATTACCGGCGGATTTTAAAAAAAAAAACAATTCAAATTTTGTTTTTATTTTTTTTAAATTTTTTTTCGAATTTTGTATTTTAATTAAATAAGAAGTAATAAAAAATGAAGTAGAATATGAGAAAAAAATTATATAGAATAGAATAAGAAGTAATAGAGAAATTAGAATGAATGAGAGTTTTGTCAAAAAAAAAGAAGAATATATGAAAGAGAGTATGGAAAAATAATATAGGAGAGAATAAGAATGAATAAGTGATAAGGAATAAGAATAAATGAGAGTATGTGAATGAAGAAATAAGAAGAAGTGAGAAGGAAGAAGAAATGGCTAATATAGAAAAAGAGATATGTAGAGAAATTTAATTAAGTTTGAAGTGTATATGAGAAATAAGAAATAAGAAATAAGAATGAATAAGTGAGAATGAATAAGTGAGAATGAATGAGAAGGAAGAAGAAAAGAAATGTAGAAGAGTGTAGGAGAAAGTGAGAAGGAAATAAATAGTGAAATAAGAGAATGAGAAGAGTGTAGGAGAAAGTTTTATTTACAGAAATTTCAAAACGTTCCGGCGGATTTACCGGCGGATTTTATCATTTTCGGCGGTTTTTTTGAAATTTATTTTTATTATTTTTAAACAAAATCCGCCGGTAAATTTCCGGCGTATTTTAAAAAAAAAAAATTTGAGTATCCGCCGGTAATTTTCCGGCGACATTTTCGGCGGATTTTCAAAAAAAATCCGCCCGTAATGTAAAAATCCGCCGGAAATACCAGTTTTTCCGTCGGAAATGCAAAATATCCGCCGGAAACGCACTGCCAAAAAAAATTCACCGGTCATACGCGGTTTTCCTATAATGGACCCCTCTACTAAACAAGTTAGTCCGAGTCGACACTCTATCCGAGAGGAGTAGCCATGAAAAGACAACCACCCTAGAAGGAGCGAAACTCTTCCAAAGAAATAAAATAAGATATTTATAACAAAAGGATTATCGCCTCACAATACGGTCAATAGCGTCCACGCGCGAACGACTGCTATGACAAGCGCATGGTGATAGTACCTAAATAAAAACTAGGCTAAATAGCACTTTTGGTCTTTTATCTTTGCTCCAGATTTCACTTTGGTCCTTTATCTTTTTTTTTGGTCCGTTTTGGTCCTTTATCTTTCATTTTTGTTTCACTTTGGTCATTTATCTTTTTTTGGGTCCGTTTTGGTCCTTTATCTTTCATTTTCGTTTCATTTTGGTCCCTCGCGTTATTATTTAATTCAATTAAAACATTAAAACAATTAAAACAATTAATTAAATTAAAACAGTTAAATAAATAAAATATAAACCCCCCCACCATCCACCACCACCCACCACCACCCACCACCGACAACCACCACCCACCCACCACCACCTCCCACCACCACCCACCATTCTGTAAATGAATTAAGAAAGAAAGGAAAGGGGAGAAACAGAGAAAGGAAAGAAGAAAAATGGAAGAGAAAAGGAAGAATGAGTTTGGGTGAAGAAGAGGGAAAAGGAGCATCCAAGGCTCATCAAATCATCATCCATCCAACATGAAAGTTGATCACCATTTTATCCTCTTCAATTTGATACCAACATCATCTCCAACAATTCACTCTCTCATATTTTGCCATTTTCGAACCTTGAGCTTTCTTCTTCCTTCATGAACAAATCGTTTTCAGATCTGTTACATAAATTCAGTTTCGTTTCTCTCTCTCTCTCACCCAGCGACAGATTCTAACTATGGGTGGTGGTTGTTGGTGGCTCACGGTGAGGGGGAGGGGTTCACGGTGGGGGGGGGGAGGGGTTCACGATGGGGGACCAAAAAATTGTTTTAATTGTTTTAAAATAATTTTGTTTTAATGTTTTAATTGAATTAAATAATAACGTGAGGGACCAAAATGAAACATAAAGGACCAAAACGGACAAAAAAAAGATAAAGGACCAAAGTGAAACAAAAATGAAAGATAAAGGACCAAAACGGACCAAAAAAAAGATAAAGGACTAAAGTGAAATCTGGAGCAAAGATAAAGGACTAAAAGTACTATTTAGCCTAAAAACTATCTCAGTGTGTTTTCTTTTTTTCTTTTCAGTGAGTCAGATTAGAAAGTTGATCAGTTAAAATTTTGGTTATTCAATGATGTTGGGTTATGAGAAAGACAGATTAAAGCTTTCGGTGTTAGAAACTCCAGAAAGACAAACTAAATTTTTGTCTTTTTGACAAATGTAGATCATTGCGCAATGAAGGAAGTAGAATATATACCTCCATCCCAATTTATAAGTTGTTTTAACAAAATTAATTTCTCTCAAATTGACTGTTGTTTTACATTTTCAAGAAAGCATTTAATATTATTTTTCACTAATGCCCTTTTTAATTATGACAACTTTTTATCATTAATAAATGATTCACATTTATCTATGTAGAGGGATAAGTGATTAAATGGTAAATTAGACAACACTTTTATAAAATATAGGCTACTAATCATTTTTCTTAATGAATGTGCCAAAACCTTAAACTACATATAAAATGGGACGGAGGTATATATTCTACCTATAAATTGTATTGGTTTATCAAAAGTTAACATTGAATGTTAGGATAATTTAGTAATTGTCATACAAAATTTTAACATATTAATTACACTACCAGTTTTTCTTAATAACTGAAAAGTGGAATGAGGCATTATATTATATATTATATGGAATGGAGGGAGTACTTTTTAATGCCATATTGGGTGAGGGTTTCAATGAGATTGGATTATGGTTGTTTCTAGAGTAGAGAAGACAACTTAGGCATGGAAAACTGTTGTTTGAAGGACAAAGTTGTGGCACATCTGACTATAGAGAGTTACTTAATGTTTACTTAAGCATCTAATCTTGCTGTTGAATACATATATATTTCGCGACCCCTTTATATGTCTCAATTGTTTTAGGTGTGAAAGAGCTAATCTAGCTTTCAATTCTTAGAACTTTACTTATGTCACTGAGAATTTGACATTTGCAAGAATGTCTGGTCAAATAAATACGTCTTATAAATATTACAAGTTAAGAACCATATATAATTCAATTGCATAGACATATAAAACTTATTTTCGGGACCGTCGTGGACTTTTGGACTCGGCACACTGCAAGACAGACCATCTTTCAACTTCACATAAAGACCTCAGCCCAATACAAGAAGAGGCCCGATGAACCGGACTAATTAGACAAGCCTTCAATACGTGACACGTGGAACTCGGCATGGAGGCCAACACATCGGATAAGGACAGCAGAACTGATGAGGTGTAAGGACCGACCATACACGTGGCAACGCCGAGAAGATTCCAAGGAAAACTGCCCAAAGAAGTTACACCAAAGCTCGGTTATAAAAGGACAAGCCCAGTGAATGAAAATGAGGAGACACATTCTTGAACACAAAACACATGTAAATTAGGCACGCCGGCATAGTCAAAATGCTATTCGGCCTCCATTGTTACAATCCGAGTTCATCAATAAAACTCTATCCAAGAACATTTTCATATCAAGTTGAATTAAATTATAAATTTTAAAGTGACTTGAAATATAATATTTTATGTGCACATGTCGGGATAAATTAAATTTTACTTGAGTCTATTCATACAAAGAACATGACGAAACCCAAACTACTTAGCTCACCAAAAATCCTCCCACAAAATTGGTATTTTAATTTTTAACTACATTTTTATGCTCTCTTATATTTTATACTCTCGCGATAACAACTCTCCATCTCCTGTGATACCCTCAATCCAATTTCAATCTTTTTATCTTTTGAAAGAAGCAAAAGCCATGTTGTTACGGATTGGGCCTCTGCGGCCAATCTACTTAAAGGCCCAATAATAAAGGGCCAAATTCAGCCAAAGGTAGAGATCTCAGACCTAGATTCAATGGTCATCCTTCACTCCAAATACCTATAAATAAGCATTCAATGCTAGTATTAATGGTACTCACTTTTCCAATACTCTTACTTGTAATTGACTCACTCACTGACTTGAGCGTCGGAGTGTCATTGCAGGTACCACCCCACCTCGAATCGGAGCACCAACTCGGACTGACCAAGAACATCAATACCAACTATCTCGGACCGGATTTCGTGTCCAAGATCGGACACTTAGTCAGAGATACGGTACAGAACACATGTTATAAAACAAAAATGTTTTTTTACATCCAAAACTTACACCGTATGAGATACACCGACACTACTCCCAATAAGTATGATCTTATTTCTATTAACCCATATAACCCATACAGTAGCTATCCAAATTAAATGTCGTGTTCCTTTACTCCTCTTGCCTTCGAAGTTGACACCGTGTTGTATGAAATGTTCCCACGCACTAGAGGAGCTCGCATGATTGATTCCGAACCAGTTTTCCAACCGTGACCAAACCTGATCCGAAATACATGCAACAAGTGAAAAACAGATGTTCAAACCTTATGTTTGAAACACAGGACGGATGCTGGTCCTGGATTAAAATTGATGACGCCCCGTTGATGCAAGGCTTCACGGGTAGGGAGTCTATCAGTAGTAGAAAAAAGACATTTTATAACAGTAATTCATATCGGTTAAAAACGACATGATGTTAAAAGTGACGCGGTGGCAATTTTGTAAATATTTTAACAACGTTTACAACGGTTGCTTCTCAAACCGATATAGAAAATGGTAATTTACATCTTTCATATTGGGTCCACGCTATACCCGTTATAGAAAACGTTAATTCTGCATATCGGGTCCATGCTAGACCCGTTATAGAAAACGCAAATTTGTTAGGCACGGAGCCAAAATTATTCGCGTGCGCTCCCTTCCCTCTCGCTCCAGAAACAAGAGCGCAAAAACCCCTTCCCTTCCCTTCCATTTCGCTGGAACTCTCGCACTCCATCACCATCACCACGTACAACACTCACAAAACCCTCACTGTCGCACATTGCTCACCACCAACCACGCACCGTCCCCACCAAAACGCAAAACCCTAACTATTTGATTCCTAATGTTTGAACCCTAACGTTTTAACGTGGTCCGATTCTGCTTCTCATCAGCGATTTTGCTTCTTCATCGGCGATTCTGCTTCTTTTCATCAGCGATTTTACTTCTCTTCATCAGTGATTTTACTTCTCTCTGGTTGCGATTCTGCTTCTCTTCATCAGAAGTGTGATTCTGCTTCTCTCTGGCTCTCGGGTTGCGATTTGAACCATAACCCTCTGAAACGATTTTAACTCAGGTATGATTTGAACCCTCTGACTGCGATTTGAACATTTTGGTTGTTATTTGAACCCTCTCTGGAACCCTAATCAGTGGAATTTTAACCCAGATACGATTTGTGGTTGGGTGTGGTGCTCGCTTCTGGTCTTCTCATATTCAACAAGGGTGTGTAATTTTCCTCAGGTACAATTTGAGATTCTAAATGCTTAATGTTTCTGCTTTGGTTTTTTAATCTGTTTATTGAATGGGTATGTTACTGCTCTCGTTACTGAATTGATATAAATGCTTTTGCTTTGATATAAATGATACAAATATATCCATTTAAATGTGTATGTTACTGCTCTGATTATTGAATTGATCAATTTTTTTCTCATGAGATATAAAAGTTTTTCTTGAATTTCCAATGGATTGGCACACCCAAAGTCTTTGTAACTTTACAATGAAATTATGTAATCCGTATAATGCTCTAAGTTTTGTGATATAATGTAAATGCAGTTTTATAATGATACTGTGGTATAAATTTTACTACTCCGAGTTTTGTAATCTGTGTAATTTTCCAATGATACCGTAGAAAGTAATTTCTTTCTATTAAGTGTTTTGTGTCTCCAATAGTTTTGAAATCTATACTTGGTAACAGTAGCTGGAAGGCATTAGACGTGTACTGACTACTATTTTGTGATGCTCAGTTGTTCATACTAAAACTTGGGAGGTCTAGTGTTACATATTTTTTGTCAACCATCTAGTTTCTGCACGTGCTTATATACTCTGAGCATTTTACTTATGCATGCTTCTGGTTCTGAAGTCTATATGAGAGCTAGATTGAAGTTCTTCAAAATAGCTAGCTTGTTAAATTGTGAGTCTGAGTAAAGGGAAAACAATGATGAAGCTTCTTTGTTCAGTTTTTTTTTTTATCATTTGGACATTCAAAATCTTAAACTTGCTAACAATGATATTGATTTTCATGACCTAGTTTTGTACTGTCTCAGTCAAAGGTTTTTTTATTCTATTGATAGATCGTGCTCTTTGTGTCTCTACTGCTTTGAGTTGCTATTGATAGAAAGTTACCTCTCGAACTATTGGATATGCTCTTGAAATATGATGATTTAGTTGTGTATCTTGTTGATCTTCGTAGTCTTTACTTATTGTTTTGCACAACTTTTAGTTTTAGCTTTCTTCTGAAAACAAACCATTTTGAAATCCTTTGTGAAAGAATCAACATTCTAATATTCCATATACCTTGTGTCATAAACATGATAATTCACAGGAGATGTCTACCTCTGTTATCAATGGAGATAATTCTCTCACTGGTCACATCATATCAACAACAATTGGAGGCAAAAATGGGGAGCCCAAACAGGTATTATCTTTGTAAATCCCATTTTGCTGATAATACTACACTTTTGAATGATTTGCTGAGTTGTTAAGAATGTGTAACACCCCGATATTTTCTAACTTGTAGAAATACCGAAATGCACCACTTGGCGTACATCAGAGTTACTTCCTATAATTGCATATCGAACACGACAAAAAAATTTCCGATAAATAGATATCAAATGGTTCTCTGAACCCCATTAAATTAACAAAAGTGCTTAGATTACAAGTCTTACAAAATTCCCATGCCTAGTGTTCAATACCAAAATAGAAAGTTGCGGAAACGATTTATAACTTGTAATTATTATAAGTCGTCCAATTGAAGATACAAAGTTTGACATAAGGAATTAAAAGAAATATAACAACTAAAACATCGCCTCCTCTAAGTTTCTCCGTAACCATGCCTCATCGCCTTTAACTTTTCCCGCTTCTCTAAAAAACAACAACATTAAAGGGTGAGATAAACATTATCTCAGTGAATCCTATCGAGACCCTTTAGTAACTCTCGCGATTCATCATGCTTATTCTTAACTCGTAGCCTTGAGGGACGACTACGTGGAAATCCTAACCTTGAAACTCGTAGCCCTGATAAACGACTACAAGAGACAATTCTTAATATGACCCATAGCCCTGATAGACGACTACGAGAAATATAACTGATACGTATACATGTTTAGCATATCACCGACAATTGTATATAAAACTACCGGTGAACCCATTCCACTGACCTTAATCCGTCAGGGACCCCTGATGGGGCCTAGGTTCATAGGGCTCATGACTTCCCCTCCCCTAGTACGCTAACCTGAAATAGGGTTGTCACCGTAGACCTGAACTGATATATGTATATAAATATATCACCAGAACCTAACATGGCATAAACATAACATGACCTTGTTGTTATCATTATAACCTTAAGAGACATTTAGTCCGTCTTATTCTTTCGTGACATTATCTCACTCGTAGTTACTAAATTCATTAACATGACTTATGGAAATTTACAATTCAATCCAATCATAACTACATCAATCACAATCCATTACAATCATAGCATGAACAATCAACCTCATAGCATGAAACTTACCTCAACCTCATGGGACTTATGGTCCATTTATCAATGAAACACAAGCAACAATGTTTTAACCAATACATAAAGGAAAACACCACTTATTTGCATTGATTTAACCAACTCATATCACATTACTTATAACTTAGGGAATTTTCCCCAATACAATCCAACCACAAGCAATTTCAATGAATTACGGTTATTTTATCATTTCATAAGGTTGGAGAAGTGATTGGAATGGACTTGGAATCAATTGGAATGAATTAAAACATGTTTTGAAAAATGGAACCCGAAGTGGACGCACGGTCCGTGCCTAGTGGCGCACGACCCGTGCTTGGTTTAAAAACATCTTTGCGAACAGGGCGCACGACCCGTGCGCAGGGGCGCACGGTCCGTGCGTGACTGTCAGTGTTTCCGAAAGGCAATTTTTTGTGTAACTTTCCATTCCGTTCGATTCCAAAGTCTGTTCCGCTCGATACCCAAACGTGGTCGTGCATTATTCCAACACACAACAGCAACCATATCCAGTACAACAATCACATTCAAACACAAAGATACGAATATTCGAAATTACGGTTTTTTGTGGAATTTCACGAAATGCAAGGAAAACATTACTCAGTTCCAGAACACATGTAAACTTAGTTTTAAAGACAATCCCTAAGCGAGTATAGAACTCACCCTTGGCGATGAAAATCACACACAACAACGACAACACTTCTCGAACCGAAAATCGTAACTCCCGAACCGGATCCTAACGTCCAACGCTCCTCAAACTCGAACCAAATCACCCAAGGTGCAGAAATCGAACACAACAACTCACCACTTCCTTTTCGCTACTCCAAAGCACAATGTGGCTACCCCAAAGTCCTATCCTTGCTCTAAGACCAACATGCAAGGCTTTGAAACTCCACTTATAGCCTTTCAAGCTCATGGGTTGGAAATGGTGATTTAGGGGAAAGGAGGGAATGGGTGGCGAAACTAGCATCAGTAGGAAGAGGAAGATGAGCTGACTTCAATGAATTAAAAATGGAGGGCATGCATTAGGAATTGATGGAGTTCTCTCCCTATTTCCCCTCTCCTCCTCTCGCCACTCTCCTCCCTCTCCCTATCTCTATTTCTGTTTTTCTTTCAGAATTGCACAAGAGAGGTGGGTAAGGGATGAGTGCCTCAGCTGAAAGGGTTTAAGTGGGGGTGGAAAAGACATTTCTGCCCTCACTTATTCATTTCAAATGACTAAACTACCCCGTTTCCCCTAACACACCACTACCTCATTAACCATGACTCATTCCCTTCTAAACTTTCAGTTTTGCTAAAACAAAGTGAGCTGTTGGGTGTTTGTAACAAGTGTAAGCTGAAGATGTTCTAAATGATAGAAAATTACTAAAATACCCCTGACTTCAAATTTTCGTCTAAACTCCAAATACCTCGACCAAATCAAACCATAGATCATATGACTCAAATAATTAAGAAATCAAACATAGAATTCAATCAATTAACTCATAACCTCACGGTAATTTAAATCAACGAGATTAGCAAAATTTGGGGATGTACTGATAAGTCTATTTTTAAAGTCTTTTTAATAGTTATTTTATTAAGTCTTTTTAGTATTTTAATTATATTTTTGATCTATTTTACTGCAAATGTTTACTTTTTATCTTCAGGTTTTATTTTGAAGCAATTCCGACTGCTTCTGTCTCAGCAGGTTAGAATTCGACTGCATCTGTCTCCCAAAATTCGACAGCATCTGTCTCCCAGAATTCGACTGCATCTGTCAGAATTCGACTGCATCTGTCTTCCAGATTTCGACTGCTTCTGTCTCAGCAGGTCAGAATTCGACAGCATCTGTCTCCCAGAATTCGACTGCATTTGTCTCCCAGAATTCAACTGCATCTATCTCCCAGAATTCGACTGCATCTGTCTCCCAGAATTCGACAGCATCTGCCTCCCAGATTCGACAGCACAACGCAAACTGGCGCAGAACTGGTGCAGGACAGGGAACCATGGGCGCCAAGGGCGCCAAAATGCAGTCAAAATTGGCTGCGGCCACTTGTTGGTGGCTATCTTTGCCAACTTGATTTTTTCACTTCTTTTTGACTTTTTTTGCCCCTCCACTCAAGTGCTATGCCCACTTGCTCATGTGTTTTGTCCACTTGAGGATGGCTTTTTGATGACTACCTTGGCCAACTTGATTTGCCACTTTTTCCTCTTTTGGACCATTTTGCCCCTCATATTTTCCTATAAATAGAGGCTTGATCCTCACTTGTAACCAAGCAAAAATTTTGTTAGAAAATCAATGACAAAGGCTCTCTAAAGATTCATGACTTCAATTTACTCTTCATGTTTTTATGATTCTTGTTTATTTACTTTATTGCCCCTTTAATTTCTCGCTCTTTACTTTCTCGCTCTTTACTTTCTCGCTCTTTACTTTTCGCTCTTTACTTTCTCGCTCTTTTATTTTCTTTGCTATTTACTTTCTTGCCCCTTTCATTTTCCAAGTCATTTACTTTCATTGCTATTTAATTTCTCGCTCTTTACTTTCTCGCTCTTTACTTTTCGCTCTTTACTTTCTCGCTCTTTTATTTTCCTTGCTATTTACTTTCTTGCCCCTTTCATTTTCCAAGTCATTTACTTTCATTGCTATTTAATTTCTCGCTCTTTACTTTCTCGCTCTTTACTTTTTCGCTCCTTTACTTTCCCGCTCTTTTATTTTCCTTGTTATTTACCTTTTGGCCCTTTTACTTTCCAAGTCATTTACAATTCCTTGCTATTTACTTTCTTGCACTTTTATTTTCTTGTCACTTACAATTCTGCTATTTATAATTTTGCAATTTACCGCTTTCTTTTATTTTCTCGCTATTTAACTTTATGTTTTCTTCTCTTATTTTCTTTTCTCCTCTTTTGTCTACAATGATCATGAGTGAGTAGACTTTACTAAAACATTCCTTCTTTCTAAAAAAACACTTTCTTTTCAGTTAATCAACTTTGAAAAATTAAATTGGTATTCACCTAGGCTCTCCCTGTGGATCGATAACTCTTTTATTACGCGACAAGACCGTGCACTTGCGGCCTATCAAGTTTTTGGCGCCGTTGCCGGGGACGCAGTGATATTAATTAAGTTTTTCGAAATCGGTTAGACTGAAGTTTTATTTTCTTTATTTTTACTTTTTCTTCTCTTGTCCCTCGAATGCGAAGAACCAGAAGTTTCGGAGAAACTGTTCAACAAATTCCCGAAATCGAAAGGTTCTTACATAGAAGGAGGAGAGAAATTCCCGATAACCAAATGGCGGCTAATGAAAATCGTGCTCTCAAAGAGTACGCAACACCTTCAGCAGAGCCATCGGCTGCCATTGTACATCCGAATGTGGAAGCAAATAATTTTGAACTCAAAACATCTCTGCTTTCAATGGTTCAACAAAACCAATTTTCTGGTTCTCCCACGGAGGACCCAAATCTTCATATTTCAATTTTTCTAGAATACTGTGGAACTCTCAAATTAAACGGGGTACCTCCAGATGCCATAAGACTAAAACTCTTCCCTTTTTCATTAAGGGATAGAGCAAGAGCATGGCTACATTCTTTGCCTTCGGAATCCATTACCAGCTGGGGCCAGTTAAAACAAACTTTTCTTGCTAAGTTCTTTCCCCCGAGTAAAACAGCTCAAATGAGAAATCAAATTACTCGATTTTCTCAAAACGACGGGGAATCTCTTTATGATGCTTGGGAACGTTTCAAAGAAATGTTCAGGCTATGCCCCCATCATGGACTAGAGAAATGGCTCGTTGTTCACACTTTTTATAATGGATTACAATATGCAACAAGAATGACTGTTGATGCAGCTGCAGGTGGAGCTTTAATGAACAAAAATTTTACTGAAGCTTATGCACTCGTTGAAGATATGGCTCAAAACCATTGTCAATGGACAAGTGAGCGAGCCATAACGAATAAACCAGCCTCATCAAAAGAGCCAGGTAAGTATGAAATATCTGCTGTTGATCATCTTACCTCAAAAGTGGACGCACTTTTTCAAAAATTTGAAAAATTAAATGTAAGTGCCGTCTCACAAACTTCTTCTCCTATTACTCCACCATGTGAATTATGTGGGGTTGTTGGCCATATTGGAGCTGAATGCCAGCTTGAGGCATCTAGTGCTGGAAACGAGCATGTTAACTATGCTCAAAAAGAAGATCCGTTTTCAAATACTTATAATCCTGGGTGGAGGAATCATCCAAATTTTTCTTATAAAAATCCTCCACCCAATCCAGCACCTAGACCACCTCCTGTCTTTCAAAATCAAAGGGTTTTTAACAACCCACAAAACAACCCGCAAAAGTCGAACTTGGAATTTTTGATGGAAAAATTTGTGTCATCTCAAACAAAACAAAATGAAGAATTCAAAAATCAAACTGGTTATTTGAATGACACACTTATCAAATTATTATCAAAAGTCGACTCTATTGCCACTCATAATAAAATGCTTGAAAATCAAATAACTCAAGTGGCAACACAGGTGGCTTCATCCTCTAAGTCTTCAGGGGTATTTCCTGGGCAACCAGAACAAAATCCAAAAGGCCAAATAAATGCCGTGACCCTTAGAAGCGGAAAACAATTAGAGGAACCAAGAGCTAACCAAGAAAAAATTGTGAGTGAAAAACATAATTTACCAGGTGAGCAAGAAGAGAAAGAAAAAGAGAAAGAACCAGAAAAAGAAAGAGAAGAACCACACATCCCCCCACCACCATACAAGCCACCCATTCCTTTTCCCCAGAGATTTGCAAAAAACAAAATTGACGAGCAATTCAAAAGGTTTGTCGACTTGCTTAAAAAGCTTTACATCAACGTTCCTTTCACTGATGCATTGTCTCAAATGCCGTCTTATTCTAAATTTCTGAAAGAAATTTTATCCAAGAAAAGAAAAATAGACAACTATGAGACGATTGCATTAACAGAGGAATGTAGTGCAATTATCCAGAATAAGCTGCCACAAAAACTCAAAGATCCAGGTAGTTTTTCCATACCTTGTGTGATTGGAAGCGAAACTATAAACAGAGCGATGTGCGATCTAGGAGCCAGTGTAAGTTTGATGCCTCTTTCTCTTTGCAATAGACTAGGTATAGGCGAACTTAAACCCACAAAAATGACAATACAGTTGGCAGATCGTTCCGTTAAATACCCCACTGGAATCTTAGAGGATATCCCTATCAAGGTAGGGCAAACTTTTATACCGGTGAACTTTGTTGTAATGGAAATTGAAGAAGACTCCCAAATTCCTATTCTTCTAGGGAGGCCTTTTTTAGCTACTGCAGGGGCAATAATTGACGTTAAAAACGGTAAGTTGGTTTTTAATGTGGGGGATGAAAAAGTTGAGTTTAAAGTTTCAAACTTCATGAAGAGTCCATCTGTAAAAGACTCGTGCTGCAGGATTGATATTGTAGACTATTGCGTGCAAGACTGCTCTTTAGCATCATCTTCACAAGATAGTCTGGAAGATTGCCTTTTAGGCAACACAAATACAAATGCGGCAGGGGAAACCCAGTTCTACATAAAACTTTTGGATGAAAATCCACCATCACAAGAATTGGGTACTGAAACTTTGGGTGAGGAAAAACCTCGACCTCTCCCAAAAAAAACACCAAAAATAGAACTGAAACCCTTACCATCATCTCTCAGGTATGAGTTCCTTGGCCCTAATTCTACTTTTCCAGTAATTGTGAATGCAAATTTGAAACAAAATGAGACTGAAAAATTGCTTAATGTTCTCAAGAAGTATCCCAAAGCCATAGGGTATACTATTGAGGACATTAAAGGAATAAATCCGTCAATCTGCATACACAGAATACTACTGGAAAAGGACTATAAACCTTCTATCGAGCATCAAAGAAGATTAAACCCAAACATGAAAGAGGTTGTTAAAAAGGAAGTTTTAAAACTCCTTGATGCTGGGATAATATATCCTATTTCCGATAGTAAGTGGGTTAGTCCTGTTCAAGTAGTACCTAAGAAAGGAGGCTTAACAGTTATTAAAAATGAGAAGGATGAAAGCATTTCCACAAGGACAATTACGGGATGGAGAATGTGTATCGATTACAGAAAGCTTAACAAAGCTACCCGAAAAGATCACTTTCCTCTTTCGTTCATTGATCAAATGCTAGAAAGGTTAGCACAGCACTCACATTTCTGCTATTTGGATGGTTATTCGGGATTTTTCCAAATTCCCATCCACCCTAGTGACCAAGAAAAAACAACTTTCACATGTCCTTTTGGCACTTATGCCTATAGAAGGATGCCCTTTGGTCTATGTAATGCTCCTGCTACCTTTCAAAGGTGTATGATGTCCATATTCTCAGACTTTGTTGAAAACATAATGGAAGTGTTTATGGATGATTTTTCCGTCCATGGCTCAAATTTTGAAAACTGTTTAGCCAATCTGGAAAAAGTCTTAGAGAGATGTGAGAAGGAAAACCTGGTTCTAAACTGGGAAAAGTGTCATTTCATGGTTAATGAAGGAATTGTCCTAGGGCACTTAATTTCTCATAGAGGTATTGAGGTAGATCGCGCAAAAATTGAGGTGATTGAAAAAATGCTACCTCCCACCTCAGTAAAAAGGTGAGAAGCTTTTTAGGCCATGCGGGTTTCTACCGCCAGTTCATAAAAGACTTCTCAAAAATTTCAAAACCTATGACAAGTCTGCTCCTTAAGGATGCAGCATTTATTTTTAACGATCTTTGTCTTGAAGCTTTTAACAGGTTGAAAAAGGCTTTAGTTACTGCCCCGATCATACAGCCACCAGACTGGAATCTTCCGTTCGAAATAATGTGTGATGCAAGCGACTATGCAATTGGGGCAGTCCTGGGACAAAGAAAAGAAAAAAAATTGCATGCCATATACTATGCAAGCAGGACCTTAGACGAGGCACAAATGAATTACGCCACAACTGAAAAAGAATTATTAGCGGTAGTTTTTGCCGTTGATAAGTTTCGATCATATCTCGTAGGTTCAAAAATCATCATTTTTACTGATCACTCGGCCATAAAATATTTGTTAAACAAAAAAGATGCCAAGCCGAGATTGATCCGATGGGTTTTACTCCTACAAGAATTTGATCTTGAAATAAGGGATAAAAAAGGCGTTGAAAATGTTGTGGCTGATCATATGTCCCGTCTACAAGGAACAAAAGAAGAAGAGTTGCCGCTTAATGATACATTTTTGGATGATCAACTCTTCTCATTGGTCAAATCTGAAGCACCATGGTATGCAGATTTTGTAAACTACCTTGCAGCAGGAGTACTCCCCCCAGATTTAAATTATCAGCAGAAGAAGAAATTCTTCCATGATCTTAAACAGTATTACTGGGACGAGCCGCTGCTTTTTAAAAGGGGAGCAGATGGGGTGTTCAGAAGATGCATTCCGGAAGAAGAGGTAAGTAACATTCTATACCATTGTCATTCTTCTTCCTATGGCGGCCATGCCAGTTCTTCAAAAACTGCTACGAAAATTCTACAATCTGGTTTTTATTGGCCGTCCCTTTTTAAAGACACGCATAAATTCATTTCTAAATGCGACCAGTGTCAACGCACCGGAAATATTTCAGAAAGAAATGAAATGCCCTTAAATAATATCTTAGAGGTTGAAATTTTCGACGTCTGGGGTATCGATTTCATGGGACCGTTTCCTTCTTCTTTTGGAAACCAATATATTCTGGTAGCCGTTGACTATGTGTCAAAATGGATCGAAGCCATTGCTTCTCCTACAAACGATGCAAAGGTAGTCATAAAACTTTTCAAAAAAATAATTTTTCCAAGATTCGGGGTCCCTCGTGTTGTCATAAGCGACGGAGGATCCCATTTCATCTCAAAACATTTTGAAATGTTACTGCAAAAGTTTGGAGTAAGGCACAAAATTGCAACGCCTTATCACCCTCAAACAAGCGGTCAGGTTGAGGTATCGAACAGAGAAATTAAAAGTATTTTAGAAAAAACTGTTTCGACCTCAAGAAAGGACTGGTCGGTAAAGCTCGATGATGCTCTCTGGGCTTATCGGACTGCGTACAAGACTCCCATAGGAATGACTCCTTTCAAATTAATTTATGGGAAGTCTTGCCACCTTCCGGTAGAACTAGAGCACAAAGCTTACTGGGCAATTAAACGCCTTAACCTGAACATGGAATTAGCCGGAGAAAAAAGAAAACTCCAACTAAACGAATTGGAAGAACTGCGAAGGGATGCTTATGAGAATGCCAAACTTTACAAAGAAAGAACAAAAAATTGGCATGATAAGCGTATCATTCGTAGAGAATTCAAGGAGGGTGACCTGGTGTTATTGTTTAATTCCAGGCTAAAAATTTTTCCGGGAAAATTAAAGTCAAGATGGTCCGGTCCTTTTGAAATCCGTAAGGTTTACCCCTTTGGATCTGTAGAGATCTGGAGCGAGAAAACCGGATCGTTTAAAGTCAATGGTCAAAGGTTGAAAAATTATTTAACTGGTGACCCAATTGAGAAAGAAACTAGTTTAGTTCTGCAGGATCCCAATTGAAATTTTGATCGTCAAGCTAGTGACGTTAAAAGAGCGCTGCGGGGAGGCAACCCACGGCTTAATGTATTTTTCGATTTGTTGAAAAATAAAATACCCCAGGGCCGAGTATCCTGAACCAGACAGCCAGGTGAGCTCTCCTAACCCCTTTTGTTTTATTTGAAAAATCATTGAGGACAATGCCTAGTCCAAGCATGGGGGGTATTTTATTACTTTTATTAGGAATGTCTTTATTGCTTTGCCGAGTTTTTATCTTTTTGTACTTTGAGTTGTATCAGCTCCCTCCATCACGAAACTTTGTGAAACCTAAGCATGTTTTAGATAAGCCTTTTCTGGACAAAAATAATTTTTCAATTTTTCATTAGCAATCATCTAGGTGGACTGGTTGGGAACAACAAAATTGTATCATGGTTCGATTTCTACTTCTAGGGCTTTTTCACACACACACTATTGAGACTGTCTTCAGTTATTAATACAAATAGAGGGACTGAAAAGAAACTAGTAACCTGGTTCTCTTGGTGACATTTACTAGATGCGCGGTTACTGGAGAAAAACGTCTGAGTTGGGGTATCTAAAAAAAAATATAAATATATATATATATATATATATATATATATATATATATATATATATATATATATATATATATATGCAAAACCAATTCAAAAATGCAGAAGTTAGTGCATTTTAAATGTCAAAATAAATGGTTAACATATAAAATCAAAAAGAAAAGAAAAATGCTTGAATACCCAACGTATAAAGACCCTCCTTTAAAACCTGGTCTTAGTAAATGGAGGACCCAAGCTTAAGAATGTTGGGGAACCGGTTCTATGATGACATTAATATCCTCTCTAGAGTACTGATACTTTAAAGTTGTCTCTCAATTCAACAAGAAGCCCAAAATAGTAGCTCTCAAACCAAAGTGTTAGAATTGCCCCACAGTTCACTTAAGGTTTCAATATGAAAATAATTTTCCTTCAGAATTGGCCTAAAGATTTACACTGTTTTTGCTTGAGGACAAGCAAAGGTTCAAGCATAGGGGAGTTTGATAAGTCTATTTTTAGAGTCTTTTTAATAGTTATTTTATTAAGTCTTTTTAGTATTTTAATTATATTTTTGATCTATTTTACTGCAAATGTTTACTTTTTATCTTCAGGTTTTATTTTGAAGCAATTTCGACTGCTTCTGTCTCAGCAGGTTAGAATTCGACTGCATTTGTCTCCCAAAATTCGACAGCATCTGTCTCCCAGAATTCGACTGCATCTGTCAGAATTCGACTGCATCTGTCTTCCAGATTTCGACTGCTTCTGTCTCAGCAGGTCAGAATTCGACAGCATCTGTCTCCCAGAATTCGACTGCATCTGTCTCCCAGAATTCAACTGCATCTATCTCCCAGAATTCGACAGCATCTGCCTCCCAGATTCGACAGCACAACGCAAACTGGCGCAGAACTGGCGCAGGACAGGGCACCATGGGCGCCAAGGGCGCCAAAATGCAGTCAAAATTGGCTGCGGCCACTTGTTGGTGGCTATCTTTGCCAACTTGATTTTTTCACTTCTTTTTGACTTTTTTGCCCCTCCACTCAAGTGCTATGCCCACTTGCTCATGTGCTTTGTCCACTTGAGGATGGCTTTTTGATGACTACCTTGGCCAACTTGATTTGCCACTTTTTCCTCTTTTGGACCATTTTGCCCCTCATATTTTCCTATAAATAGAGGCTTGATCCTCACTTGTAACCAAGCAAAAATTTTGTTAGAAAATCAATGACAAAGGCTCTCTAAAGATTCATGACTTCAATTTACTCTTCATGTTTTTATGATTTTTGTTTATTTACTTTATTGCCCCTTTAATTTCTCGCTCTTTACTTTCTCGCTCTTTACTTTTTGCTCTTTACTTTCTCGCTCTTTTATTTTCCTTGCTATTTACTTTCTTGCCCCTTTCATTTTCCAAGTCATTTACTTTCATTGCTATTTAATTTCTCGCTCTTTACTTTCTCGCTCTTTACTTTTCGCTCTTTACTTTCTCGCTCTTTTATTTTCCTTGCTATTTACTTTCTTGCCCCTTTCATTTTCCAAGTCATTTACTTTCATTGCTATTTAATTTCTCGCTCTTTACTTTCTCGCTCTTTACTTTTTCGCTCCTTTACTTTCCCGCTCTTTTATTTTCCTTGTTATTTACCTTTTTGCCCTTTTACTTTCCAAGTCATTTACAATTCCTTGCTATTTACTTTCTTGCACTTTTATTTTCTTGTCACTTACAATTCTGCTATTTATAATTTTGCAATTTACCGCTTTCTTTTATTTTCTCGCTATTTAACTTTATGTTTTCTTCTCTTATTTTCTTTTCTCCTCTTTTGTCTACAATGATCATGAGTGAGTAGACTTTACTAAAACATTCCTTCTTTCTAAAAAACACTTTCTTTTCAGTTAATCAACTTTGAAAAATTAAATTGGTATTCACCTAGGCTCTCCCTGTGGATCGATAACTCTTTTATTACGCGACAAGACCGTGCACTTGCGGCCTATCAGTTACATAATGTCATTTAAAATTTATCCTGGATTGGAGGTTTGATGTCTTGTACAATGATTTTTGTAGACTATTAATTACATGGCAGAACGGGTAGTAGGAACTGGATCATTTGGAATTATTTTCCAGGTATGCTAATACTATATTCACAACTCTTGCTATCTCCACCTATTATTGCACATGCTGATAATTGCTCTCTTAGGCAAAATGTTTGGAAACTGGAGAGGCAGTGGCCATTAAGAAGGTTTTACAAGACCAGAGATACAAGAACCGTGAGCTACAGTTGATGCGTGTAATGGATCATCCAAATGTGGTCACTCTGAAGCATTGTTTCTTTTCCACTACAAGTACAGATGAACTTTCCATTAAAGCATTACAATAATGCTAATCAGAGAATACCAATCATCTATGTAAAACTTTCCACTACAATTTTTTTTGAAGTTCCTCTTCTGTACTCTGTTGGCTCTTTGGGTCTCATTTTATGGTTTCCTCTCCTGTACTCTGTCATCTGCTGTCTTATTTTTCATATATTTACTATTTAATCTTTTCCCCCACTAGTCTTGGATTACCCGTGAATTGTTCTAAACTTATGATTTGAATATTTGATGTAGGGAAATACTTCAATATGGCTTAGGTGATCTGATTTTCCAGGAGTTGATTAATTAGGCCAGAAAAAAGGGAGGATGGACTGGGGGAATGGAAAAGTGTTGTAGCTATTTATAGTTACATATGGTGTTGAAATACCATGAAGTGCCACATAAATCACATTATGAATGAAACATGAGCAACAGTAATACTGAGAGGACGTGGTTCAGGAAACAATGAAAGCTCAAATGGAAAAGGTACTTTCTTCATTTCTTGATCTGAACTTTTGAAGGTCATGTTATTTCATCATAGCTTAATTTTAATATAAAATTCCTTAAAATTCGAATCCTTTTCTGGTAGCAGATGGACAGCAGCATCCTCTGCATCTGTTTTTGTCTAGTAAGCTTAATTCATTTTGCAGGTTAATTTTTTTTTGGCTTTTTATAACCAGTTATACGCTTAAAGCATTTCTTAAATGATTTTGGTTGCTAGCCTAGTTCTGAATTGATGTTGGCAATTTATGAAAATCTATTAGTCTTTGGCAATTGATTAAGTATGGAATATCTTTTTCAAATTTTTATTTTCAGTTATATGCTTAAAGTTGTCATGTTAGATGATTTTGTTCCATCCAATGGGAGAGCATAGGTATTTATGCAACCATAACTGTTGTTTACTTGGAGATTGATTATTTATTTGACATATGCTTCTTGCTGCAAGCTTGCAATTGTCTTGATTATTGGGTCCATGAATATAATTAACAAGAACTTTGATGTTATAGTGATAGGCATACTAGCAGTTTTAGAAGGAAATTTAGTATTAGAACATGAAATATGCTGAAAGCTTTCGGGGAGTAAAAAAGGTTGAGAATACTGGTTTTCGGAGTAGTTATACTTATCTTGGAGGGAAAACTTCAATTACTTGCTGCTTTTCATAGCAACTACATAATTGAACTTGATTGAGGATTGTAACACCCCGGTATTTCTAACGACTAGAAATACCCAACCGCACCATCCTTAATACATCAGAGATAATATTTCCTGTTTAAATACTGAACACCACTATTATATTTTCACTGAATAACAACAAGACAGTCTTCAACATAAATAAGACCACAAACCATCAGTGAAATAAAGTGTTCAATATCGTACAAAAAAGCGGAAGTAAATACATAACACTAAAGACAGAAAGTCTTGATACACAAATAACAAGGAAAGATATAAACTTAAGCATAAAGATAAGTCTTCAGCCACCATCCGAATGCCACCTACTCGTGCCTCTTGGATTTCCACTTTCCTTGTTTATCTGTGAAACAACAACATATAAACAATGAGATACAATCTCGGCGAGTTCTACCGAGACCCCTACTAACACTCTCGGTCCAATTATGAATCCTGGTTTTAACTTAACACGGCACCGACTGCGCGAACGCTACAAACCCGATGAACCGCATTATATAACTTTTAACAAATTACCGACTGCGCGAACGCTACAAACCCGGCAAACCAACTTAACACGGCACCGACTGCGCGAACACTACAAACCCGATGAACCGCATTATATAACTTTTAACAAATTACCGACTGCGCGAACGCTACAAACCCGGCAAACCTGTTGTAACTCAGCACGACACCGACTGCGCGAACGCTACAAACCCGGTGAATCGCACAACAAACAATTTAACATAACACCGATTGCGCGAACGCTACAAACCCGGCGAACCCTCCTACCAATAGTACTTTCCCTAATGCCACAGGGTCTAGGGTAAGAGATCATGACTGCCCCGCCTAGTATGTTAACATCATGGGTCGTCACCCAAACTCAATATAATATATATATATATATATATATATATATATATATATATATCCACCAGCATTTGGGTTAACTCCTATATTCGATATAATTTATATATCGTGAATCATAGACCGGTTTGGATGAATAAACAATATTCGTTCCGCGTTAGTTGTACAATGCCACGCAGGACTTATAGTCCCACTACAACATTTTGACCCAAAGGCAACGCCTGAAAACCGTTGTTTAAAGCCAAAAAACCGTTGCCTTTACCTTCGGCAATGGTTTTGAAACCGTTGTTTTTGCGGGCGTTGCCTAAGCTAAAGGCAACGGTTTTTGTGACCAAAGACAACAGAAACCTAAAACCGTTGCCATTGATAACTTAAACGCAACGGTTTTTATTTTCACACAATGGCAACGGGCACAAACCGTTGCCAGTTATGGCAACACCTAAAAACCGTTGTCAATTATGGCAACACCTAAAAACCGTTGCTAGATATGACAACACTAAAAAACCGTTGTCGTTTATAGAATAAAACCGTTGCTTGATATAAAACCGTTGCTATTCTCTAGTAAATACAACAGTTTAAAACTGTTGCCGTAGATTGTAAAAAAAGAAAAAAAAATTACAGAAAAAAATAGAGGTCCAATTCATTCCTTCCCAACAAAAGAGTTGTGTGATATCACTCAAATTTAATGAATCAATTAATTATACAATCCAACTAAAAACATCCAAGATTACAATTCGCGATGAAATGGGAAATAGTTCAGAATCCTCAAAACAAACAACCACAATTTTCTTATGAAAATTCCATTTCTACCTAGTTCTTCCTTGGTTAGGAATTGTATTTCTCCAAAAAAAATATGAAGGACCACAAGCATTATGATATAGCATTATGATATGGACTGACTTTTGTTGCTCACTTGGGGAGACCATGGCAAATGACTTCTGGGTTGATAACAAATCTGTTTGATAGACAAATTATTATTTGGCAAAGCTAATGAACTAACTTGACACTGCTTAAGAACTAAGTTTCTAGAAGAAAAAGCGAGTAATTTCATAAATAAATAAATAAATAAATACACACACAGATTACTACTTACTCTTGGATCAAGATGCAATAAGCCATTCTAAATGGAAAGCAACAAATAGAAGGAACAGAAGTTTGAGCTTTTAAACTCAAAACACAATATACAATTATTTTTATTTTTATCAACACAATATACAATTTCAATATAAATAACGCTGCTAGATGATATGAAAAATCTTATAGTATTTTGATCTTATCTAAGATTTTCTCTTAGGATTAGTTTCTGTGTTTCTTTATATTTCATGATCTTATCTGAGATGCATTACCATTCCTAAAATAAGAAAATTAGGGAGCAATGTGGATTTATATCCCCTAGCAAGTCACTACAACTTCCCATTTTCTTTTAATCCTCTTACACGTACAAGTTTTTCACTCTTTCCAAACAAATCCCACCCACGTCCAGAATAAGAATGTAATTCTATTGGTGATTCCCCATTTTGCAAACAGAATAAATAAAATTGAAACAAATCCAAAGGGTTATTAAAACAATAGGTGCCAAACAAATTTAGGCTAAACCACAAATAAGTTTAGTTTACCAAATAAAAAATGTCACCAGTAGCATACCCAATCAGCATCTCCATTCATCTCTTTCCAAAATATATCCAGCTGTACAGTACTCAAGGGAACTATATCTGAAAACATATAAGCACAAGGATATATTGAATACAATACTTAATGACAAATATTAAACATGAAACAATAACTGGCAGCAACAATTTTTTGAATTTAAGGCTAAACAACAACAAATAAGAACTAGAATGCCTATGAGGAAATATGAATCTGCCACCTAAGCATCTAGCAGTAACAATATGTGCTCCGCATCTACAGAAAACTGTTTACTCACACATCTACATATTACACACACATCTATAGAAAACTGATTACTCACACATCTACATATTACACACACATCTATAGAAAATTGATTGATTTTACCAAATATCCTGCATCTTCCCCTCACGAGTTATATAAAATTACAATTAATCCTAATAACCACCTATTTTACTATGTGTTTCAAGCATCAATCCAAGAGGTGCCTATCATTATGAGTACATTGTCCTAACCAAACAAGTTATAGGTGATGCCACAAACGAGACAATCCAAACCCAGTCAAGTTAGAATACAGAGCATGCACCACCATCGTTTCCATCAATGTTTGTGTCTGCTATCTACAACCTCATTCCAGTCATCCCTCCTGTGGGTAATTAATCAGCAACTTAAACAATGAAAGATTAAATAAAACCAGGCAACATGAGTTTAAACAATACCAGCTATCTTCTAACCTAGTTTATACAAATCAAAGGTTATAAACTTTTACCAGTCACTAGTTAGGGTTGAGGCTGCGCATAGTGAAACAACACAAGGAAAGGGCGACAATACAAAGCAAAGGAAACGATGCAGGTTAGGGTTCAGGTGGAACGAACACCTCATTTTACCTTGGTTTCAGAAATTGGGCACAATGAGAATGAGCACCACACAAAGAGTCACCGGAGAAGGAACTGCCGAAGATGGAGATTGTGTAACAGAGCCACCAAACAAACGATATGGGCGCAGAGAGGAGAGGCACCGGAGAAGGAACTGCTGGAGATGGAGATCGTGTAACAGAGCCTCCAAACAAAGAGTCATCGATCGGAGAAGGGGGGGGGGGATTTGGAAGATGAGAGTTTGAATAGATTTGGAAGATGAGGGTTTGAATAGATGAGAAGCACGATTTGGGTATTAAGGGTTTTGAAAGAGAGAAGAAGGTGTGATAGTTTAATTAATTAACGAAAAGTTTTGCGCTGAAACGTTTTGTGAAAGTATTAAAAAAATATTATTATTTGCTTATCTGCTACGGTTTTAGGCTGTTGTCCACTTAAATTAAATAGCTATTAAATAAAACCGTTGCCTGAATCTCTTCCACCACAGTTTTGGGCCGTTGTCTAAGACTAAGCAAACCACCTTTCATGCTAAGCCAACGGTACGGAAAACCGTTGCCAGTGACCATCTAAGGCAACGGTTTTTTGGATGCTCCAAAAATAGGTGTTGCCATAGGTACAAAATGTTGTAGTGTCCATCTTATTATCGATAAAACATATCCGCACTCGTGTACTATTGTTCGGTTTTTCGAAACAATTTCAACTTCAAAAGTATTTTACAAAACCCTTTTGAAACATACCCAAAATCAAGGTATTATAAGCCTAATATCGTTATAGAAGGGTTAGGAAAGGATTAAAGGAGGATTGGAATCGAAACGGAATCATTTCGGGCACTTTGTAAAATTTTGACAGAACCATGCGCACGGGTCGTGCCCCCATACGCACGGGTCGTGCGCCCTGCTGAGCATTTTGAAAACAGAACCGAACCAGGCGCACGGATTGTGCCCCTGGGACGCACTGGTCATGCCCATTTGACAACATTGCAAAAATGTCCTTTTTCATAAAAAATCGCTTTCCGATTAATTCGAAACTTGCTCCGATCGATTCCTAACTCGAAAACAGACAATACCAAGCAATATTCCAGTCCAAACAACATTAATTCATTCCTCAATCAATCAAACATATCAATCAAAAAATCAATCTAAACGAATTTCGTCAAAACGCGATATATTTCAAAATAACGTTTTCGACTCAAAATCATTCGAAACCAAATCACATAAAATTCATTTCAAAACAGAATAAACCTAAACGCGAGTAAATTACATTTCTGACATAAACACACGAACGTTCCCCGAATCAACTCCACGCTCCGACGACGCCCAAATCCGCTTCCAATGCTTTCCGTTCAACCATGAGGGACCCAAGGACACTATTCATCATCTTCAAGCTCAAGTTATTCCTCACACATAAAATTCCAATTTTGATTCCAAAAACCCTAACTCACACAACTTTGATTCCTTCACTCCAAACCAACAACTAACCTCCTAATTGAACTTCCCAACCTCTCAATCTACTTGGAAGAAGAAAAAGCTCCCAAAAACCTCACTTTTTCTCTCAAATTCGAAAATGGTGAATTGAAGGAGAGTGAATGGATGTTGCTATTTTTGGTGTCAAAATGAAGAGGATGAAGTGGTGATCATTTCTTGTGTTGGGAGGATGAAGTTTTGATGAACCAAGGTATCCCATTTTTCCTCTTCTTCCATCAAACCCATTCTTTCTCCATTCTTTCTTCTTTTCTTTTCTTCCTCTGTTCTTTCCTTCGTTTCTTTCTTTTCTTTCTTTCATTCATTTCATATATATATACATATATTATTATATTTAAGTGGTAATATGGTCAATTGACCATATTGCCCTTAATCTCTAATTTTGTTTCTAAATCGTCTTTGCCCCGAATTAACCGGTTAACGATCCTATGACAACCAATAATTAATTTTAGCACTCAATAAAATAATTCAATTGGGTTAACATTCAAATAATTCTATTAATTATTTTGGGGATGTTACAATGGTTTTCGTATTTGTAAATTTTGGTTGGTTACATGATAGTGAGCCCAGTGTGGATCCAGCCCATTTGGGTCCAGTTCGACCAAATGTCGTCTTAAAGAGATATTAAAATATTCCCAGGCCTAATAGCTTAAGGTTTTAGAATAGTTGGTCTTTGACATAATTGTTTCAAGAATTGTGAAGCACTAGGGGTTGTACTCATTTTTATGCTATAATTTTCGCTTATTGAATTTCATATTTAGGTTGCAGCTTCAAAGATAAAGAAAGATCCACCTACTGGTTTTGCTTTGATAAGACCACCAGGACATCAGGCTGTTCCTCAAGGACCTATGGGCTTCTGTGTTTTTGGAAATGTGGCCATTGAGGCTCGTAATGCTCAACGTGTTCGTGGACTAAAGCACGTGTTTATAATATGTTATGACTATGTACGTTAGATTGTACGTCAAATTGTGTTGATTAGATTTGATAATATGTATTTGAGTTTGTGCTGAGGATTTTGGATAGTTATGGAAAACAATTGAGGTTGTGCTGATTAGATTTGATAATATGTATTTGAGATTGTGATGTTTCATCTTTTAATTATTATAATATTTGAGATTATACAGTACATACCTATCCCATTATGCTAATCAAAAACCACTTTTTTTTAAACAAATATCTAGTTTTAACATCGGTTCTAAAATCACATGATGTTAAAAGTCAATATTTAATATCGGTTCCTCTGGATAACCGATGCCAAAAGCACTTTTTATATCGGTTCCAATAAAAAACCAATGTCAAAAATACACTTATACTTGATAAAAATTGACTTTTTATAACGGGTCTACGAGTAACTGATATGAAAACCATTTTTCATATCGGTTCAGGAACCGATATGAAATGTCCCAATTTTTTATATCTCCTTTTTCTGCATCAGTTCAGGAGCCAATATGAAATGTCAATTTTAACCGATATGAAATACATTTTTTCCCCTGGTGTATCTAATTGTACCTTCCAAGCGTGAACCAGAACATTTGACAGAGCCCGAGGTCTTCAATGTCCTAGTTTTTTATATTAATTTTCTCTCTCTCTCTCTAGATTTCACATACACTAAACTTTACTGTATTTTATATGGTGTAAGATATTGGTTGTAGAAAAGTAGCACTCTTTTTAAAATCATGAGAAGATTCATGGCTCAAGATGAGCCCAATACCACAAAGTGTATCATAGCATATCAGTGGCGGACCCAGGACCCCGGGGTCAGGGGTGTCAAATATTTTAAAGCCAGTGTCAAATGGGTGCAAAACTTGGTCTACTAGTACAATTTAAAATTTTCAGGGGGGTCAAAATTAAAATTTCAGGAGATTTGGGCTATTTATATAGGGTGGCAAGTGCAAAAAAAAAAAATCCAGGGGGTTCAACTGAACCCCCTGGTTGTAAGCCAGGTCCGTGAAATTCTCTATTATTATTATTATTATTATTATTATTATTATTATTATTATTATTATTATTATCAAAAACGGCAATGTGTATGGAAGCATTTTATTTTATTTTTATGGTCAAGACTCCCATATCCTTTGAATTTTGATGGGTATGATACCCAACATCTAATCACTCAATGACACATCATTTTTTATATTTAAATATTGAACTAAATTTACCTAAAAAGTATCATACCCACCAAACTCTATTAAGAGTTACAAACTCTCTATATTTGAATAGAATATAAATTTCATTTAAAATGAATTGTGAAGTAAAAACCTAATACAATATGAACATGTGATCATTATATATAGTGCACATTCTAGTGAAAGTAAATACAAAATTCCAACTAACTAACTAATTGTGAAAAGTTGTTACAACTAAAAGCTAATTTTAACTAACTTCTAAACTAACTTTCTAATACCCCCTCAAGTTGGAAGAGAGATGTCAAGATCTCCCAACTTGGAGATGAGATGCTAAATCCAAATACACAAACAACGTGAATATCAACTCCATCGAGCAATCATCGTAGACACATTGGGAAACTTAGGAGAATGAAATCTCACTATACAATGCCAAATAATAGGGCTACTTTGTTGACGGCAACTGAGTACATATGGTGTTGAAATACCAGTGAAGTGCCACATAAATCACATGTAGTCTTGAATTCTGTGGAAAGGAGAAAGGGTTAAGAATAGTTGTAGCAATTCCTAAAATGTTCCCATGGTGGTGCCGATGATGAACAAAATACGACCAAATGTTGAACGGGATCTTTAATTTGCAAAAACGAACAACAATTTTGACAAAAAATTAGATTGTTCGATACATGAGTTGAAAAAGATTTCATTTGCTGGTTCATTCGTTCTTCCATAGCTACACATCTCGACTACGAAGAAACAAGAGACGGAGACACAACAATGATGATGAAGTTGGCTCGAGGGATGATCGAGGAATAAACTTCAATGAACTTCTTGAACACATGCAAAAAGGGATAAACACTACAACAAAAGTTGGTTTCTTCGGCGGGCAAAATCCGCCGAAAAAGTCATAAATCCGCCGAAAATTTAGACTTTCCGGTGGATTTTTCGCGCCGTTAGCCAGCTCGCAGCAAACGATTTCCGGCGGATTATTCGTCGGTAATTTCCGGCGGATTTCGTGGCACCGAAAAATCTGTCGGAAACTCTAAAAAAAATTCGCTTAACATTATCGCTGGAAAAACTTTTTTTTGAAATATAAAAAAATCCGCCGGGAATTTTTTTTAAAAAAATAAAAAACGGCCGGAAAACCCGTTAAATCCGCCGGAATTTTTTTTTTTTAAAAAAAAAAATCCGCTAGAAAAACCTTGAAATCCGTCGGAAATTAATTTTCGTTTTATTTAAAAAATTAATATTATTTTATTAAAAATTTTATTTATTGATAAAAAAATAAAAGTTAATAATTAATTTAATTATTAATTAATTTACTAATTAAAAAATAAAAATTACGAATGAAGAAATTTACTAATTAAAAATAAAACAATTCATAAACTAAAACTATTAACTCATGCTACAAACATACCTTATATTGAAGAATTTTGCCAGAGAGGAAGATATTTAGTAGAGAGAAGAAGAGAATTCGTAGAGAGGAACATAGGAATTTCAAGAAGAGAATTTGGGTGTGAAGAAGAAATGTGGAGAAGAAATTTGAAAAAGTTATATATAGAGGAAGAGAGGTGCAACGAATACACTGACAAATCCGCCGCTAAAACAACTTTCCGGCGGATTAATTTTTTTTTCGGCGGAAAACGGGATTTCCGACGGATTTGAGTACCTTTTCGGCGGATTTTCAAAATTTAAATTTTCTCGTATTTTTCAAAAAATCCGCCGGTAATGACGTTTTCGGCGGATTTTCAAAAACTGTAAATCTTCGGCGGATCTGATACACTTTCCGGCGGATTTAATCAAATTTTAAAAATACGGTTTTTTTTTAAAAAATCCGCCAGTAATACCATTTCCGGCGGATTTGGTCGGGGACGGACTTTTTCGGCGGATTGAGTTGAATTTCCGGCGGAATTAAATAATTTTTTAATTTCTGAATTTTTTAGCGGCGGGTAATTTCCGGAAAGGCCCAGATATCCGCCGGTAATTTTTCGGCGGATAAAATCCGCCGGAAAGTCCTGGCCGGAAAATCCCATTATTCTTGTAGCGAAAGAAAGCGAAACATGCCTTCTTTCGGAAAAAAATTGTTGGTTCATTAGTTCTTCCATAGCTACACACAGTTGGACCAAGAAGAAACAAGAGACAAAAACGCAGCAAAGATGAAGCTGGCTCGAGGGATGATCGAGGAAGAAACTTCAATGAACTTCTTGAACACACGTAAGAAGAAGTGTTGAAAAGAAACTTATGATACCACGATGAGCCCCATTGGTCATGAATCACGACGCATAAGGGGAAATTTGTGAGAAGACGATGGAGGAATCACCGAGGAGAGAGGAACGCGGAAGCTAGAGCGCTCTTGATAACATATTAAGAGTTACAAACTCTCTATATTTGAATAGAATATAAATTTCATTTAAAATGAATTGTGAAGTAAAAACTTAATACAATATGAACAGGTGATCACTATATATAGTGCACATTCTAGTAAAAGTAAATACAAAATTCCAACTAACTAACTAATTGTGAAAAGTTGTTACAATTAAAAACTAATTTTAACTAACTTCTAAACTAACTTTCTAATAAACTCTCAATAGATATGGTAGAATTTTTTTTATTTACTAAAACAGCATTTAGCGGCAATAAAAATAGCCGCTAAACGTTTTATGTTTTCGCAAAAATAACCTTTTACCACCATTTGTCTTAAGTCTTACCGGTTGGAAAAGATTTTAGCGACAGTGGATATATGACGACCATTGACAAAATGCTGGTAAAACAATTTGTGGCCATTTTTATTGCCGCTAAACACATTATTTATTGCCACTAAAAGTCTCTTTTTTATTGTAGTGTGCTTCTAAACCAAACATGCGTAACAGCAGAATGATAGCATAAAAAACAAACAACATTAACTGGAGTGTCACATGAAACCGATGTATGCATGAATTCTCAATAACAACACATTCTCAGACTGCATGCAACCTACACAGTCCTTGCTAAGGAAGCTTATAATTTTTCCTGAATCCTCCGTCCTTCCAGATGCTTGAGAGCTTAATAAACAGAGGAAAGTACCGGTGGAGCCCAATATTTTGGTTAAACGAAGCCCGTGACTCTCTTTTGTCAATACTTCATAAAATGATTGCCATCATAATATAAAAAGAAAAATTTGTCTTAACTTCCTCCGTGAACATGCCATGATCCAAACGCGTGGAAAATTTTGGTGTGCTTTAAGTAGTAATTAGCACTCAAAGATCACAGCTAATCTGAAATGGATCTATTTTAAGATAATCTTCGAGTCAATAATTATAGGCTTGTCTAGAAAAGATTATATTATGATGCTTTTTGTCTGCATTCTAAAATAAGAACGTGGAACATCGAATCAATCAGCGGCAGCACAACGTAACGAATTACCGTGCGTCCCGGGCTTCTATTGTAGGCTTTTTATTTTGACAAATTCTATTGTAGGTTAAGTAGGCTTATCTGGTTTATTTTTCAACCCTTAAGATTTTGTGTGGCAACAAATTGGTAAAGAATAAAAGAGGAACTGAAATTAATTAAATTATAGCTCCACCTGTCCATGTTACTTTTTTTTTTATAAGAAAATTTAGGGTGATGACATGTTGTCACGTTACGAATATGGGTGAAATAGGTCGGACCAATTGACGGGTCACGGACCTATGACCCAGCTTACGTCAATTTCAAGCTAAACCAGACTTTTTGTAAATAGATAAGACCAACGTTTTTTTAAAAGCTTATTTAGCTAAAAAGGTTAGGCTACAGACCATTGCAAAAGCCTTTTTGGCCTACCAAACTGGTAAAAAAAAATATAAATAAATAGTATTTTTTATTACTACCGTTATTATCATATTAAGTTTTGTACTTGACGTTAAATCATAAGTTTGCTAACATTTTTTATCAATTTAAATATATTGACATACATTAATTTTTGACATATATTTAAAGGCATTATATAAAGTAGAATTTAAATAGGATCTATTGTTTATAGGTTTTTGTGTTCCTCATTACACAAATTATATATTATTCTGCCATTCAAAAAATTAAGATAATTTACTATAAGGTTTTGTTATATTAGAAATTGAACTTAATTTCATTGACCTCGAATCATGCGAATTATCTACCACGCATAAAGGGTAGGATGTATACACCAAGAATTTTTTTTACTTGAAAGATATGAGTTATCAGGCCTCCGTAATTGGTGACAATTTGTAAAAGGTGTTAATTTGGGGTGGGGCTCTCTTAGACTCACTAGAGATATACCAAAACCAAATTTGGTGTATTTTACTACATTAGCTCTAGCACATGATTGAATGTTCCCTCAAACCTTTCATAGAGAAGTGTGTAATGGTACTAAGCTAAATGATTTATTTTATGCTAAATATCAGTTTTGGTCATTTATCTTTGCTCGTGGTTTCACTTTGGTCCTTTATCTTTTTTTGGGTCCGTTTTGGTCCATTATCTTTCATTTTCATTTCACTTTGGTCCCTGCCGTTAGTTTTTGTTAACGGACACCACGCTGACAGTTAACTGCTGACGTGACGTCTTAAGTGTCAGACTGAGGTGGATTAAAAATAAATGATGTGGCATTTTATTTTTTTTAAATTAAAATCAAACTAACAAATTAATAAAAACAAATTGAAAAAACATCATCTTCTTCCCTGCTCTCCTCACCATCGCAACCCTCTCCTCACTACTTTCATCTCAAAAAAACCATTTGATATAACACCATTCCCAAGAACAGAAACCAAATCCCAAATCCCTAATATCCCAAATCTTCGTTCAATTGAAATCAAAAAATCCTAAATCTCTAATATCCCAAATCTCTCAAAATGGTTTTCGATTTCGTTCACCTTCGTTCAAATCCCAAATCCCAACTGTTTATTTCTGGGTTTCGTTTTGCTGTTCTTTTCGTTTTCATTTTGCAAGTCTGGGTTTTGATGTTCATTCTGGGTTTCGAGAACGAAGAAGATGGAAGCAAAGATCTTTTCGTTTTGCTGTTCTTCAATTTCTGGGTTTCATTTCTTCATTTCACGGTTGCTGTTCTTCAGTTTTTTTTAACGCTGGAATTTCATGGTTTCATTTGATGAAGATGGAAAAAGGGCATGTTTTGTGAAGAACATAATCTGGGTTTTGCTTCTATTGATGATGGAAATGAGTATGTTTTGCTTCTATTGATGAAGATGAAATCTGGGTCTTGTGAAGAATCTGGGTCTTACCCCAACCTATTTTTAGGGTATGCTCTGCCAGCTAAAAGTCTAGTTTTTTATTACATGGTTGCTTCATACACTTAATTTATCCCACTCTTGATTAATATTTTAAGGGTTAAATATTTTTTTTATAAGCAATGTTAGTGGGGGTGGGGGAATGTTAGTTTTCGGGAGTTGAACCCGGGACCTCTTTCTTGCACTCATTTGGTGCACTCCTTCAATATCGCTTAGCTCGCCAACTAAGCTACCTACTTGGGATAAATATGTTATTGGTCCCTATAAAATTGAGACATCCTAAGTTTAGTCCCTACATTATAAAAATAAGTGTTTTTGTCCCCGACTTATTTTTCCGTTTTCATTTTTAGTCTCTGACATTCAATGATGCTGACTGGTCTAACGTTTTTTCTGATGTGTCAATTACGGGTGGCTTTTTTTATCCAGGTGACTTTTCTTTTTTATTTTTCTTTGTTTTATTAATTTTTTTTCAAAAAGATAATATCTTCTTCTTCCCTAAAATCAGAGAACCCGGAAAAATCTCAATCCTTCTAATCGATCCTCCCAACCCTTCTAATCCCAATCCTTCGAATAGCTGCAAAATAGTTATCTCAAGCAGTGTTTTAAAACTCGGACCGGTGACTGACTCGGTGAAGGTACCGGGTCACTGGGTCAAGGGTCGGACTGAGGGATCAAAAGTTGAACCGCATGACCAAAATCGGGACCGCATGACTCGGACCCGGTCTCTATTTCCCAAATTTTCAAGACCTATATAGTATATAATATAAATTTCGTACCTGTAAAGTTAATAACTATGTTTATTTTATATCTACTAAAATATAAAAATTAATATCTTAATTTATTAATATTTTTAAGTTTAATCATACATAATATTAATCTCTTTTAGATCACACAATTTAATATGTACTCAACAAATATGGTGCTTGTCTTTGCTAATAATGCAATAATGAAAAAGAGCAAAAGAAACATATTAAACGACGCCGTTTTGGTAAAAAAAATTTAAAAATGAACAACCCGGTCCGGGTCGAGCCGGGTCGCCGGGTCACCGGTATTTGCAAAACCCGGCCGAGTCACGCAGGTTTTCACCGGTTTGCTGCATGTCCGATCCATAACCCTGACCGGCTCGGTTACCCTCTTAGTTCCCGGTTCGACCGGTCCGACCGGCCGGACCGAGCCGGTTTTTAAAACTATTTCTCAAGTGTTGTTCTTCCAATATCACTTAGCTTGCTTCTCAATGTTTGCTCAAAGAAAGCCCCACGTGATTTCCAATGTGCCTAAATAATCATGGCTTGGCTTATACACAATAACACATCATATATCAATTTGTCTACTTTTGCTTATTGTCTCCTAGTTGTGGCTTTCAGTTGCATTTTTTAATTTCAATATTCATCAGTGTGTGATTCTTGTACTTGTATGGAAGATTAACTGCTGGTTATTTCTTCCGTTCAATATTTGTTTTATATTGTCAGAGTGGCCAATAAATAAATTCCCTTGCTTATGTAAATCGCAAGGGAAACCAAAGATGGTGAGCTAGTCTTATTAATTTGATTGAGAAGTGATATACACAAATACTAGATATATTTCTTAACGTATTTGTGTTCTTTTAATAGTAAAATTATCAATTACTACCTCGTCTCTTTTGTTTGGATAAAGTTCTTTAACCCCCCGTTCTGATGTCTAGGGGAAAGAAGCTCTGACTAAACCAGAGTTCGGTTCACTACAACATTTTGGCCCTAGGGCAACGCCTAAAATTGCTACTCTTAAAAAACCGTTGCCTTAGGTAGAAATGGCAACGGTTTTATGAAACCGTTGGTGTTTTAAATTTTTTTTAATTTTTTTTTTTCGGCAACGGCTAGAAACCGTTGCTTAAAGGTCAACAGCAACGGTTTTTTGTTTTATGTTTAGCCAACGGTTTAAAACCGTTGCTGAAAGGTCAATACCAACGGTTTTTTGTTTTATCTTCAGCCAACGGTTTAAAACCGTTCCCGAAAGGAAACGGCAACGGTTTAGTTTCATCTATAGCCAACGGTTTAGAACCGTTCCCATATATATCAATTATTAAAAAAAAAGTGAAAAAATAGCGCTAAAACATGGCGCGTATATTTCGCCCACTAAGTTAACCTTTCTTTTTTTTTAAGAAAAAAAAAAACCCATAGAATTCATACGCGTGAAATGAGAGAGTTCACCTTCACTGATTCACCTTGACCTTCACTGAACCAGCGATTCACCTTCATTGAACCAGCGATTCACCTTCAGAGAGAGTAAACCACGTTCACCTTCACTGAACCGGCTAGCGATTCACCTTCACCTTCACCTTCACTGAACCAGCGATTTACCTTCACCTTCACCTTCACTGAAATCGCGTTTTCCTTAAACCCATAGAATTCATCACTGCAACAGCGTTTTCCTTAAACCCAGCGTGAAATCGCGTGAAGAGATCAGAAAATCCAATACGCGTGAAGAGTTCGATTTCATCACTGCAAGGGCGTTTTTCTTCACGTCTGAACCTTCTTCTTCTTCTTCTCTGCATATCACACTGTAAGGGCGTTTTTCTTCATTTGCTGGTGAGTTCTCTTCTACTGGATTTCAATTTGAATAAACCCTAGTTAGGTTCAGATTTCAATTTCACATCATCTATTGGAATAGTTTGCGATTTCAAACCCTAGTTAATGCATCTTTTATTTTTTTTTAATATTCATTCATATATTTTAGTGTTCCAGTTTTAACCTCTGCTTGTCTTTTGATAATTTTCTTTCATGTTTGGAACCTTAGTCTTAGAAAGTGAATGTTTTGTTCTAACAGCTACTTGATTTTAGATTCTTGAGACTACGAAGGAAACTATCTGCCTGGGCATCGGAACATAGAGTAGTAGTATGATGAGTGGGTCTACCTCTTATTGCAATCAAAAGGTAATTATAATGATTCATATTCCACACAATATTCTGATTGTTTGAAAATATTCTGATTGGGTCTGAACATATAATATTCTGTTTGAAAATATTCTGATTGTTTGAAAGTATGATGAGTGGGTCTACCTTTAAAATATTCTGATTGTTTGAAAATATTTTCATGGTCAAGTTGTTGCTTTGTATTATATAGCTTCATACAATATTCTGTTATCAAACTTTAACTAACTTCAAATGCAAATAGTTAGTCGATGTTTGCAATAAATCTGTTATGTCACATAGCTTCTATGTTTGCAATATTCTGTTTGCAATAAATCTGTTATGTGACATAGCTTCTATGTTTGCAATATTCTGTTTGCAATATTCTGTTTGCAATAAATCTGTTATGTCAAACGGGCTATTCTAAATGTAAGTTTAACAGGCTTAATAATTAGGCCGAATAAATAATTAAGAATTACGGTATTTACAACGATGGGTTAATCCATCTATTGCTTTCAAAAACCAGACAAAGATACCTGTAGCCTTAAATATAGATAGAAATCAGAAAACCATGCTAACATACACAACATTAAGATGCACATTTAAGGCACACTCATCTACCCCCCTTCTGCATCCCATGATCTTGTTTTTCACCTTTCCAGCCAAGCCAACAGGTTATCTGTCATAAATAGAAAATGACAAATATGTCAATAATCTAAAATCCTATGCAATCTATAATTAATTTAATGTTACCCAACAAGTAAAGATCTAAATAATTATTGGTATGTTCAATTCATATCAGTCCACAAAATTCACAAAATTTTCAATCTGGGACCCACTAATTTTCTTATTAATATCAAACTCACTCCCATAACAATACCATACTCTTCTTCTCTCTCTCTCTCCTCCTCTCTCTCTCTACATTGCATTTATACACACAATAGAATCATTCTACTTTCTGCTAACACTTTAACACTCACTTTCCTTCATGGCTTTCTTTGTATTTGCTATTTTAATCTTAATGGTCCCTTCAAGCAATGCTTACTGGCCACCTTCACCTGGCTATTATCCAAGTTCTAAATTCAGGTCTATGAGCTTTTACAGAGGATTTAGAAACCTTTGGGGGCCCAGCATCAAAGACTAGACCAAACTGCATTAACAATTTGGCTTGATAGAACTTCAAGTCTGAATCATGATCACTTAAATGCTTTCTCTTTCTGTTACATAACATTGAAATTTAATCAACTTCTACTGTTTTGTTTCTGTTAAACAGGTAGTGGCTTCAAGTCGGTTCGACCATTTCGATACGGATATTTTGGTGCTTCCATTAAGCTTCAACCTGGCTATACTGCAGGAGTTATAACAGCTTTTTATGTAAGATACTAGTTTTGAGGATTTATTAAAGAGTTATTTCGTTTAATATGTAACATTAAGTTGATTGTTTGGAAGTCAGGTTTAGATTTTGTTTAGATTTTTAATTACTAATTACTAATGATAAAATTGTTTTGGTTAATTGCAGCTTTCAAACAGTGAAGCACATCCGGTGATTGCATATGTTATGTCCAATTGTATGTGGGACTGATAAGTAAGTCTTCTGTTAGAATAGAAGATAAGGAGAAGTTAGTGTTAGTTAGAGACTTAGAAGATATAGGGATGGTTTTGGTGTTTGTTACAAGTTGTAATCTGATCTAATCTAACTAACTTCAACTGAATTTCATTTTTGTTAATTGATACACTGTCACAGTTTGTGGGGATTGATCTCTTGTTCATTTCTGTTAGAAGTTAGTGTTAGTTATACTTGATTTATGAACTCATTCAGTTTCATCATCCAGTTCACTAATAAATCTGTTATGTCACATAGCTTCTATGTTTGCAATAAATCTGTTATGTTACATAGCTTCTATGTTTGCAATATTCTGTTTGCAATAAATCTGTTATGTCAAACGTGAAACTAATGAAGGCAATGAATGTTCAAAAAGCCTTGAAATAGTGAATACCAACTCATGAGGACAAGCCAGACCGAGTTTATAAGCTGCTAGAACAAAATAATAGTCATATTATATCTCCCCTTAGCAAGATATTAACTCCAAATCCTAGTAAAGCTTCAACAACCAATTAAGTCACATAGCTTCAGCTTTATGCATTATCAGTTTCAACTCGACATATAACAACTAGGATCCTGAAATATGATTAAATGCAGAATCAAAGTCATAATTTTATCTTCGTAAAACTTGTGAACTATTTGGAACAAAACCAATAACATAGTTCAAAGTCATAACATAGTTTCTTTTTTATCTTTTCAAAGTTATTTTTTTTCCCCTTTTGGGTTGCTGAAATCACTATTAGTTTTTTCTGGTTTTGATGATATTGTTTAACTTTAGTACCTTAATATGTCTCTCTGGCTGAAACAAATGTTTAGTTTCAGTTTAATAATAGTTATTATTTATTTGGGGTTTGTTTGTACAGACATAAAATCAGGACGTGCATTGGTGATTGGGGAAGAAGGGTATAGGCGAAGTGAACTTCAGAAAGCTAAGGTCTCAAGGGAAGCATTGACACAGCTCTCAAAATTGGTGGAGTCTCGAGTTAGTACAAGGTTTGTATCTCTTTGAGGTTTTATTGGGATAGTTTTGAAGTCATACAGTTGTCCCATTAATATGATTTCTTTTTCTGTTTGTGTTGTGCTTCTTGGTGTATATAATCTAAGATTTATATTTTATAATTCTGATGCTGATTTATGGATTTCTGTTAGATATATCTTATGATTAATCTGCTGTTAGTTGTTACTCTATTTGTGTACTGCTGTTTGCTTTCACTGCCATCTTCTCTATTATTTGTAAATCTAATCTGTATCTTGGTGAAACAAATGTAGAGTTAATTTATGTCATGTTAATTAAATATGAAATGAGAATGTTGGCCATGCTTGTATCTTATGTGCTTTACATTTGCAATCCGCATTGAAGTTATGCTTCTAAAGGAAACAAGTTTGTTTTTCTACTCCAGCTTATTGTTGTTGTGATGTGCATTTCGATGCTACTGACTTATGTATCGTGGATGTATACTGAAACTTGTTTTGAATGTGTTTTATTATAGTTATAATTGTAGTGTTGATAGTTCTTTTCATTATGTATTTGTTAACAATTAGATATTCTTCAACCTTATCATTTGTTACTATATATTCTAGTAAACTCGATGGACAAAAAGTGGATGAAATCAGCAAGAGATAGCCCAGAGTACATTCTTGGTGTTGAGTTTTTCCTAAATTATGCATACACCATAGGAAAACCCCAAGGGAAAGAGATTCTATGCCCTTGTATTGATTGTCACAATGCTTTTTGGAAAACAAGGGCAGTTGTATTTAATCATTTGGTATATTTCGGATTTGAAAGAGGATATGATGTCTGGATTCGTCATGGTGAAAAGCGTAAAGACCCCAATCGTCTCGACGGTGGCACAAATGAAGATGATGAAATTGATGATGTTGGTGGACTACTATATGAAAGATTCAGAGATGTCGCACAAAGAGAATGTGGAGTTAATGAAGGCCTCAGTGAAGGTGCTAAAAAGTTCTATGGTCTTTTAGAAGAAGCAAAACAAGATTTGTACCCGGGTTGCAAAAACTTCTCTAAATTATCGTTCACCATTCGACTATATTTGTTAAAGTGTCTTTATGGTTGGAGCAATGCATCATTCAATGCCCTCTTAGAGCTTTTGAGAGAAGCTATGCCTCAGTTGAACATTCCTGAAACATTCAATAAAACCAGAGGCATGATAAGGGACCTAGGTCTTGATTATAAAAAGATCGATGCTTGTCCTAATGATTGCATGTTATATTGGAAAGATCATGAGAACGACACTTCTTGCTCTGTTTGCGGTTTTCCATGGTGGGTTGTTAATGCCGAAGGAGATTATCAAGTTGAGGAAAACAATAAAGCTCATAAAGTTCCTAATAAAGTTTTGAGACACTTTCCCTTGATTCCTCGACTTCAAAGGTTATTCATGTGCTCAAAGACAGCTGACTCATTAAGGTGGCATGAAGAAGAGCGTTCTAAAGATGGGAAGTTGAGGCATCCAGCTGATGGAGAGGCATGGAAAGACTTTGATAAGCGTCATCCTGACTTTGCTGCTGATTCACGCAACATAAGACTTGGGCTAGCTAGTGATGGATTTAATCCTTTTAAATCCATGAATCTGTCTCATAGTACTTGGCCTGTCGTATTGATACCATATAATTTCCCACCTTGGTGGTGCATGAAGGCTGAGTATTCTATGTTGTCTTTACTAATTCCTGGACCATTTTCACCAGGGAATAACATTGATGTGTACCTCCAACCACTGATTGAAGAGTTGAAGGTGTTGTGGGAGGTAGGAGTAGAAACATATGATGCCTCACTAAATCAATCTTTTCAAATGAGAGCAGCATTGTTGTGGACTATTAGCGACTTTCCTGGGCTCGCTATGTTGAGTGGGTGGAGTACTAAAGGGAAATTAGCATGTCCATGTTGTAATTATAATACTAACTCGACGTATTTGAAGCATAGTCGAAAGGTGTGTTACATGGGTCACCGTGTATTTTTGCCTATGGATCATAAATATAGATCGAATACAAGGGATTTTAATGGGACTACAGAATATGGATCTCCACCAGCTTTGTTAGAAGGAGAAGATATCTTAGAGTTGTTGGTAAACTTTAAAAATGTCTTTGGTAAGACTCAAAGAAGGCAAAATGATGGTCCATGGAAGAAAAGATCGATTTTTTTTGAATTACCATATTGGAAGCACAATTTGTTACGACATAACCTTGATGTGATGCACATAGAGAAGAATATATTTGATAACATCATTGGCACTTTGCTGGATATTCCGGGTAAGACGAGAGATCATGAAAAAGCTCGTTTTGACTTGCAAGAAATGGGCATTAGGAAGAAACTTCACCCTAAAGAGACAAATCAAGGTAAAAAACTTATGTTTGCAAAAGCATGTTTCTCCATGACACCGAATGAGAAGTCTACTTTTTGTGGTGTCTTAAAGAAAGCAAAAATGCCTGATGGTTGTGTATCAAACATTTCAAGATGTGTTCAACTGGCTGAAAGAAAAATTATTGGCTACAAGAGTCATGATGCACATTTCATCTTGCATTACTTGCTTCAAGTAGCTGTAAGAAGCACTATGTCCGACCAAGTCGCCCACCCTTTAATTCTCTTCTCTTCATTCTTTCGTTGTTTGTGTCAAAAAGTTATTGAGGTGGGGGATCTAGATATCTTGGAATCAGAGATTGCAGAAACACTTTGCCAATTGGAGACGATTTTCCCCCCTTGTTTCTTTGATGTTATGGTTCATTTTCCTATACATCTAGTGAATGAGGTAAGATTGGGAGGCCCAGTTCAATTTAGGTGGATGTATTTTCCAGAAAGATATTTAGGTAAATTGAAGAGCTATGTACGTAATAAGAGTCGTCCTGAAGGTTCTATTGCCGAGGGATACTTGGTTGAAGAATGCTTGACACTATGCTCACGATATTTGCATAATGGTGTTGAAACAAAGCATAACAGAATGACAAGGAATAGTGATAGATGTGATCCGGGTGAATTTGAAAGCTCAAACTCTTATCCGGGCGTAGGTCATCCTATTGGAGGAAAGAAAAAGGGAGGAGCCATTTCTTTGGATTCCAATCGTTATGTGGTTACTTATAAAGGATTTGACATTACCATGGAGAACAATAAGCTCATGTACAATCTCTTCATGGAGTACATGCCATTTGGCACACTTGCTCAGGCTATAAATTCTATTCTGTAACTGAAAACTGAAAACTGAAAACAGAAGGATAAATTCTATTCTGTAACTGAAAACTGAAAAGATTGCAAAAAGATTGCCTGAAAACTATAAATATTGCAAAAAGATTGCCTGAAAACTGAAAACTGAAACTGAAAACTGAAAACTATAAAGATTGCAATTGATGATCCATATTCTTTTCCTTCAACACTTGTTTTGGTGATTTTATGGCATTAATCGAATTTTGTTACTTTTGTAGGAAAATAATGAAGGTATAAATCTTGGTCTTGATGGCTTGGACTTGGATGATGAAGAGTTTGAAGACATGTGTTGAAGACTTGAATGGCTTTATTTTGGAAATGGAACATGTTTTTTGTAATATAACTTTTCAACACATTAATTATGTTGAAGACTTGCAAGATATTAATCTTTGTCTGTTAAATTATTACATGTTTGATATGTGATTGATAGCAATGTTGGCAACATTGAAGTAGCAATATAATGTTGTTCAACATACATTAATTATGTCTTTGAAGTAGCAATATATATAGTAGAGCATTTCTCTTGAAGTCTTAATTATGTGATTGTTACCATTTTGTATGTTAAATTGTTACACGTTTGATATGTGATTGATAGCATTGGATGTGATTGAATTAGCAATATAATTATGTGATTGAAGTAGCAAAATAAACAGGGAATGGTCAATGTTTGATGTGATTGCATTATTTGGATTTATGGCAACGGTTTGTACGTGTTGCCATAGATGGCAACGGTTCTAAAGTGTTGCCATACAACGGTTTTGGTTTCCACTTTATGGCAACGGTTTTTATGTGTTGCCATAGCATGGCAACGGTTCTAAAGTGTTGCCATAGCATGGCAACGGTTTTGATTTCTACATGTTGCAATACATGGCAACGGTTTTGGTTTCCACTTTATGGCAACGGTTTCCACGTGTTGCCATACCTGGCAACGGTTTCAAAGTGTTGCCGTATCTGACAACGGTTTTCAACCGTTGCCATAGAGTGTAAACTAAAACCGTTGCGTTCCATCTAGAAGTGGCAACGGTTTTCAGCTTCCGTTGCCTTTGGGGACAAATAACCGTTGCCTAAAGCTAAGACAACGCCCGCAGGTACAACGGTTTGATAACCGTTGCCGTAGCTTTTGGCAACGGTTTTATGGCTTTATGCAACGTTTTTCGACCGTTGCCGTAGGGTCAAAATGTTGTAGTGGTTGGGAGGTAAGTAAAGTCTGATTCCAATTTATTCAATTTTTGAGATCAAACTCGGGTACAAGTCGAGTCCGTCGTCCCTTTAGATAAAGTGCATTAACCATTTGCACTCAACCTAAAAGTTCACCTATCTCTTAATATAAGACTTTTTTTAACCATATCAAATGATTTAAGAAAGTCAGTTTATTTAGTTAATGACATTAATTATGTCCAATAGGGTGAGACTCTCTCCATTTTTTTTAAAAGAATCGATATATTACTTAAGTTTTAGGTGTATAAAATATATAAATGTCTAATATATATCTTCAATTTTAAGAATGTGAACTTTTTTAAGAATGTGAACATTTATAATTAAGCAAAAATTAATAGTAATGAAATCATTCACTTTTTTTGAAAAATGGACCGGAGATCTCAACCCTAATTATATTATTTTTCTAATTTTACCCCTAATATTGTTGGGGACTCATCATTTCTCTCTCCTCTAACTAATTGTGGAGTTTTGATCTTTAAAAAAAGAGAGAGAAGACAAGTTATCATCTCATTGGTTAGACTCACAAGAAAGAATTCATACAACAAAAATTAAATATTTATTGATTACGTAAACAATTAATTGGCTATTTAGGTCAGAAAAATTTAATACAAAAGACAATTTAAAAAGAGTTTTATATTATGGGGCAAGTAAAATTCTCAAAAAATAAAAAGAATAGTACTATGAGAACACAAACTCGATTACACTAAAGAGCAAAGTCAAGTAGAAAACCTACTCCGAGTCAAAACTGAAATTGCCTACGATATAGGTGAGGATTATCGCCTCACAATTCAGTCAACAGGCTCTTCGTGCAAACCACTCTTAATACTAGCACACGAAGATAACACCTAGATAAAAACTATCTTTGTTCATTTTCTTTTTGTCTTTTCGATGAGTGAGATTAGAAGTTGATCAGTTAAAATTTGGTTCGTCAATGATGTTGGGTTATGAGAAAGATAAGCTAAGCCTCTAATATAATGAGAAAGACAAGTTCCGGGTTTGAGTCTAAGGAGAGTACGATCTTATCACTTTTCCAAGAAAGGTGTGGCGATCATCCATCTCCATTCATCCTCATTTACTCCTTCTTCAATTTTCATGTAAGCTTCATGTCAATTTATTGTGTTTTTGTGTTGAATGTTTTTCATCTTTCGTGAATTGTCAAAAACACTTATTTCTTGAGAATAGTTGAATTGCCAATTTTCATGATCCTAATCTTCTAGATCTACTTTAGATCTTATCATGGTGGTTCCCGACTAAGGCTAGGTCGGGCCATAGTCTTTTTTATGAATGAAGTTTGAATCCTCTCGAATGTATCTCTAGGGTTAGACGAGATCACAAGCCAGTAGGTACCGGTGAATTTGTATGTATCTCGACATTCTAGCTAACTCTTCTAGGTCCTCTACTATTGACTGATTTTGTATGTTCACACACACACAAATATATATATATATATATATATATATATATATATATATATATATATATATATATATATTTGGCTTGTTCAAAAAGAAAATACGAGATAAAACAATGTAATTGAGTTTTTTTTTGGTACATTTGTGTTTTTAACGTCTACCTTCTTTTATTTCATTTCATTGATGGTGATGTTTATAGGAAAATATTATCCTTCATTGAGTTACGGATCAACTGTAAAACTGCCAAATGGCTCTCGATCATTACAGCCGTGCAACCAGTTGAGAATGTTACAACTTAAATGGAAAAAATTCTAAAAAAAACACTAATCCGGTCTTAAATAGTTTTTATATTTTATACTCTTAAGCCACGACCACTGGAAATTTCTCCACTTTCCAATGTTCAATTACTTTTAAGAATTTGACTTTTCCTAAGAACATCTCTACGTGCACTTACATGAAGTTTCAATAACACTAGTATTTTACCTGTGCATTACCTGTGCGTATCCACAGGTGATACTGCATAGTCGGTGTATTGCCATGAAGTCATAATAGTAATTTAGAAGATAATCATAAGTTATGAACAATGTCCAAAATGTATGATTTGAAATTCAAAGTGGAAAGAGATAGGTATTATGTCATATAAGATACAAATGAAAATTATATTGAGTCGAAGAAATTAAAGGAGATCGGCAATCAGAATTACATTGATCCATAATAATGTATTTAGACATTAGAGGTAAAATATGCATCCTCGTTGACACTCCCATTTGGATCCTCATTGGCCCTCCTGTTGGCACTCATGTTGACGCTCTCGTTACCGCTCTGGTTGCCACTCCCGTTGCAGCTACAATTGCCAGTCTCTCGTTGTCGCTCCCCGATGCCACATGTTAACTCATATTTTTCTATATGATTTTATATTAATTAAATCATATTCGTTAAATTATAAGTAAGTTATTTTGTAAAGTTTGGTAGTGGCTAAAGTTGTATTTATATAATAATTCTTAGGGGTTAAATTGATTGATTTGAATAGTTTTTAATAGAGAGATTATAGTAATAATAAATTTTAGATGGAGTAAAAATGAAGAAAAAAGAAAATAAGATTTTTTAAAAATATGCACCCACATTGGCGCTCTCGTTCGCTCTCTTGTTGGCACTCCCGTTGGCACTTCCGTTGCCGCTCTCTCGTTGCTGATCTCGTTGTCAGTCTCTCGTTCCGCTCCCGTTGCCGCTCCCGTTGCCACATGTTTCTCCTTTTTTTCTATATGATTTAATATTACAAAATTTAGTGGTTAAATTGATTTTATTTATTACATGAAAAATTTGATTGATTTTAGTAGTTTTAATAGAGATTATAATAAATAATAAATTTTAAATTATTTAATTATTGAATGTAATATTAATTTAATAATTTATTTTTTTGGAATAAATAATTTTGAAACTATTGTTAGAGGTATGGTTTTTTTTTTTACAATTGTTAGTAGTTAAATTGATTAATTTTAGTAGTTTGAGTAAATTATAGAAATAGTTAAAAAAAATTATGTTTTTAGTAAAAAAAACTGACAAAAAAGTGATTATTTTATGGAAAGAAAAACTGAAAAAAAAGTTGTTTTTAAAATTCTGCTGTTTTTTGTCCTTTTGCTGTGTCTGTTGCAGCTTTTGATTGCAGTTTTCAATCAGTTTTTTGTCCCTCACTTTGTTTTCCCTTTATCGTTGTTGCCTCTCCCGTTGATGCTTTCGTTGCCACTCCCATTGGCGCTCTCGTTGGCACTCCCGTTGGCATTTTACTTCTTTTTAGTAATATTAAAATAGTTATTTGGTAATTTTTGGTAGTGGTTAAATTGATTGATTTAACAAAAGTAGTTAAATTGATTAGTTTTAGTAGTTATTTTGTAATTTTTGGTACGGGTTAAAGTTTTTTACAATTCTTTTTTTGACAATGGACAGTGACTAATTGATTTATAGTGAATAATTGTTTTATTAATTTTAGTAGTTTGAGTAGATTATAAATATAGTGAATAATTGATTTATAGTGACTAATTTTTTTTATAAAAATATTGACAAACGGTTTTTAAAAAAAAACTTTAAAAAAACAGTAAATGTGCCCCTAAATTGTAACAAATGTCAAAATTTGGTGTTGTCTAAAAATGTAAATGTGCTAGCATATGTTTTTATTAAATTGAAAGTAGATTAGATAAATTGTTAACTAAAAAAAAACCAAGCAATATCATCTTGCTTTTATGCGGTCGCCAAAGTGCCAATTGGAGTTGGTGAGGAAAGCAATGAACATATAGAATGCACATTTTTTTAAGATCAAACTTTTAATTAAGGCCTTTGAATTCACCTTGCATATTACTAGCCCCATCAAACCTTGTCCACGAAATCTTGGCAAACTTAAACTATGTTTTGCAAACAAAGACTATAATGCTAGTTTTAAAGATATAACACATGTATTTGCAACATGGTCAATACCAAGAAACAACTGGATAACATGTCCTCTCTTGTCTACAACATTAAACAACAGTTATTTGCTCCTTAACCGAAGTTTCTCGAGATTCATCAATTAAAATAAAAAACAATTCATCTTTAAGAGCATCTAAAATAACTTTTGTGGTTTCATAAGCAACATCTTTCATAATATCTTTCTGAATGCTTGGTGTCACTAATTTGAGATTCCCATGAGATTTTTTTAATACTTTATCAACCTCTTCATCTTGATTAGCAAGAAATTGTAGAACCTCAAGAAAATTGCATGTACTCTTTGAATGCACTGATTCATCATCACCACGAAATTCCCATCCAACCTCAACAAAAACAGAATACAATCAATTGTTACAGTTAGATGAATCTGATATTCCCTTTCGTTCACATTTGATTGTTTGCTAATAGCAACTTCAATATGGTGTTTCTGATTCAATATTAATGCATTACATTTTATCCAAGCTCGATTGTGAACACTACTAGGGCCTCCACAATGGATGTTAAGCCTATATTTATTTTTCCAATTTGAAAACTCATCTATCTAAAATACATCCCAACCTTTGTGTTCTCCAAGCTCAAATCTCATAAGATGACAACACAAGCAAAACACGACATCTTTTGATACACTATAATCTAACTAATTACCAAGTTCAAGAAACCAATCAGGATTAAACTCACAAAAAGAAGTCCCAAAATGTCGTTGTGGGAAGACATGCTCCCTTGGTGTTTTATTAAAGCAAAGGAAAAAAGCCTCGTTAAAACCTTCTGATGCAAAACCCTCCTTAGGGAAAAAACACCAAGAAGGAAAGAGTACTCCCCCGATTATATTAAAACAAAGCAAAAAGATTACAAAAAAGCAAGGGGGGACATAAACCAAAACCCTTGCGCAAAATCAATTCTTAAACCAAAAATAAGGAAGACCTACCTATTACGGTGAAAATCTTCCCTGATGAAATTGGGAATAATGTTCCACCAATGAAACCCTGACAATGTAACCCCATGTGACGCCAGCTTATCAGCACAATGATTCTCTTCCCTATAAATATGAGAACAAATGAAGGTCATGGACTTGAGAAGAACCGTGCAGTTAAGCCAGCGAGTTCGGAGATTCCAAGGCACAATGAAATAGGAAGAGAAAGCCATAACAACAAGTTGAGAATCACTCTCAAGCCATAAACGATGCCAACCTTTTTTATAAGCCACCTTGATAAACTCCAATATAGTGCATTTTTATAGAAGTGTTTGGGGCATTTTTAGCGCAATTATACCAAATAAATAATTAAATGACTTACTTTGCTCTTTATTTTGTAGGAAAGAAGATAAATAAAGAAAAAGTTACAATGACGTGTTTTGAAGCAAAATGGGGTTGTATTAGCAAAACAACATTCTTGTTATTTTTTTATGCATCACCACACAAGATGGGCACATGTGTAGCTAGCCCAATAATTTTGCAGTATTCCATATTGACATGCGTGAATTGCATTGCACATGTATTGGGCTTGAAATGGTTGGCACAAAAGAGTTGGGCTAGAAACAATACATTAAGGCTAGTCCATTTGTTTTAAAGAAGAAAAAAGCCCATGTGCATAATGGAAGGAAATTCAGCGCATGATGAGGCTGAGGGAATTGAAAATTGGGTATTGTAGCAACCCTAGGAATCAAAAATATAAAAAGGCAAGCCGTAATTAACAGGAACAACAACACAAGGAAACAGTAGCGCCGGCAACGCACAGGAGAGTGAGGAGCAGGTTTTGGGTACCCGTTCTTGACACCGTGAGAGAGCTTTGGAGCAGGAAAAGGAGACTGGAGATTCAGAATAAGAATTTCTCTAACTTCCGGGTTATTTTTATCTCTGTAATTCATGACTCTAATTCCTATTTTATTTTTCTTTATGATTTTGGATAGCTAAATCCTCTTCTAGGGTGTTAGGTGGATCTTGCATGTTTAGAGACCTTTTTATGTTCTAATTTCATATCTGAATTCCGGTTTTTATTTCAATTAATATTGTCTTATTATTTTTATCACATAATTAGGATTAGCTACCCTTTTCTTGTTCATAATCAATTAGTTGATCAGCGACCGTACTGCAACTAGTTGGTGGACCTATAGGATAATTGGGACTATAATTAATGCATGACCAAACTTTAATTTAGTCTTCCAATCATTCTACCTTTCTGTTCTTTATGCTTTTCCTCAACTTAAATTCTTGCATGACCAAACAATGGTTAGTTTAGGAAAAAGAATATTAATCACGAATGACCAAAAGGATTAATAGATTTAGTAAAGGGATTGGTAATTAAATAAAATAAAGGAATTCGGGTAGAATTAGACATAGGGGAATCAAATCTTGCAAGTGAAACTGTGACCCTAGGCCTCTCTCCATTGATTCAATCTTGTATTTTACTATTTGTCATTTAATTAATTTTATTTAGTTTACATTACTACTCTACTATTGGTTCGTCTAAACAATATATAATCTTGACTAGTTTGGTACTTGTTAATTAATCCCTGTGGATACGATAATCTTTTATACTACTTCTGCGAAAGAGTACACCTGCTCTAAGTGTGTTTTTAACGCAACAAGTTTTTGGCGCCGTTGCCGGGGATTAATTTAGCAATATTAAACGAAATTTTTTTTTATTGCATTAGACATTTTTTTATGCACTAGTTTTTTTTTTATTTATCTTATTGAAAAAAAATATTAAAAAAAACTGCTAATACTTTCCGAAGAGACCGTTGCAGTTCACCTTGTTTTGCAGAGAAAAGTCTAAATCATGGTTAAAACTCTTGGAGACTACATTAGAGAGGCAGAGACACAAAAAAATTTAGAGAAGTCATATTGGTATATGTCTCAATGCCAGATTCAAATTTCTCCTCCTCTTTATGAACCTTATTCAGACTATTGGGATGACTATGAGCCACCTCCTTATTCCTCCCACTGAGATAATTATGAGTCACTACAAGTGCAAAGGCAAGAGGGGGAAAAGTCGGATGTCAATGAGGTCTTGGCCAAATTATGCAGCAGACAAATGAAAAATTTGAAAGCTTGGAGGGTCAAATTGGAGCCATGAACAACAAATTTGAAAGCTTGGAGGGTCAAATCTCAACTCTCATTGTTTTGTTATCTCAAGAGGCCCAAGAAACTCCTTCACAAACCAAGTCTACCCAAAATGAAGAAGCTGGGCAATACAAAGAAAGTATTCCTTCGAGAGACGAAGGTGTCTCTATGGAATATAATCTAGAGGAAGAAGCTCTCAAGAAAGATGATGAGACTCGTACTGAAGGGAGTCAAATCAAAATAGTAGCTCCTATTGAAGGAATTCCTATTGAAACAAAAAATTCTACTAAAGGGAGCAATTGTGAGGGCAGTGAGAAAGATCCCATGGTTCTGGATTTGGAGAAAGAAGAGAAAGCGCCCATTTTTGGGCAAATTGTTTTAACCATTGGTGATGCTGTGATTGAGGTTCACCGGGGAAAGGTAACTTTAAGGAGTGGTAAAGAAGATGATGTTATTAAAGCTTTAAATTCCAATGAAATTTTCTCTTCTTTAACTTCTCCTTATTTGTATGATGTGGTTGAAACTAACATTTTTAGTGAATTAAAGATGCAGGACCGTTTGGAAAAAAGTCTTATTTTGCACGATCCTAGCATAATGGTGGATGGGGATAAAATAAAACCTTCACCATCCTTCGAAGTTCATCCACCACGTGGAAAAAGAAAGAACAATGTGAACCACATGGTTAGAAAGTTAAGAAGGTGTACCGCGTTAGATGTTAAATTTGCTCTTGGAGAGCCACCTGATTAAGCACTAACTATCGTCAGGCCCACGACGTTAAACAAGCGCTTCGCAGGAGGCAACCTATGTTTTATTTTCAGTTATTTTTACTTTTAATTTGTTTTATTTTGTTTTTAGGAATAAGCTCAGACTGCAAGCTCTCTCAGGGAAGTCACTCTTACTCTCTCTCATTTATTTATTTTTGCTCATATTTGAATATTTTGCATTGAGGGCCATGCTTCATGCTAGTGTGGGGGAGGATATTATATTTTGTCACTTGATCTCTATTAATGCACAGACCCACTACATGTGTTGATAGCATTTTTTCTGGCTTATTTTGAATTACTTATGCTTCAAGTTGAAAAATATAGAGATTTTGCCTTTAGGGGATCCCATAATTAATTTATTTGACAGACTTGTGCTTAATTGTAACGGTGGGGTTGTCCTTAGGAAGCTGATAATTAACAATTGTCCCTGTTGAGTACCTTTTGTGAACTAGCTTCTAAATGTGAGATTTGAGCCTTCATAAGGGGATTGATACTAAATCAAAAAAATTTACCCATTTTCTTTCAATGAGTGTGTTTCCTAATTTGCTACATTCTAGAATTTGTCTTTTGACCATTTCAAGGCGAAAATTGATTTGCATCATGTAAAAGGATTTGGGGAATTAAAGTATTTTTTCGGCCTCAGAGTTGTTTGTTGAATTTATCCATTAGTTGCCCCCTTTGAGCCTATTTGTTATATTTTTTCTTTGGTACCCAGATATAATTTTTTTCCTTTTTTTGGGGTAACCATTTGAAATTAAATTTGGAGCAACTATTGAAAGTTACAATTTTGTCCTGCATTTTAATTGTCTATCTCATCAGGACATAAAAACAAAATAAGAGTGGCTCATATGGTTACAAGTTCCTTTTCCTCCCGAGAGAAATATAGAAAAATGAAATGAAAAAAAGAAGAAGAAAGAAAGCAAGAAGGAGGAAAAGGCACATCAAAAGAATGAAAGAGCCAAAGGGTAAATCCAAAAAAAAAAAGAGTCTACTCAAGAGCAAAAAGCAAATCAAAAAGGGTTGACTCAATAGAAAAAGAGTGAAGAATGGAAGTGAAATTAATTTGAGTTTGGACAAAAATTGTAAAATAGATAGGAGCTCCATATTTGGTTTCAAAGGTTACTATTTATTTCTTGTTTTTTTTATCCCTTTGAATATCCATTTCTTCTTATATCCTACCCTGCATGAATTCACCCTGGCCCCATTACAACCCATAACACCCAATCTTTTGCATGCATGTGAACTATTTAGTGGAGATTTGGTCAAATTCATATGGTAATGTGCATTTTGTTGAAACTTGAGTGTATATTATCCCTTGTCCCTAAACACTTAGAGAGATTGTGAGCGAGTGCATTTGTTCACAGAAATGTATTCTTCAGGGACTTGAGCCTCTAATTGGGCAACCTTTTGACACCTCATATGTGCTATAATGTCTATTGTCTGTCATTATGCTTCTAATTTTGGGTCCCATATGTGGCTGTCTTTGTTACTTATTTGAAACTTTTGTTGAGCAAGGAAATTTGCTTGAGGACAAGCAAAAGTTAAGTGTGGGTGAGTTGATAAACTCCAATATAGTGCATTTTTATAGAAATGTTTGGGGCATTTTTAGAGCAATTATACCAAATAAATAATTAAATGACTTACTTTGCTCTTTATTTTGTAGGAAAGAAGATAAATAAAGAAAAAATTACAATGACGTGTTTTGAAGCAAAATGGGGTTGTATTAGCAAAAGAACATTCTTGTTAGTTTTTTATGCATCACCACACAAGATGGGCACATGTGTAGCTAGCTTAATAATTTTGCTGTATTCCATATTCACATGCGTGAATTGCATTGCACATGTATTGGGCTTGAAATGGTTGGCACAAAAGAGTTGGGCTAGAAATAGTACATTAAGGCTAGTCCATTTGTTTTAAAGAAGAAAAAAGCCCATGTGCATAATGGAAGGAAATTCAGCGCATGATGAGGCTGAGGGAATTGAAAATTGGGTATTGTAGCAACCCTAGGAATCAAAAATATAAAAAGGCAAGCCGTAATTGATAGGAGGGAGAGCCGCAACAGGAACAACAACACAAGGAAACAGTAGCGCCGGCAACGCACAGGAGAGTGAGGAGCAGGTTTTGGGTACCCGTTCTTGACACCGTGAGAGAGCTTTGGAGCAGGAAAAGGAGACTGGAGATTCAGAATAAGAATTTCTCTAACTTCCGGGTTAGTTTTATCTCTATAATCCATGACTCTAATTCCTATTTTATTGTTCTTTATGATTTTGGATAGCTAAATCCTCTTCTAGGGTCTTAGGTGGATCTTGCATGTTTTGAGACTTTTTTATGTTCTAATTTCATATATGAATTCTGGTTTTTATTTCAATTAATATTGTCCTATTATTTTTATCACATAATTAGGATTAGCTACCCTTTTCTTGTTCATAATCAATTAGTTGATCAGCGACCGTACTGCAACTAGTTGGTGGACCTATAGGATAATTGGGACTATAATTAATGCATGACCAAACTTTAATTTAGTCTTTCAATCATTCAACCTTTCTGTTCTTTATGCTTTTCCTCAACTTAAATTCTTGCATGACCAAACAAAATTTAGTTTAGGAAAAAGAATATTAATCGCAAATGACCAAACGGATTAATAGATTTACTAAAGGGATTGGTAATTAAATAAAATAAAGGAATTCGAGTAGAATTAGACATAGGGGAATCAAATCATGCAAGTGAAACCGTGACCCTAGGCCTCTCTCCATTGATTCAATCTTGTATTTTACTATTTGTCATTTAATTAATTTTATTTAGTTTACATTACTACTCTACTATTATTTGGTTCGTCTAAACAATATATAATCTTGACTAGTTTGGTACTTGTTAATTAATCCCTATGGATATGATAATCTTTTATACTAGTTCTGCGAAAGAGTACACTTGCTCTAAGTGTGTTTTTAACGCAACACCTCAATGGCTACTATTACACCAACTAGATCAGCATGAAGAGCATAATTTATACCAAGGGGAGCACAAAACAACCAAGAGAGGCACCACTGCTATCACAAAAAATGCCCCCACAAGCAGCCAAACCAGGAGAACCCCTAGCAGCGCCATCTGTACGTATTACACTTAACCCAAAAGCAAGGAGGGGTTTTCCTAAGAACCTCGATAGCCATGGGCGCTTTTCGAGGTTTACCTGCAACTGAAAAAGCCTTAAGAATCAAAAAGTCATCTACCTTGATGAGTTGGTTAATGTTATGAAAATGATATGTGATGTTGATGAATGTATATATGTATGCCTAAGTGTTGTTTTATTGAGGATGATTTACGTTGATGTTGATAAGAGATTAATTTGATGGAACTAGGGCTTGATGCCGACGCTTAAGGACTAACCTCTTCAAAAGACGACATCATTGTTAGTGTTGTTGTAAGTGGGTAGATAGAGTTGACGACCCCTAGGATATTGTAGCTTGCTCGTACCTTGAAAGAGGTGCTGATACTGGAAATATATGGTTAGTTAGCCCATAAGTTGATGATTGATGGTTTAGACCGCTCTAAGTTAACAAACAAGGTTAAAATGTAGAATACAAGGTTGGATTGATGATATTGAGATCCCTAAGTATTTTGATGGTTTAGTTCGGTTAAGAGTGATCGAGAATGCCTTTTAGACACAAAGATGGATGTTAATTGATTAGGTTGATGTTGTTAATCATTTAGAGCAATTAAAATCACCTAGGAGATGTTTTAGATTCATGTGAATCGATTATGGATAAGCTATTAATCAATTAGAGCTGTTTATAAAGTCACCTAGGAGGAGTTTAGGAGTCATATTAATTGATTAGGACTGAACTGGTAATCAATTATAACCATGAAAATCACTCAGGAGACGTTTTAAACCTGTGTTAATCGATTAGAAGGGATTGTTAATCGATTAGGACAGTGAAAAATCCCTCATAAGACATTTTGGAGTCCGTTAATTGATTAGGACTAAGTTGTTAATTGGTTATGACTATTCTAGATTTGTCTTAGGTGATGTTTAACCTTTCCTAAGCCAGTTTCAAGTGACCTTAACTCTTGGATGATGATTGAGGGATTAAAGTCATAGAAAGCCCTAGGAAATATCAAACCATGGATGGAATTGGGATAGTAGACATTGAATTTTAGATGACTATATATGAATATAAGGTTGACGTTAGTACCTAGGATTAGTGTGGACTTGGGAAATAGGTATGATGATCATAGGACTAGTAACCACATAGTTGTATGATGATACCTTCAGACTTAGAAATCCTTAGGAACGCTAATGCTGTTGATGATGATTAGCGGGCTTGCCTATTTGAGAAACCAAGTCGCAGTATGGGAAATGACTCGTCGCAGTATGAGCGAGTCGTATCTGAGTGGTTGATGTCGATGATGATGATGATAGGCTAGTCGTTGTGCATTCATCGCAGATGATAGGATTAGGGGTGGGGGTTAAGAAAATAATTATAGGAGTAGTAATAGAGACGACCACGATGAGGTTACCTCGGCCTCACTGGTAGCGCTAGTAGGGAGATCGTTCTTACATAAAGGTGAGGCACTGCTGGGGCATCCCACCTATCACTGAAATACACTGATCACTAGATGTTATATATTAGGCAAAAATACACTGGAGGTCCTTTAAGTTACTTATTTGTAACAAGTTAGTCCTTTAAGTTTTTTTTGTAACAACCTAGTCCTTTAAGTTATCTAACGTGTTCACCGTTGACCTTTTTTCAAATTTCCATTCCAAAAATGCCTATGTGGCGTTGACGTCGCTGACTTGGATTAAATTTGCTGACATGTCTTTGTTTTTTTTGCTGACTCATCATCATCTTCAACCCAAAAAAAAAATTACCAGAAATTCAAAAAGAACCCCAAATTGAGATCAACTAGGGTTCTTCCTTCTTCATCCCATTCCAAATCTCTCTTCGATTTTGGGTTTGTAGTTTGGGGATAATGGTGATTGATAGCCAAATTACGAGATTTGATTTTTAGGACTTGGGTTTGGGGTTTATTCAAGAACCCAGATTTGTTCATGAACCCAAATCGTGTTCTTCAATTTCGATTTCTTTTTCTTTCGTAGACTTCGATTTCTTTCGATTTCCTTAAACCCAGATTTCGTTTTCGTTTGATTTCCAGAAACCCAGATTTGTCAATTCGTTTTCCAGATTTCATATTTCAATTTGCTTTTCCAGAAACCCACATTATTTGTTCCAGATTTCAATTCGTTTTTCATTCATATTACGTTCTTGTTGTTCATATTTCGATTTGTTTTTTTTTGGCACAGATTTCAGATTCGTTTTTCTCGTTCCATTTCAGATTTGTTGTTTGCTGCAACTGTGAGAGAGAAAGCTGTGAGGAGGAGAGAGTGATGAGGGACTTCGCTGGAAGAGAGATGAGAGGGATGAGGGAGGTGTTGTTGGGGTTTTTTTTAAATAAAAAACTAATTAAAAAATATAATTATTAATTTAAAGTGACGTGTACCGCCACACATGCATCCGTTAAGCCACATCAGCAACGTTAACGCCACATAGGCGTTTTTGGAACGGAAATTTGAAAAAAGGTCAACAATGAACACGTTAGGTAACTTAAAGGACTAAGTTGTTACAAAAAAAACTTAAAGGACCAACTTGTTACAAATAAGTAACTTAAAGGACCTCCAGTGTATTTTTACCTATATATTACCTGGGATGCTGAGCACACTCGTACCCAGCTTACCCAAAGTAGTAATTGGTACCACTCATGTACGTTGGAGTAGCGGTTAGGATTGCATTGAAGTTGTAGTCCCGGGACCATGCACTAGATTCAGGATGATGATGTTAGTTAATGATTAATTGTGTATTTATGTTACTACCTTTGTCCCAAAATATAATACTCTTTTGGTAATTTTGTTTGTACCAGAGTATAAGACCCTTTACAAATATCTAGATACATTTATTACTTTTTTTTCAAATGTAACTCTCATTAATATTTCTAAGTTGTCTTGGTATATGAAAAGCTAACCAATGCTTCTACACAAAAAGGTAATTTAGTAATAGTCATACATAAATTATATATATAACTTACACTATCAATTTTTCATAATATGCATAAAAAGTGCAATAATATTAAGAGGCAAAGAGAGTATATTGTATCCACTGTCGTGATGTACTCTATGTTATATGATTTGCTCGCTCTTCTTTTCTTTGTGGCTAATCGTATACCATTGTATAGGTTTAGATGAAGAGCATGTTGATGATGAGGAGTCTGTTGACGTGGACATTGAGGAGTAGTTGGTGCCGATAAAGATTATTAATTGCTAATAATCTTCATCTGCCTTTGACCGGTGTTGACCACTACTGTTGATCGTTGACCACCACTGTTGACTGTTGACCGTTGGAGTTGACTGCCGCCATTAATCACCACCACCACCAAAAAAATTCATTACTAGTTTTTTTATTTGCATTTAAAAGTTGTATTTTCTAAAAAATAGTTTTATTTTGTTTTCGTGAAATTTAACTTTTTAGTTTTATAATTTAAAGTAATTCAATGGATTTATAAAATTAGTGGATGGACCACAATCCATCCATAAATTAATGGATGAATTGGATCCAATCCATTATTTTTTAAAATTTACAACAGATGAATTGGGTGGACGGTGGATTAATGGATGATTTTGACACCCTATTATTTTTATCCACAATTCATCCCAGCTAATATTCATTGATTGCAAAAAAAATGGTTTAGAATATATATATATATATATATATATATATATATATATATATATATATTGGTAACCGTGTTATTGGTGTGTAGTATCCACCAGCTTTGTCGGTGACTAATCTACGTCGGAGAACCTGACTGACCACGTGTATACCCGACTTTGTCGGTCTGTGAGGTTCTTCCCTCCCAACAGAGTTCTTGCCACCCCCAAGATTCAAACTCGAGATCTTAGGGTGGATCTGAGCCTAATTACTCTCGAACCAACTCTTGTTGGTTTTATATATAAATGTAATCTCTTGTGGCGTAGTGGTTTTAACCATTCATTAGTCAGGGATGTACGAGATTTGAATCTCACTGAGGCAGTTTCTGGCTTGATTTTGCTGCATAAATACAATATAAATACAAAAAAAAAATGCAACTGGGATTCGAAATGCAGTTGACTATGTTTTCGTAGCATGCGTTACCACTGCATGGAATAAACCTTTCGTATATTACTTGCAAGAATAAATATATAACATAATATTGATATTATAAAATGTATATGAGAAATGTTAGATCGTAAGAATAGAAAAGTAAGAATAACAAAACAAGACACTTGGTCTGTAGTGTTAATTGGTGCCTACAATTCAGCTTCTAGTGTATTTCTTACAAAAATTATTCTTACTAAATAACAGTACTCAATGTATATATTATATATACCAAGAACAAAGAAAAAGTTTTTTTTTGGGGCAGGCTTGGGCTCTAATGCAGCACTGCCACCGTTCATCCTATCTAATCGCAAAAAATGGTTTAGAAGATAACTTAGTGGCAATTATTTTATGGTTGCTAAACAATTGCCACTAAAAATAATTTTTGCAGTAGTGAACCAGTAAGTCCTGGAATTTAATGCAAATTCCTAAAAACAGCCTGGGAATAAATAATAACAGCTATAAAACTGTTATAAGGTAGTTACAATTCTGTTTACAGTTAACAATTTGTTAACTAGTTTGTTATTTTCAACAAACTGGGTTTGTTACTAACACAAACCCATCTAACAGCTATTGATCCAGTGAAAACTGTATAAATAGATGGGTATACATTGTAATTACATAGAATCAATTTTACTGTGAATAAAATTTTTTACATTGTTTTCTTCTTAAAATATCTTCTGTGCGTTCTCTTGTGCAAGAATCCTTTCTCTAAATTCTTCATCTGTATTATCTTGTTGTGTGTAGAGAGTACCTCGCAAGAAAGGGAACAAAGAGGTTAGAGTTTGCTCATATACAGTAAAAGAAAAGAGAGAAGTAATAGAGGCAAAAGAGAAACAGGGGTATTACCTCAATCACAGATTCTGGTTGTGATTTCACAAGAGGTGAAATCTCTTAGTGTGTTCAAAGGATCGTTTGAGTACATGCAATCAGAAAAATAAAGAGGAAATTAGGGTTTTGAGAGATAAAGTGTAAAACAAAGTGAAATAGCAAAGTTTGTGCTATTCGTACCTTCGTTGTTACATTCGCAACAAAACCCCAGAAGCTGTGTACTTGAAACATCAGCAAGTAGAGATTATAGTTTCTGCAACAGTGACATTGAAGAAAAACAAGAACAAAAGAAGGGATTCTTGTGATTACGTAGCTTGTTGTGTGAATCGTTGAATCAGCTTCAAGATTCATACATAAATCACACCGATTTCACAAGTTTCTGTGGTGATTCGTGTAAACCCTAGCAGAGGGTGAAGAGAGAAAGGGAAGAAGAGGAAGAACGACGTGGAAGAAGGAAACAGTGCACTGAGATTAGGGTTCCGTGTTTTTGTGTTTCCAACCGGGTTGAACCCGGATCCGTTACAAGATCCGCGTGCTTGAACAGTAAAAAATCCATTGGGTGCCGCATGGATAGTTTGGACCCAGCTGAGTGAAGCTGGTCTTTTTTGTTGGGCCTGCCAGTATTGAATCTACTACTTGCAACCTTGTATTACTGAATACAGGCTGCAAGATAAAATCAAATCAAATGGTTAGAAATTCAATAGTAAGCACCACAAAACTCCCGTAGGTGTAGGGCCTCGGTAGAACATACGGTTAATAGAACACTTGCAATACCAATATATTAGCGGTCAATCTAATATGGATCTCTTAGAATTGGTTCAAATGTGGACCTTTACTATTTTTAAGCAAAAAAAATTGAAAAAATATATAACATTTTATTAAAATTTACTAAAAGATCCATGGTTAAGCCAGGTCCTAAGCTCCCTAAGTTTAGATATAGGTTATCTTAGGAGTTCTCTTTTTTCATTATTATAACGATTTTCTATTTTTTTTTTGTTACAAAAGTTTCAAATTTTTCTATTAAAGAGTCATGAACATTCCGTGAATAACTAGTATTAAGTGATGTAAATTTTGTGATATTTCAAAAGTTTTTAAGTGAATTTAGTGAAACAATAATTCTATTTAAAACAATTTTATGATATTATTTTATTGTGAGAGATTTGACCAAGTCATTTACTTTAATAACGCCTATATCCATGGATTCATTTACTTGTTGATCACTCTTCACTAGTCCACTTTTTTTGCATAACTAACTGAGTTGTTAAAGGCTCCTAAGTCCTAACCGACTGAGTTGGTAACAACTAGAGTCTATATTAGCGCAACTGGAGTAGCACCTTGAGTATTACGCATAAGAACAAAAATATCTCTCCCTCCTGGGCTCATCCCCAGATATACAAAACTTCTCTTCTTTTGCTAGTTCGGAAACCTCGTTTGCTTTCGGGACGAGCCCTATTAAATCCTGGGGGATTTGAGTTCATCGGGTGGATAAATCCTTAGGGACAGTCTCACGACGCCTCAAGTGTATTGTTTTGCAGGTTTATAAATAAAGATTTGTTGTTGTTGTTAGTTCAAGTTCAGATCATTTGACAGAATAGTGGCACAATATTCAACTACATTAAGATCCTTATCCATGGCAGCCATTGCAAAGGTTTCTACAAATACCATAGCCCTCATTATTTTAATGTTACTATTAGCTCCTAGAGTAACAGGTTCATATTTTTTGCTTTGGCTTCTTTCTCCTAGGATTAAGATGTCCTTTGTAAATCATATTTCTGGTTGTGGACCGTACGATATTGAAAGAAATCAAATGGAAATTTATTGCACATCGGATAAATTTCATGCCCCAGTAACACTTAAACCAAATCCCGAAGCATCTTTCACGTTTTATGGGGGATTGTTTGTCGATCCTAAGTATGTTTGCACTATAAAGTTGTATAATTCTACTTATACTCGAACGCTTGTGGCCTTTGATGACGTGTCCTACGATGATAGCTTTGAATGCACAAGAGAAAGGAAATGCAGTTGGCACTTATACCAACAATATCCTTTTCTAGATGTACCAAAGTACAAAAAAAGTATAAAAAAGGAGTATGGATGGCATAGGAGTTCTCCACCAAAAAAGTTATTGAATCAAGAATTAGTCAATAATCAGAGCATTCTTTTAAATTTACGGACTGGTGTAATAGTCCGCTACGATGTCTCAAATCTGTTTAATGAAGCTGTTCACAGTCACAGGTGCTGATATGGTCAGTATACGATGCTGCTGCAACGATTTAGCAAAGTGGTGCGACGAAGGTCCCTTGCGGCGCAGGGGATAGAGCAACGATGGATATGCAACTGCCGAAATCTTGTCTCTGTCGAAGCTGTAATTGACGATTGGTTAATGCCAATGGTGGGTGTGGTATCAGTAGGTGTCTGTAAGGGGCTCTTGCTAGTAGGGTGATTGGTTTATTTGGTGATCGGCTAAGGTATTAATTAGTATGTGTATGTAAGGGGCATTTGGGATGAGGGAGGGGGCCTTACTAGTGGGGTGGCAGTAGGCATAACAGTTGGTGTAGTATCTTGTAATAGGATGTACGCCTATGTTCTGGTTGTGACAATGGATTGATAGCTCTAGTAATTTTTCTTATCTGTTTGGGGTACTCTTTTTCTTCGAGTAATTTTTCTTATGAGTTTGGGGTACTATTTTTCTTCCACGAGTCTTTTTCCCTCTTGTTTTGACCCAAGAGATTTTAACAACGCCTCAGTTATTTTGTACGGGTTAGAGTATCTCTTGTACTCTCTTTAATAAATTTCATTGCTTACCAAAAAAAGGATTTGTCAATAAAAAATAATTTCGTGAGCTTCTGCTTTTGTCTATGTAACTCCATGGCACTCTTAATTTGCATAATTCCTCAGAGCTTTTACGGTTCTAGAAGGGGGAAAGAATTTTCTCATGTTATTTTCTCTAAGAGAGTAAATCACAACCACTCATTTATTAATAAAAAGGAGAGAGAAAGTGTGTATGTAAAATATTAAAAATGGGGGAAAGAGGATCTAATAGTGGAGAGTACTAGGCATGTGTGATGCATATATAATACTAAATATACAAGTTAGTGCTGAATTAATAATTAGTTTAAACTTTTTTTTTGATGGAATTTAGTTGACACTTAAAAGTATAACTATTGGTTTTTTAATTAGCGAGTTTAAATGAAATGACAAATAACTATTACACATACTATCACACGGTCACACCTGGATTCGAACCTGAGAACTGGCGTTTTCATGTTGCTGAAATTGTCAATACAAACTAACGACGAAAGACGTATAACTATTGGTTTGAAGCTAGCATTTGAGGTAGTTTTTATAGTGGGAAAGCAATGACACTTTGTGCAATTTGGGAAAGTTAGTTTTCTACCCTTGATTGATTTGTTATTATAAAATATAATCAATGGCCGAGCAACAAAACTGTTACTTGTTTAGTAGGTTTACGCCGATGTATGTTATATTTACGAAATAGTCCTTTAAACTAGTAATAAAAGCTACCCCAAAAATAAACCAACACCAAGACAAGTACTTGATATGCACCACAACCGAATCAATCTTGGCTTATTCTCCTCTAAAATAAAATCTATTCCGGGCTAACTAGAGACACCAACAAGTTGTCAACCAGAGTAAATACCGCACCTTCTTAGCTTTTTTCCCCCTACAGAAGTTGCCAAACAGGATAAAGTGTTGAGATAAGTTATAGGAACTAGACAGCTCGATACCGAGCCATCGCCCAACCTCACTCCACACCTTGTGAGATAAATCACAATCTAGAATTAGATGTTGGATTCCCTCTATGAAGCTGTTACAAAACACACAGACTGCTCCTTCCTCCATATGGATGATATGTCGTCTCACCAACAAATCACGAACCGGTAATGAATTAGTAAGTAATCTCCATCAAAAAATCAGAATTTTCGATGGAATTGAAGTCTTCCAAAGGGCTTTATAATCTAAAAAATCGCTGTCACTAACCACTGGAAAAGTTGGATCAGATGACAGTAGATATTGGTAACAAGAGCGCACTAAAAAATGTTTTGAAGGCTCTAAGATCCAGCTCCAAAAATCTGCTCCATCACAATTTAAGCTCACCTCCCTTAAAATATCAAGCAACACTTTCTCTTCATCACTAAGAAGTTGAACATCGTTCAAAACCGAGGACAAGTTCCAATGCCAGCGACTCTGATGCCACGCTCCCAATTCCACAATCTTCGCATTCTTATTAGAACAACCTGCAAAAATATTAGTGAAATCCAGTTTCAACGGGTGCTTCCCAATCCAACGGTGGAGCCAAAAACTCACATTACGACCATCACCCAAACCCTTTCTAACATTCGCTTCAAACCACTCCTACGATCACCGCTCATCCCGCACTCTCCTAAGGTCACATGCACCACCACAAAGAAGAGTCCAACCTTCTCTCCAAGGATTATATCCCGTCGAAGAAAATAGAGCCCAACTCACCATATCTATACGTAAGTATATCCCTCCAAGAAGCTTCTTCATCCGACAAGATACGCCACTTCCACTTAGCTAATAGAGCAATATTAAACAACTCAATATTTTTTACACATAGGCCACCCATCTCCTTAGACTTGCACACTTTGTCCCAAGCCACCCAATACATACCTCTAGCATCATCTTTACACTAGTGTAAAAATTGGAAAAGAATTAGAGTTTTTAAGTCGGACTCCCAAATATCCGACTTTGAAAGTTGACGCGGTGGCAATTTTGTAATTAACATGAAAAAAGAATTCTGGCAGACACCTTTCGAAATCGGTTAATCATTACGTCCGACTTTAAATATCCCCCCACTGAATTAGTCAAAAAAGAATAACTCAAACAAAAACTACCCCCCCTCGCAGAAACCCTCGCGCGTTCCTCTCTTCCCCCAAAACCCTCTCCATTCTATTCCGCCACCACCCACTACCACCCTCATTATGCGTTTCATCCTCTTCCACTTCTCACTTCTCACTCTAACCCTAAACCCTCTCCACTCTATTCCGCCACCACCCACTACCACCCTTCTTTCTCCTCCTCACTTCCACTCCCCTCGCGACCCAACCCAAAAACCACAAACCAAACAGAAAATCCCCACTCTCACCACCGTCGCTCCTCCCCCGTTCGCCGACCGGCTGTAACCCAGAATCTTTCTCTTTGCTCCCACGCCCTAGATCTCCCTCTTCGCTCTCACGCCATCGCAGTCTCTCACTCTCTCGCGCTCTCTTCGTCCCTGTCTCTTTTCCTCTCAGTCGCTTGCTTCTCTAGCTCTCCTCCTCTCAGTCACTTCCCTCTTTGGCTCTCTTCCTCTCAGTCGAAGAAGAAGAAGAAGAATGGTTCCAGGCGTAGATCCATTACGCACAACACAAAATCCTCTTCATCTTCTCGTGTAATCAAAATCTTTTTTAACAATATGCTTCTTACGGTTTTTATTTAACTTTTTTTTAATAATTGCAGCTTAATGGGTTAATTATTCTTCACTGCTGAGATGAAGATTGCTCGTATGGTAATTCATTATTATTATGCACATTTTGGAAGTGGTTGATGTCGGTGGAAATGACCTTGATTTTTGTTCTATTGTTATTGGCTAGCGTGTGTTCTTTTGCATGTCCTCAGCTTGATCTACAAGGTACAATCTTATTTTTATCTCGCACTCAAACTATTTGATGTTAAGCTACTGTGAAATTTAACTGCAGTTTTGGTTCCCTTCAAATCCTTTCTAGCAGGTTCTGAATTTCAATTTCAACTTAATAAGAAATTGAAACCTCATTCTATTTTTGAATCAATAGTTTTGTTAGTCAAAGTTGCAAGTGGATTTAGACTATCAGATTTGATTTGATTGATAAAAAAAAAGACTATCAGATTTGCTTCTCTAATATGTGTATATTGTACATGTTTATTACAGAAGATGCACTTTTTGCATTGAAGTCATCATTGAATGCTTCTCCCAATCAGCTTACTAACTGGAACAAAAATCAAGTAAACCCTTGTACCTGGTCCAATGTTTATTGTGACAAGGATAGCAATGTTGTTCAAGTGTAAGATTTTTTTACTTAATGAAATCTCCAAGGATCGTTCTTTAAATTATTTAATCTGCAGATGTTGGTAGTTATTATCTTATTGATACCCCGAAGATTTTATACATGCTGTATAATTATATAAATTACTTCATTGCCGGTCACTTGCATTTATGGGATTAACAGGATTCTTGACACCATGAATAGGAGCTCTAGAAAGTCTCACAATTCTGTAAGTATATGTGAAGTATCCAAAAAAACCAGCTGATTTTATCTGGAGAAGTTTTACAGTTGCCTTTATAAGGGAATGAATTGATCTGAATTGATTGAATCAAAGGTATATTCAAATGAGCAGTGTGCTGTTACATATATAAAGAAAGCCTGTTTTGGAATCGGCACATTTAGAATCGGCACATTTGGAATCGGCCAATAACCGATTCCAAATGTGCCAAACAACCGATTTCAAAAGCCTTTTCTGCACTAGTGGTTTGTGACATGTAAATTTGTTGTCGGTCTATCTATTCTAATTCCTTGCTCATTTTTGCAGAGGAAATATGCATTTGAACGATTTGACATTTGTGCAGGGGCTTAAAGGTACTTTTAGTCCCTGCAAATGTCACAATAATCCAGTTTAGTCCCTGCAATTCCAAAACTTTTAAAATAGACCCTGCAATTACTAAACGTTACTACTTTTAGTCCCTGCTGTTAGTTTAGGCTTAACACTGTTATCTTTTGATGATGTGGCACACCCCCCACCCCCCCCCACCCCACCCCCCCCACCCCCCCCACCCCCCCCACCCCACCCCCCCTCTCCTCCCCTTCGCCCCTCCTCCCCTTCGCCCCCCTCCCCTTCGCCCCCCCTCCCCTTCGCCCCCCTCCCCTTCGCCCCTCCTCCCCTTCGCCCCCCTCCCCTTCGCCCCCCCTCCCCTTCGCTTCTCCTCCCCTCCTCCCCTTCGCCCCCCTCAGAGAGCGTGGTCAGCAACCAGGAGAAGATCGTTTGATCATGAACAAGACACTGTTCATACGCGGCAGAGATCTTACCGGAAATATGACCGGCTTCTGATTCGTATTGTTGAGGGACGATCGGCGATACGAGATAGCGCTGGAGCTTGTGCATCTTCACAACGCTTGATTCCAATCTTTGGATCCTTTTTGAATTGAAAGGTCTCTGTTGCTTCAGATTGTGAAGCATCGTGGCTTGTTTGGGAAGAGGTGACTGGATCGCTGGCCATGGAAGAGAGGAGACGAAGAACGCTCGCCGAAGAAGATGGCCAGAGAGAGAAAATGACGCGGCGGAAACGTTTACGGATGTAATCTGATACCATGATAGAAGGGGAGGAGGGGCGAAGGGGAGGAGGGGCGAAGGGGAGGAGGGGAGGAGAAGCGAAGGGGAGGGGGGGAGGAGAAGCGAAGGGGAGGGGGGGCGAAGGGGAGGGGGGGCGAAGGGGAGGAGGGGCGAAGGGGAGGAGAGGGGGGTGGGGTGGGGGGGTGGGGGGGGTGGGGGGGGGGGGGGGTGGGGTGGGGGGTGGGGTGGGGGGGTGGGGTGGGGGGGGTGGGGGGGTGGGGGGTGTGCCACATCATCAAAAGATAACAGTGTTAAGCCTAAACTAACAGCAGGGACTAAAAGTAGTAACGTTTAGTAATTGCAGGGTCTATTTTAAAAGTTTTGGAATTGCAGGGACTAAACTGGATTATTGTGACATTTGCAGGGACTAAAAGTACCTTTAAGCCTTTGTGCAGGTGAAAATTAGATTGTGTCTGCATCTGTTGTCTGTTGCAATATGGCTAAGGTTGTTTAAAGTGCTTTTTTTTAGTCTTCAGATATCTTGCCATCACTTGATTTTGCTACTTGTGCTATAGGCTGTCTTTTGTCAAGAGCTCAAAGTGCATTGTTATACTTATATGTGTGCGCGAACACCAGCACATCTAAAATCTGAATATTAACATCTTTGTTTATGCAAATATTTGACACTCATATATGTTAGATATTTCTTTACTCAGGATATGAAACTGAGAGCTATATACATGCATTTTTAACTCAGATTATCAAAGATTTGGTATATTTCGAATGGTAATGATGCATGGTTGGTGAATGAACCACCACAGTGGTGCTACGAATAGCTTTAACAAATGAATTTGACCACATTCTTTTATTCAATTAAGGGGTTTGTTGATGCATGTGGGTGTTCAGAATGGGTAACATACATTCAAGTCAATCTCGTGTTCCTTTGTCATTAATGTGAACCTACCAATAAAAGCTCAAAGTTTCAATTAATTTGACTCATTTTCACGTGTTTAAATATTCAGGCTGATGTGATATTAATTTTTTGCAAGTCTTTACAAAGCATAGGAATGCAAATTTAATTGTTTCTTTGAACCATGAGAACATGTTAGAACTTATGATGATTGCTTGCAGGTTAACTTAATTGTTAATAATTGCAAAGTTGTGCTTGTAAATTAAGATAATTGGCTTTATAGTTCTCGTAGATTCCATGTGTAAACATATGCTTGCATGTCTTCAATGGCAGCTTGAACATTCAAATATTTTTATCAACTTTTAAGATTTTTACTATTATTTACTACTATATAAGTTATAGTTAAAGGTGGAAAGATGATCACTAACCTTTCCTGTTTGGCTCTTTAGATTGACACTCTGATGTTGGCATCAGAGTGGAAGAGACCTGGAATGCTGACCCATTTTACTGTTATTCGCAAACTTGATGGGAGTATATTTCCAGTGGGATTCAGTAAGGAGGTTACAGACAGAAACACAAAAGCTGGGTCAACTGTTCTATGTCATGAAAGCAGGTAGAAACTTTAAAAGATGTGTTAATTAATTTGAGCATTTTCCTTGTATGCACAACCACATGTTATCCATTGACTTCAAATATCACGTTGTCTAGAAATAGTAATACTTGAAAATTATATGCCTGCTTCTAGGATTGACCTTTTATTAACTCTGTTTTCAGTGAGAGAGCTTTGTTAAATCGTCTGATGCTAGAATTGCACAAGCTGGATAGTGATGTTCTTGTTGGACATAATATTTCTGGATTCGACCTGGATGTTCTTCTCCACAGATTGCAGGTAGGAATTCGGCTTCTTATAAACATTTTCTTGTCAATTGCATGACATTTTCACTGAGTAGAAATTAATGATTTTTTTCAGACCACAGTCTTTCTTATTATTCTTTGTTTTCAAAGGATGATACGTGGATGATAAATAATTGGTTTAGATACTTTTGAACAAGGAAAATTATTACAGAAGTTACATAGGACCAAAACCATCATATACATTCATTCATGTTTGTTTTATGTGTTAGATTGATATTTAGCAGCATGAAGTTTTTAAGTTGATTTTTAAGCCCACCTTTGTTCATTTTAATCAATTTTACATTTGAACTTTAATGTGCTACTTGCTGTTTTATATTTTAAAATGTGAAAATGATATTTATGTTGCCTTTCTCCACATGTTATATCTAAAGTCCATTTATTGTAAAGTATAAAGATTCCTGGGTAGAAAAGGTTAGTCTTGTTTTCAATCAGAACCTTCTAATTCTGTTGCTCTTCGTGTTTTGGATGTGAGGGTGTGCGTCACAGGTGTGGGTGTGGTGCACAAATGTTTTGCCTAATTTATCAAGAGTGCTGGGAGCAGGAAGTATAAAATTGTGTTTTCTGTTTTAACAAATGTGACGTATTTTGGAACTATGAGTTAATTGATCTGTCAACTTTTGGCAGAAACTCTGCAAGTGGCTTGTCCAATTGCTGATGGCACTTGATTACTTACATGTTAATCATATTCTTCATCGTGACGTCAAGGTAAAAGACTTCTTGAAGTTCAATAATAGTTGTTATGTAGCAAATATCTCAGAGTACTTTGAGGTGACTTTGGTCTTGCTAAAATGTTGAAGTTCAATAATAGATGTTTGTAGTATGCTATCCTTATTTCTTGCATGTTTGTTGCAGGTAACTTTGGTCTTGCTAAAATGTTGACATCTGATGATCTTGCTTCCTCAGTGAGTGATACTATGAAAATACTGTTTTGTTCACTGTTTGAGCATTCTTTTGGATTAGTAACAATTTGTTGTTGCTTTAATCTTAGATTGTTGGGACTCCAACTTATATGTGCCCATAGCTTCTTGCTGATATACCCTATAGCTGTAAGTCAGATATCTGGTCTTTGGGTATGATAGATTTCTTTTGTACTCCTGAGAGTTCCTAATTTAATAACTTTGGTCTCTTCTACAGTTTCTTTTGAATTGCATATGTAATTTGCTGTGACTTATAACATTTGCCAGGATGATGTGTTTATGAAATGGCTGCTCACAGGCCAGCTTTTAAAGCTTTCGTAAGTTGCCTATCTTAAGATTTTGTATTCACTATTTTTAAACCAATGAAATGTTATTTGCAAAACTTTTAAATATTTTGTAGTAAAATTTACTAGGGTACAGTAATTCATTTAAAACTCTCAACATTAGGTTGTTGGATCATAAGCATTCATGTGTGTCTGAGGCATTGAGTAGATATTTAATTACCCGTGTGGATCCTCATACTTGAATGTATATATTTCTATCTTATAATGAATTAATTGTGTGCTTAGATTGCATGATCTTGAGTGTTAAATTGTGTGGTTTTTGTTGCAATTATGTGGTAATTAACTCTACAACGTGATATTCTAATTAGTTATAAATATGTGTTTTGTATGAACCGGTTGTGTTAGTAGACCTTGTATACAGTTAGAAGAACCAAAAACTGAAATAATTTTTTTTAAAAACATATAAACTTTTAAAGTCGGGTATTACTGTAATCTGACTTTAAAATATCACTTTTAAAGTCGGACCCCATTGTAGTCCGACTTCAAAAGTGTTTGTCAGAGGACTAAACATGGTTGATTAATGCCAGAAATTGGAATGTCCGACTTAAAAACATGCTTTTAAAGTCGGACCTATACCCGACTTTAAATCCTTGAAGATTCTAAGTCGCCTTAATATAAGTCGGACTGAGGTCCGACTTTAAATGTCTAAAATGTCCGACTTTAAATCCCATTTTTCCACTAGTGTTAATACCCCACAAAAAATTTCTTTGAATCTTAATCAAACTCTTATTTTATCACCGTATTCGGTGACTTATAAAACTACAAAAAATATAGGGTAATGCTATTTAAAACAGAGTTGATAAGAGTTTCCCGACCACCCATAGATAGATGTCTCCCTTGCCACAAGGGAAGCCTTTTACGAAGCTTATCAATCACTGGTTTCCAAGTTGAAGTCCTTCTTGGTGTAACGTCCAAAATAATTTAATTAATTTATTTAAATGAATTACTTAGGTATTTATTAGTTTAGTTATATTAAAATAATAACTGGGTGTTTTAATTAATTAGGGGTGTGTAAATGAATATTAGGGGATGGAGTTAGTGATCGGGCTTATGGAGGAAGCCCGCGATCCAAGCCCAAGACTTAGGCTCCTAGGCGCTAGGGATTGATGCAATTCGCATCATTTGGAAAAAAGAAAGAAAAGTGCGATTAGAGAGAGGAAAAGAAAGGAAGTTGCGAAGAGGAGAGAAAGAGGGAAGGAGGGGAGGCGCGCACAAGGGAGAGAAGAGGAAGGAGAAGAGCTCTTGGTTGCTGTGGTTTCGTTGGTGACTCCGTAGAAAGAATATCGTCTTCGGCATAACCAAGGTAAGGGTGATCAGACCTCTCTTTCACTATAATGGTGGGTATGATGGGTATTAGGGTGGGGGCTTAGACCTATGATGCCTATATTTGATTTTGATGTTAAATTGATGATAGATATAACGTGACTTTGTTAATTGAAATGTTGGCTTGATGTGGTGATTGTTGCAACCCTAGGAATTTAGTGTTCATAGGTGTTGTTATGAATTGCATGCTAGATGTTTGAAATTATTGTTGGTGATTGATCATAATGAGTTTTACTTGCTCATAGTTTTTGTGCGTTTCTGGACACTGTTTCGGTCCTTCTAAAACTGGTACTGTTCGGTTGATCCAAAAATTATGTGGCTGATTGTTTTGAAAATAGACTTAAAGCCGGTCGTTTTGGCACTGGTTTCACTCAATTTGGAGTTGTGTAGCTCAAGTTATGAGTCTCCAAAGTTAGGTCAAATTTCTGGAATCAAATTGTGAGTAGGTCCGGTTTTTGTAGGTTTTGTATTCTCAATCGAACTCCGTTTTGAATGATCCTTGTTTCATTGGAAAGTAGACTTAATTCTCTACGAAATAGACACTGACCTCACGAAATTTCATTAAGAAATGAGAAAGAAAATTTAGTTGCAAGTTGGGTAGAGAATTCTGTCACACTTTGGTACCTCAGTGTAGTGTTTTGAAAAAATGTACCAACTGGATACTTATTTTGAAAAATGAAAATCATAGGTAGAAACTACACTCAGAGAGCTTTCCAATGAGTGGTCCTTTGTTAAAATCTGATATCGTTTGCTATTTTAATTAATTCGCCGAAGTAGGTGCACTGCTGTAGGAAATTCTGCACAAGTGCTGTGCTGCGCCAGGGCGCCATGTTGCTGCCCTGTGTGCGCCATGTTGCTGTCTGTGTTGGGCCCAGAGTGGCGCAGGTTGCCTCTGCGCCAGTTTTTGCTGTCTGTGTTGCGCCCAGAGTTGCGCAGGTTGCCTCTGCGCCAGTTTTTGCTGCCTGTGTTGTGCCCAGAGTGGCGCAGGTTGCCTCAGAGCGCCAGTTTGTGTTGCTGCGCCAGTTTTCCGTGGCTGCGCCAGTTTTGCAGGATGTTGCCCAAATGTTCCCCGGTTTTGTTTTTGACATATCTTTTGACTCGGGTGTCCGTTTTAAGTGTTTCAAAGTGCGTTGTGAAGCTTATTCAGTTGTCTACAGTTACATTCTGTTTTAAGATAAAAATTATTATTTTTCTGATGGTTTTTGGGAGCCTCAAGTGGCCGTCCCCGTTGGTCGTTGTTGTTGGCGTTATAAAACTATTTCGGTGTTTAAAACCCCTTTTTGTGTCCTATTTGGTGTCGTGAGCTGAAGTGAAACCTTTTGATGTAATCGGTAATATTAGTATCCCGGTGTCAATAATGATGTGTTGATGTTTTGACGATAATGCCCCTAGTGGTTATTGCTTTGATTGACGATGGTATTGATGATGAATAAAAGCTGTGGTTTCATAAGTGACGATGATGCCATAAAGGCTATTAGCGACGATGATGTTAATGACGATGAATGTTAGTGGCAAATGTATGTGTGACAATAACTTGACAGGTGATGTGCCTTTCATTGGCAAATTGGTAAGTGATGGGTTGTTAAGTTAACTGTGTTTGTATGAGACTGTCTCTGGTGCATGTCATGGTGTCTCATGCAACTCATGTGCATAAAGGCTGCGGTCTTACAAGCGACGATAAAAGGCTGCGGTCTTACAAGCGACGATAAAAGGCTGTGGTCTTACAAGTGACGATAAAAGACTGCGGTCTTACAAGTGACGATAATGCCATAAAGGCTTTTTAGTGATGATGATGACATGTACCTCTTGCATACACCTATTGCGATGGGTGGCATTTCATACATGTTCATGACATTGTGATGACTTGCTGTGATGACTGACTTGATGTGCGATGTGGTTTATATAGCGTTGTAGCTCTACCATAATACTTATCATATGCACTATTATATTGTTAGATGAACTCACCCCTTCTGTTTGAATGTTACCCCTATGCGGTAACGTGCAGGTAATATCGAGTGAAGGCTTAGGTACCTTCGTTAGCTGAGTCGGGTCGTCTGCTCTGATACGTAGCACTCTAGTGGGGGATGAACGCTTGTCTTTAAATTAATTTTATTTTGCAAAGATGCTATGGTTGTTTCACTTGAATCCTTAAATTTTATTCCGCTGTGAGATGATTGAGTATATTACTGTGTTTACTGAACAGGTGTTTCGGGTTCGTCCCATTAGCAGGGTGTTATGTATCTCATTTCCTTCATACAGTGAATTTTGTGATTGACACTGTTATTTGGGAGTGGTGATGTTTTTAAGTTGAAATGTGACATTCCTTTAGTTGACAAAAAAAAAGAGACTCTGATTTTACTAATAAATTACCGGGTAGAAAAGGGGTGTTACATTAATAGTGGTATCAGAGCAATGGTTGGTCCGTCCGGCCAAGTCGTCGAGTCGTTGTGTCGGTTAACGACCAACTGTTGTCTTTTAGTCCTAACCATTGTTTGTGTTGTAGTGATGCTCCTGCAGGTACAGGTAAACAGAAAGCTGCTGATGGTAAGAGATCTAGTGGGGGAGATGCCCCTACTGGTATTGTGTGCTGTATTATGTTCTGATGTGTGAACTCTGTGTCTTTTGTTTCGACTTTTTATTTTTAACCCTCTTGTTGTGCTTATATGCTTCTAGTAATTAGCTCTGTTGCTTGTTACTCGCATATGTTTGATGATTGATGTGTTCATATAAATTCATATGTCATGCTGATTTTGGAGCCCTAGGTGCCCTGTCCCTCTATTTTCCGTGTTGTTGTCTGATTGCTGATTCAGGCGCCCTGCTCCTGGGCGCCGTGCCTTGTACATGTTCCTGTGTGTGTGGTTGCTGTTGAAGGCGCCCTACTCCTGGGCGCCATGCTTGTTTTGTTGCTGATTGTTGTAGGCGCCCTACTCCTGGGCACTGTGCTTGTTTTGTTGTGGTTTGAGGTAGGCGCTCCGCCCCTGGGTGCCTGTACCTGATTCAGTCCTATTGTTGCTGTTTTATTGTTACTGTTTTTAAATTGTTGTTACTGTTTAATTATTTTTGCTGAAAAGCAGTGTTGCTGATTGCAGAAAACTATTTCCAGAAATAAATTGTTGATTTTGTTTGAAAAGCAATTACACTCGTTTTTCGCACTCCCGCTCATAAATATCTTTGGGCTAAAATGGGGTATCGCAATTTGTGGTGTGTCAATTGTGTGATCTAGAATTAAGATGTGTAAAACCTTTTAGTTCATGTGATTAAATTTTGGATGTTAGATCCTTAAAGTTCGTGCTGCGTGGTTTCGAGTCTAATAATAATAATGTGTATTGAGAATGCTCGTACCCTTGTAATAAATGAACTGTTTTTACTACTGTTAAACCTGTTAAGTTGTTGAACTGTTAGCCAGATGTTGTTTTATCATGATGTTGATTTGTCGTTGCTGTTTGTTGATGATGTTGACCTGTTGCTGCCTTGTTGATGATGCTGACTTGTTGTTGTTTTGTTGTTGATGTCGTGTTGTTGATTTGGGCGTTGGCCCGGGGCTTGTCTCCAACAGTCGTTTATGTTGTCAATTGTTGTGTCGTGGGTACCACCGATATGGCCCACAGTGTTGTGTTGTGGGTACCGCCGATATGGCCCACAGTGTTGTGTTGTGGGTACCGCCGATATGGCCCACATTGTTGTGTCGTGGGTACCGCCGATATGGCCCACAGTGTTGTGTTGTGGGTACCGCCGATATGGCCCACATTGTTGTGTCGTGGGTAGCGCCGATATGGCCCACGTTGTTTTGTTGAGGGTACCGCTGAATGACCCGAAACTGTTTTGATGGATTTTGTGTTGTAGGCCTATGGCCGATGTTGTGATTTTTGTCATTGTTGATGTCGCCTGAGTGGCAAATTAGTTGTTGATTTAGCCCGGGTGGCGAATTTATGTCGTGAAGCCTTCTTTGGCGATTTTAGTTGTCGATGTTATTGTTGTTATTTTGTTGATGTTGTTGTCGTCGTTGTCGTGATGTTGTGATGAAACTATGAGGCACCGTAGAGATAGATGAGTGAGGTAGGACACAAGTGATGCTTATATCTACAAGTCGGTTTATCAGAGTAGCGCAGCAGAATCATGGTATGCTAATAGGAAGGAGCTTTAATAGAGCTTGGAGGTGATCATGTGGTACCGACATGATTACGCCCAAAACTCTATCAGGGATCCTTGCAGAACCGTTAGAGAGTGAGTCTGATTGTTATTTCTCGAAGTTATCTGGCTGAATAAGTAGGAGGGACGGCCGCCCAATCACTTACCGCTGGTAATCAAAGAAATAATGATCAGCATGCTAGATAGCACTAGTTGTCGAGGTGACGTTAGTTGGCTAGTGGAAGAGTGTCCGCGTCGGTGGTCAAACTTCGAGGACGAAATTCTTTTAAGTGGGGGAGAGTTGTAACGTCCAAAATAATTTAATTAATTTATTTAAATGAATTATTTAGGTATTTATTAGTTTAGTTATATTAAAATAATAACTGGGTGTTTTAATTACTTAGGGGTGTGTAAATGAATATTAGGGGATGGAGTTAGTGATCGGGCTTATGGAGGAAGCCCGCGATCCAAGCCCAAGACTTAGGCTCCTAGGCGCTAGGGATTTAGTTGCAAGTTGGGTAGAGAATTCTGTCCGACTTTGGTACCTCAGTGTAGTGTTTTGAAAAATTGTACCAACTGGATACTTATTTTGAAAAATGAAAATCTTAGGCAGAAACTACACTCAGAGAGCTTTCCAATGAGTGGTCCTTTGTTAAAATCCGATATCGTTTGCTATTTTAATTAATTCGCCGAAGTAGGTGCACTGCTGTAGGAAATTCTGCACTAGTGCTGTGCTGCGCCAGGGCGCCATGTTGCTGCCATGTGTGCGCCATGTTGCTGTCTGTGTTGCGCCCAGAGTGGCGCAGGTTGCCTCTGCGCCAGTTTTTGCTGTCTGTGTTGCGCCCAGAGTGGCGCAGGTTGCCTCTGCGCCAGTTTTTGCTGTCTGTGTTGCTGTCTGTGTTGCGCCCAGAGTGGCGCAGGTTGCCTCTGCGCCAGTTTTTGCTGCCTGTATTGCGCCCAGAGTGGCGCAGGTTGCCTCAGAGCGCCAGTTTGTGTTGCTGCGCCCGTTTTCCGTGGCTGCGCCAGTTTTGCAGGATGTTGCCCAAATGTTCCCCGGTTTTGTTTTTGACATATCTTTTGACTCGGGTGTTTGTTTTAAGTGTTTCAAAGTGCGTTGTGAAGCTTATTCAGTTGTCTATAGTTACATTCTGTTTTAAGATAAAAATTATTATTTTTCTGATGGTTTCTAGGCGCCTCAAGTGGCCGTCCCCGTTGGTCGTTGTTGTTGGCGTTGTAAAACTATTTCGGTGTTTAAAACCCCTTTTTGTGTCCTATTTGGTGTCGTGAGCTGAAGTGAAACCTTTTGATGTAATCGGTAATATTAGTGTCCCGGTGTCAATAATGATGTGTTGATGTTTTGACGATAATGCCCCTAGTGGCTATTGCTTTGATTGACGATGGTATTGATGATGAATAAAAGCTGTGGTTTCATAAGTGACGATGATGCCATAAAGGCTATTAGCGACGATGATGTTAATGACGATGAATGTTAGTGGCAAATGTATGTGTGACAATAACTTGACAGGTGATGTGCCTTTCATTGGCAAATTGGTAAGTGATGGGTTGTTAAGTTAACTGTGTTTGTATGAGACTATCTCTGGTGCATGTCATGGTGTCTCATGCAACTCATGTGCATAAAGGCTGCGGTCTTACAAGCGACGATAAAAGGCTGCGGTCTTACAAGTGACGATGATGCCATAAAGGCTTTTTAGTGATGATGATGACAGGTACCTCATGCATACACCTGTTGCGATGGGTGGCATTTCATACATGTTCATGACATTGTGATGACTTGCTGTGATGACAGACTTGATGTGCGATGTGGTTTATATAGCGTTGTAGCTCTACCATAATACTTATCATATGCACTATTATATTGTTAGATGAACTCACCCCTTCTGTTTGAATGTTACCCCTATGCGGTAACGTGCAGGTAATATTGAGTGAAGGCTTAGGTACCTTCGTTAGCTGAGTCGGGTCGTCTGCTCTGATACGTAGCACTCTAGTGGGGGATGAACGCTTGTCTTTAAATTAATTTTATTTTGCAAAGATGCTATGGTTGTTTCACTTGAATCCTTAAATTTTATTCCGCTGCAAGATGATTGAGTATATTACTGTGTTTACTGAACAGGTGTTTCGGGTTCGTCCCATTAGCAGGGTGTTATGTATCTCATTTCCTTCATACAGAGAATTTTATGATTGACACTGTTATTTGCGAGTGGTGATGTTTTTAAGTTGAAATGTGACATTCCTTTAGTTGACAAAAAAAAAGAGACTCTGATTTTACTAATAAATTACCGGGTAGAAAAGGGGTGTTACATTAGTGGCGCTCAATTGGTAGTGGGAGGTGTGTTTAACTTGCACTTATGCCTCAGGTGCAAGGTTCGATTCCCACGGAAGGCAAAAATTCTACAAGAGGGGTAGAGAAGACCGTGATGTAATAGTGCTGGGGTGGCCAATGCGTTGGACCTGGGCTGTTACACTTGGGCTTGCCCCTACGGGAACACCCAAGAATTTGAAAGGAATAGATTACGTGCGACAATGAAGGAACGTTGGAGTCGAAAGCATAAAATCCTCCGGATCATTAATCCAATAAGTTTACTCTTATGAAAATTGTCTTTCAATCCCGACACAAGTTCGAAACTTCTTAGGATCGCTTTGATACTCCAAAGGTTCCCCCATGTAGCTTTTCCCATCATAATAGTATCATCGGCGAATTGTAGGATAGAAAAATGGAGATTATCATGAACCTTAAAATCAACACAGGAGCCAATCTCCCCCGCCTTAGTCATCATAGTTAACAAGCCCTCGGCCACAATCAAGAAAAGGAAGGGCGAAAGAGGATATCCTTGCCGGAGACCTCGACCAACTTGAAAAATTTTTGTCGGACTACCGTTAACCAACACCGACATAGAACTAGATAATACAAAGCCTTCACCCACCTAGTCCACTTCGAACTAAACACCATTCTCTCCATCATAGACACCAAAAACTTCCATGAGATAGAATCGTAGGCCTTTTCGAAATCCACCTTAAACATCAAACAATCATCCTTCTTTCTCTTTGCCAAATCTACAATTTCGTTCACCACCAACACACCATCTAGAATGTTGCGACCTCCCAAAAAAGCAGATTGACACTTAGAGATTACCTTAGGAAGAACTCTTTTCAATCTACTAGCTAACATCTGTGCAATGATTTTGTAAATACAACCAATCAAACAAATGGGTCTAAACTCCCCCATTCTTTAGGGATGGTCATTCTTGGGGATGAGTACGTGAGATAAAAGATGCTGAGACCGCTTTTGGTAAAGAAGCCTTCCTATAAAATTCATTAAACAAGGCCACAATATCTTCATGCAAAAAATCCCAACACTCCTTTGTGGGTCTCATATTAAAGCCATCCGGTCCCGGACTCTTGTCACCGTCACAATTCCAAACTTCTCCCTTAATCTCCTCTTCCGTGAAAGGCATCACCAAGAGAGCGTTATCCTCACCAGAAATTTGCTTAAATTCTAATCCTCCAAGAATTGGGCGATCTTGGAGAGGTTGGTTCCTCAAAGCATTTCTCAAATTGATTTTTAACTCTCAACTTCACTTCCTCCACATATTCAGTTAATTAACGCCCCTTCTCCTTCTATACTTAAATGGAGAATGAAAATATTTAGAGTTCGAATCCCCTTCTCTAATCCATCTAGCTCTAGATTTTTGACACAATAAGCTCTCCTTCAATCTAATATCTTTCCAAAACTTCGCCGAAACCACTTTTCTCCTCCACACCACCTCATTATCAAAAGAATCCCCAAGAGTGTTGTCTAGCACATTAAGCTCCTTCACAATATTTTCAATGTTCAAATCAAGCACTCCAAAGACCTCCTTATTCTAAACTCTCAATTTAGCTGTTAGCATCTTCAATTTTTCTTTAAACACATATGCCTTATTACCTTGAACATCAAACCTAGCCCAACAAGAGCTCACAAAGGGGCAAAAATCACAATGTTCAAACCAACCATCATTGATAAAGCGAAATGGTTTAGGCCCCCATTCCTAATAGACCAAATGAGCCAAATCGGGCAATGATCCGATGTATCTCTGTCACCAATCCATTATCCCGAAACATTCCACAACGAAATAAGCTCTTCCGATAAAAGAAACCGGTCTAAACGACTCATAAAGACATCATTATAGCAGCAATAATAAAATTTCATCCCAAACACCACTCACCCCAACTTCATCGACACAAGTAACGGCATTAAAGTCCCCAACTATACACCACCACCCCAACTACACACCAATATTAGTTTTAGTTGATAAATAATAGAAATTTAAGGTATTTTCTGATTTTTGAGAAATTTATAGCAAAACTTGTGAGAGGATAATTTAAGTTTTGATGATATATAGGCATTTGTATCACGGGTTTAAGAATGAAAAAAAAAGGTTGTATATGAAAATAGTATTACTGGGATTTTTTTTTGATAGACAAGATTAGTGGGAGTGGGGGAAATGTTAGTTTCCGGATTGATTATATCATCTTTTTATGGAATACTTATACTCTTCTCAATACATTTTCCCTTTATTGCTTGAAATTTAAAGTATCCCACATTAATTTAGTGCGACAGATAAATTTTGACAAAAGAAAAAATTCTAAAATAAGAAGAGTGAGTGTGTTAGAGAGTGTATTGCTAGCATAATATTTCAATATTTTATTTATAGAAAGTTAGCTTATAATTAATAAAAATAAACTTTTTATATTATACACATATTTTATTTTATTTTTCAAATTTTCATACAACTTGATTATTGTAAATTCAAAAAAAGTAAGTATGAGTAAAATAATATGAATTAATATGTGGCATTACAGGACCCAACAAAAATATGTTAATTGTCTTTATTATACTTCTCAATTTTACAATATGAATCATTTAATATTAATTTTCATATTTTTCTTTTTCTTATATAAGATAATATTAAATATATTAATATTACCATATTTTTGTAGGGTGCTTCTAGGGTGAGGGGGCAAATTAAATCTCTCACCGGTGAACCATTAAATATGACCGTACAATGTAGGATAAAAATTTCATCAACGGTTGAGATTTAATACTGGTCGATTCAATCTTAATTACTAATAACATTTTAAACAAGATCCTACAGTCAATTTAGTGGTTCACGGGTGAGGAATTTGATTTGCTCCCGCACCCTAGAAGAACCCATTTTTTAAACACACTCAACGTCAATAGGCAAACTGCCTAGATAATTACTTAACAAACTTCCATTAAAAAATATTAAACACATATTGGTATGCAAGTCGTGCAAAGCAGAAGTAATTTATCTAGTACATATTGTTCAAATATTATATCTAATTATACCAACAAGGGTTGGTCCGAGTGGTAATTGAGTTCGGATCTCACCCCAAAGTCCCGAGTTCGAATCTTTTGGTGTGACAAAAACTCTATTGGGAGGGATACTACGCACCAATAATAGAAAAAACAGAGTCACGTGGCAAGTTAGGTTTCCCGGCGTAGATAGTCACCGATAAAGTCGAGGGATACTACGCACCAATAACATTTTTTTTGGTAATACCATCATGCGGGTTTCTAAATAAATATAATATGAGTGTGCTTGACCCGTGCGATGCACGGGTATATATTATCCTATGAAAGTGTTCCATAGGACATTAAAAATGGGAATTTCAAAGAGTCCGGTCACGTTGGGGAAACATTTTTAGTCGGGTTCGAATACATATTTTCAATGAGTCGAGTATGATTTGATATATTTGGGTAAAACTTACTTGTTAAAAGTTGCATGTTCGCACTGAGACCATTGGTAGAAGTTTCAACACGGGTGTATATGTTTGTGTAGACAGATAAAGTTAATATGTGATGGAAATAGTAGATATAATGATTATGAATCGTAATTCGTCATTGCGATATCTAATTAGACGAAAAATTTAATATTCAATAAAATAACTATAAGTAGACAAAAATAAATAAATATTTATTCAAGGTGTGGGTAAAAAGAGTTCTTACATCATACTGGTTAATATTTTGATTAGTAAAGGAAAACTATAACTACACTATAAGAATTAGTAGTTATATATGATACATACTAACATAATTGGTATTGTTATTGCTTGTTTGGTTAAAAATAATTTATTTATAAATATAAAGGGCAAATATATATATATATATATATATATATATATATATATATATATATATATATATATATAGATAGATAGATAGATTAGTGAACATTTCTTATTAGTATTTTCATCATTTTTTAAATAATGTAATTGTAGGTTGACATTTTACACAAAAAACAATATTTATTATTAGATGTTACATCCTAATTTTAAATTATATCACGTAGGGGTCAACCCGGTGCTCCCGTGTTCGATTCCTGCAGTGGACAAATTCAGTGTTGGTCAATGCGAAATTTGATCTTAAGCACGAGCAGAGATTAGTCTTTCATTGATAGACACTCCATGTGTAACCAGCAATAGGCCAAACCAAAAAAGTATTATATCACATAAAAAAATTATCTAAAAGAATATAGTAGAATAGTACAATGAGGTGTGAATTTATTTGATTCTTATTTTTGACAATAAAATAATGAATTTATTTAATTCTATTCTATGCAAAAAATATACTTAGATTATGTAGATTAACTTATTTTTCGAAAATGATCAACGATACTGCCCTATTGTTTCCGACTTGTAATTCCTTTGCTCCCAATCGTTGTTCTTGTTCGACTGGTGATTCGAAATTGGATTTTGCAGATAAATGGTGGACTTGGATCGATTAGTTCTAAGACGGGTTTCGCTGTATCTTCCCGATACTCTGCTCTCTCCTCAACTTATTTAACGGAGTAAATCTGGAAAGTATGTGTTCATTCTTATCATATTTGATTCTTCGCTGACTACATATTGTTAGGGTTTCACTAAGTAATAGGAAATCTTGCAACTATCTATTCTTTTTTATCTCTTGTGTTTAATACTTGTTAGGGTTTCACTGAACTAATTTGGGCCTCTGTTCTTATCATAGGAGGTTAAACAAATAGGTTTTGGTGGTGTTTCGTTCAAAGTGATTAGTTGATCTGATTGACAAATAGAATCATAGCTAAGGTATTCAACGACCTTAGTCCCAGGAATTTGTGAAATCATAAAATCTGGAATTTGTGAAATCTTTGTTCTTATAACTATTATATGTTTCCGATATGAGCTTTATCAGTCCCCTTTTTAAACCGAATACTTGAAATTCTTATATTTCCAATACCTTTTACCAAAGCATAAGTATATGCAGATTGAATTTTATTTATACCTTTTACCAAAGCATAAAGTATGTGCAGATTGGATTTTATTTAGATACTTTGTATGCTAAACATGCTAAATAATGTTCGAATGATTATATGCACTTTCAAAAAAATTCGTTATATGTAATGATATTTTAATATGTCTTATTTTGGATCCTTGAGGCTATACAGTTAATTGTAATAAGTGTGTGCTCTCATGTTTTTAATAATTATATATCATTATATGTTACATATAATATGTCATTTCAAATGCTAGTATATGTTTAGATGCTAAATAACATTCCTAGCATGAAATTTCAGAGACAATTTGCTAGTTGAAAAGTGTCTCTTAAGTACCCTGTCATCCTATTTTGTAACTGCTTTTCTGCAAGTATATGTAGAGTGGACCTACCCGTAACACATTACAAATATAAAATAGTAATACATAAAAATATACATGACAATAAAATATGGTTTGGTTTGGTTTGGTTTGATTTTAGGCAATCAGGTGATCAATGTTCATCACAGTGGTTTGGTTTTTTCATATTTATGCTTCTTTTGCTCAAAATCAAAGAAGTTAAATGCTAACATAAATTCATTTGTGGTTGCTAAGGGAAACGGCAAGCTTGGTAAATTACACCATGGGAGAGAAGCTCTATCATTAATGCAGAAATCTTTTATGGATACTTTAAGTTGTGATATCTTGAAGTTCAGATACATTTTCTTCTAGAAGGATATTACTGTGCTTTATGTCGGTCATGACATTACTCCTTACAGTATATACCCTTCAAAATTTAATGACAACTTGAATTCACAATAGCATAAGAGGAACACCTATGAACAAATCATTTTTAGGAGAACATGAGAAGCCTACACTATATATAAGACTATGTTAAATGGGAAATAGCTATAGAATTCCAATTTATGTTTAGTATCACTAGAAAATATCATTTCAGAAAGCATAGCCTAAGATACCAATGTCTTAAGAATATGAATATCAAATCAAAATACTCTAGACTAAAGAATTTGAGCCTTTTTCCAAGTAAAGCTTCATTTATTTTAGTTGATTTTAGTTGTTCAAGCCTGCTAACATCTCTCTCCCCCTCCAAGGAGGAAAAACCCATTCAGGAAATCACACAATAATTAGTACAAACAACACAAAATGAAAATATAAATACTTTAGGCTCAGTAAATTCAAATTCTAAAGTAGAAATCTTACCGCTGAAGTTGTGAATTTTCTTCTGTCAGATTCCACATATCCAATAGGGAAGTTGCACGGCTTTGAAGTTGATACAACACAAGAATTCACAAAGTATACACGATATAGAAAGAATGGTACCATTTCAGCCTTGATATCTACATACGACCCATATTTTTATAGGTATTATCTAACATTCTATACCCGTCTAAAGAGATTATTGTACAATATGAGCATCAATCAAAACCATTTCAATGAACAATGGTGGTTTGTTTGCGTCGTTGATGGATGATAGCATTGGGTTTGGTTGATGATATTTTTAGGGCTAGGTACAATCTGTGCCAAGAAGAATAGATTGATGAATTGGTGGTGAACATTGAAATGTTATTTATACATGATTTCATGCTTACTTAATGGGCGGGTGACTAAAAATTTGAATTCAAAATTCAAAATTAGTGATATTGTGATTGAAAAACTTGTATTGTAAGCATGTCGTATTTGGCATGAGTTAAATCAGCAATGAAAAAAATTATGATAATGAGGTAAAAGGTGAATTATGATAATGAGCAGTATCAAAGAAATTAATGGGATTGATTGTGGTTGTATCCATTTTATAATCAACATTTATGATGCTTTCTCAGATTACAGAAGAATATTGGATTAAATGATAGTGTGGAAATGTATTTGACCACAATTTAGGGTGATATGGCCAAGTGCATTTTAAAGTGGTCCAATTACAATCAAAAACTTCCATAAACAAATGGTTGAAGGTAAATGTAGTTTGATGCTAAAACTGATTTGATTTTTTATTTTTTTATTTACCAAGTCAGCTACAAATAGGCAAAATATCTCAAAATATAAGAAATTTACTTCAGTTTTTTTTGGCATTAATTTACTTCAGGTTTAAAGACAGCCTGTAATGGTAATGTTTTTTATTAATTAAATATTTTTTTATGAAATTATTTTTAAATTGAAGCATTTAAATTGCAATTATGGTAACAATTTCTTTTAGGATTTATTTGTATTCAACCTAGTCAGCAAAATAGAAATTTATATGCCTTGCGTCCTTGGCGTCAGATTCTACGCCTTTTCCGGGAATATACTTGGCTATGCAAAGCGCTTCACAGTGCAGGAACCAGAACTACATATGGAAAGAAATTTCTTGGGTTCCTCCTGATGATGGATGGGTTTGTATTAATACTGATGGAGCCTTTAAGACAGACAGGAATATTGCTGGCTATGCAATATTCCTTGGCTATGCAAAGCGCTTCACAGTGCAGGAACCAGAACTACATATGGAAAGAAATTTCTTGGGTTCCTCCTGATGATGGATGGGTTTGTATTAATACTGATGGAGCCTTTAAGACAGACAGGAATATTGCTGGCTGTGGAGGTTTGGCTCGTGATCATCTTGGTCAGTGGTTCGGTGGTTTTGCTAAGAGGATTAGGCATTGTAATGCGTTGGTTGCAGAGCTCTGGGGTGTCCTGGAAGGTCTTAAGTTGTGTCAAATTAGGGGTTGGAGTAAGATCATTTTGCAGGTAGACTCGGAGGTGGCTCGCTGTATTGTTTCGGAACCGCTTTCCGTTAGTGATGCGGGTTGGAGCTTGGTGCGTGAGGTGCATAGGCTAATGTGGCTTAATTGGGAAGTGGAAATTATTCATGTTTTTTGGGAAGCTAATCAATGTGCTGATGCTTAAACTAATTGGGGTTGTGCTAATCAATGAGCAACTTATTATTTTTGAGTAGTGTCCAACTTGGTTGAGACACGTGTTGTTCAAAGATCATTTGGGGATTTCCACCCCTCGTCGTGTAATCTGTTAGACTGTTCTCTTCTTTGGGGCTCTGCCTCCGTTGTTAATAAAAAAAAAATTTATAGCATTTGTTATTAACTTAATTATTTATGGTAACGTTTTTTTATCAACGACCAAGAAATTTATGGCATTTTTTTACTAACTTAATTATTTATTACCATATAAATTTTAAATTGCTTTTTTTGATTTCGTTTTGTTTAACATGGTCAGCTATATGTACTCTTTTAAGAGTAACAAATAGAAATTTGACAAATTGGATTAAATAGGATGACATGGCCAATTTTTTTTACTTGATTAACCAATAGAGTGATGACAAATTTAGGATTCCTAAAATAGTTTATTCTCAATTGTATTTTATATATATATATATATATATATATATATATATATATATATATATATATATATATATATATAGATATAGATGAGTATTACTTGCATTGAGATATTTTCTTTAATTATTTTTTGTCGATGAAAAATTTAGGCTAAAGTGCTCCCGGGGTCCCTTATCTTTATTTAAAGTAACGAATTAGTCCTTTATGTTTTTTTTGTCCCAAATAAGTCATTTATCTTTCAAATTTTTGACACATAAATCATTTTCCGTCAACCTCCATCCAATTCTGTTAACAGTGCTTATGCGGCGTGCTGACTCATTATTTGATTAGGTGGCATGTCATTTTTATTTTTGCTTAGGTGGCATATAATTTAATTTAATAAAAATAAAAGCTAAACAAAAATAAAAATGACATGCCACCTAATCAAATAATGAGTCAGCACGCCACATAAGCACTGTTAATAGAGTTGGATGGAAGTTGACGGAAAATGATTTATGTGTCAAAAATTTGAAAGATAAAGGACTTATTTGGGACAAAAAAAACATAAAGGACTAATTCGTTACTTTAAATAATGATAAGGGACCCCGAGAGCACTTTAGCCAAAAATTTAATGTATTATTGACCCAATGTTAATGTATATTATAGGTTATCGTGATACATTTTCATTATTTTTGAAAACAATACTTCTATTTAATATCGTGAATAACATATTTTTTTAAATATTCTTCATATTATTTAAAAGTCAAAATAAAGACTGGATTTTTTGAGTGTTTTCTTTTTCTAAATTTTATTTTAAATTAATTTATTTTACTTCACTTTTATTTTGAATTTCTTTTATACTTTTAGTTTCAACTAGCTGTATACCCGCGCATTCGCATGAGTCGCACTGTATTACTTGCTACGGATAATTCAAATAAATTATTAAGGCAAAATATAATTTTTTTCTATTTGAACTCAAAAGGAAAATATACATATATAAAGTTAACTAGACCCGCCTGTGCTCTGCACAGGAGGTATATATATATATATATATATATATATATATATATATATATATATATATATATATATATATATATATATATATATATATATAGTGGCGGAGCATCAAACTATTTTGAGGGGCCAAAATATAATATTTACTCATGAAAAATTAAATACAAATAAAAATTTAGTAACCTTTATATATTATTTGGATAGAAAAAGAAAGATTTAAATATATATTTTTATTTTGTCAAATAAAAAATGTAAAGAAAGAAAATATATCTATTTTTTTGACAAACAAAGAAAATATATTTATTAAATATTGTTTTTTAGACCAATTAAATATTGTTTACATGTTTTGTCAAAAAAAAAATGTTGTTTATATGATTACATTTTTATAATACGGTGATAACTAAGTAATTGGTGAAAAATGTTATTTTTATCTTGCAAAAGTGAAATATATGGGTGTTAGACCGAGCTACTCAAACTTGTTTATAAGGATAGTTGCCACTGGACCATTGCTAGATTCTCTAAAATTAAGGAAACGAATCTTATATATCTATTCATATCGCTAAAATAATATAGATATATATCTATTTTTAAAAAAAATTAAAAGGTTTGTAGTGGCCATGGCCCCCACCCGCCTCCAAAAAGCTCCGCCCCGGTATATAATGTGTGGTCATGATGCGCAAATATTGCTGGTCAGGTTTAGTTATCCAGTTATTAAATAGATGAATAAAAAATAATGAAATACTAAGTATTTTGTAAATACACCTTTATCAAACTGAAGTGGACTACCAAGTGGGTGTGGCACAAGTGGTAAGTTGTTTGGGTCCTTTAAGTATTTGGTCAGGGGTTCGATCCCTGGCCGGTGTGTATGGAGAGACATCACTTGGGAGAGGTCAGCCCTTAAATGAACTTCAGTACCTCAAGGGATTAATTAGACTCCACAGTCGCCGTGGAGGATACCCGGGTTTACCCAAAAAAACTGAAGTGGACTGCATGAAGCTCCATTGACAACAGTGTTACTTTCATGTTATAACTGACCGAGTTCAACTATGAAATTGAATGGAAAAACCAATTTTTCTTTTAGGAATGATTCACCCGAAAATATATAGTAGTCAACCTCTTGATAAGTTATAAATTTAAGCATAAAGATGGAAGGAATTTAGGCACATGTTGGCATCTGTTTTACATTATGTCCCACTATTAGCAAATTGGTCTTTTAATCCAAAACAACGATTGTTTATTGCTTATTGCTTATTATGATAGCACAGAACCGAGAAGAATTTGTGTGGTTTTCTATAAGTATACAATATAACACAACAGGAATAAGATTACACAACAAGATAGATGGGGGTAGCTTGCACATAAGCTATCAATTAATGCACGTGTAAGACCAAGTTATAAGCTATGTAAACAAAGACTGCACGATTTTGTAGGGTGCTTTTTGGTGAAGAGGAGGAAGCAAAAATCCTTGTTAAATATTTGCTGAAAAGAAGTAGCAGCAGTATATTATTCAGTTCAGATCGAAGCATAAATATTAACCCGGTATAGTATACTACTTTGCTTGTGTGGGCAGAAGTTATAAGCTTGAGGTGCCCTGAATAATGCTATAGTCCATTGGATTCAAATTTAGCATGCAGATTGAGTTTCCAACAAATTGAAAGTTGTTGAAGGTTATTGGTGAAGCTGGAAACGATACCCGTTTTTAGAACCACCTTGGCACAACAATTAAGTCGGTAATATAAACAAAAAAACTTGCCAAATTATGAATCTCTCATTGATGTGTAAGACAACTGATATAAGGATCCCATTCAGAGACTGTCAAACAGACAAAAATATGACACACATATACTTTGAAGTTTCTTGAAGGAAAAATGCTATGGGAACACTAAAGTAAGGCTGCCAGTTTCTTCTCAATTAAAGTAAAAATAGCAAGTTTGGCAATATTTAAATCAATTAAAAAACGACTTTATTATTTTATACTACTCCTGCTTCAAAGGAGGGCTTCACCATTTTATGAAGCTATGATTGAAGTCTTCAAAGGTAGACTCATCTAAGTTTTATCTCTTGTATTGGGAACTCTTATGTGGGAATGCATTGAGATTGTACTTGAGCCCTCAGGGTACAATGTTCGATTTCCACTGAAGGCAAAAACTCTACAGGAAGGTAGAGAAGGTCATGATGTACAGTTCTCGGGTAGCCTACTAGATGCTTGATTCGACTTCCAAGCTCATAGTACATCTTTATTAGCCTAGAAATAGAATCAAGGACTCTAAGCTCATATATAAAACTCTTTAACCACACACCATGCGAGGTAGCCTCAAAACAATAAACAAACTCAGCCTCCATAGTGGAAGTAGCAGTCAATGACTGATTTGCACTTCTCTAAGAAACAACTCTACCAGCTAGAATAACCCGATGTTGATTTTTGGGTGTCAATGCAACTGGCACAGTTTGAATTGGAATAGCCAATTACTTCCAAGTTGTAAGTCTGTTTGTACATGAGCATGAAATTCTTTTTACCTTGAAGATATCTCATCACTTTCTTTGCAGCTTTCCAGTGGTCAATGCCTGGGTTACTCTGATATCTTCCTAAAACTCCAACAACATATATATGCGATGTCAGGTCTGGTGCAAACCTGAGCATACTTAAGACTTCTGACAGCAGAAGCATAAGGAATATTCTTCATGTGTTCCCTTTCAAAATCATTTTTCGAGCATTGACTCAAATCGAGTTTATCACCCTTCACAATGGGAGCTACACTTGGTGAACAATCTTTCATGTTAAATCTCTCTAGAACTTTGTTGATATAGGCTTCTTGAGACATAACCAAAATGCCTCTATTTCTATCTCTATGGATCTTAATGCCAATAACATAAGATTCCTCTCCCATATCCTTCATATCAAAGTTCTTTGAGAGAAATTGTTTCACCTCATATAACATACCCTTATCATTTGTTGCAAGCAAAATATCATCCACGTATAGTACAAGGAAACAAATATGGCTCCCACTGACCTTCTGGTATATACAATGATCCATGACGTTCTCTTCAAAACCAAATGAAGTGATTACCTCATGAAACTTCAAATACCATTGGCGGGAGGCTTGTTTCAAGCCATAGAATTCATTTCTTTCTTTCATAGCATTGTGCCACAAATTTGATTCTTTAGAATTCATGGCCTGTGAAAACGTGTTAGGATCATTTACGACTTCTATGTTATAATCCGATTCTTGTAGATACACTACAAAATCACTAGTGATTGCTGACCTTCTAACTCTTGTAGATCTTCTTATGATACTTTTCTGTAATTTCTGTAACATAGCATAAAATAGCTGCTGGTACTTTGGAATATTTACAAGCGTGCCATCAACTTGTAAATGGGAGGGGAAACGAAAAAGGAAAGGGTAGAATGAGATATTGTGGGCCCATATGTAAAGGGGTTTCTATTTTAGGCGGCAATCTAGCAGAAAGTCGACCTTGTATTATATTTAGGGGATGTTTCCCTATTAGAACTCAAAAGCAAAGTATACATATGAGAAAGTGACATGTGTCCATAACTGAGTTAATTTTCTTATGTTAGTTAGTAATTTAGGAGATAGTGATATGTGTCCATAGTTGAGTTATTTTTTTATATTTATTAGTAATGGAGTAATAAACTGAAAAGTAATTAGCAATTATATTAGAAAAGTAACTATCAATTTCTGCAAAGCTACTGACTCCCCTTTGGGGAAGGCTATCCAAACCACGTGGGACACGTTTATGCGTAATGTTACTTGGGAAGTGGGAGATGGGCACACCATCAATTTATGGCTTGACAAGTGGATTCCAGGTGAGAACACTAGTCTTATGCATGTCCACCACTAATACTAACCAAGTGGTCGACACAACCCTTTCTTTGTTTGATGTCACGGATGGAAATGGCGATTGGGATCTCAATGCCTTGAGCACTGTTTTTTTTTTTGACCAAAACCTTGAGCACTGTTATTCCCCCCACTCTTATAAATAGAATTCGCCCCACTCCTGCTCCTATGGAGGGGGACGGACCTGACCGAATCGGGTGGTGTGGTGATAGTAGGCTCTTATTCTCAACAAAGAGTGCCTATGATTATTTGTGTAGTGACAATATCCCCGTTACGGGAAAGTGGAAAGCTATTTGGCAGTGGCAAGGACCCCACCGAATCCAAACTTTTATGTGGATTGTTGCTCATGGACGACTCCTAACAAATACTAGACGAAACAAGTGGAATGCGACTACCTCCCCTATATGTCAGGCTTGCAATCAAGTGGAGGAATCTCAGATGCATGCGCTTCGTGATTGCATCTTCGCTACTCGGAATTGGCTGCGTCTGTTACGAGCTAGCCGGGTGACGGTTTTCTTTGAGGCTGACGATAGCAGTTGGGTCTTTGACAACTTAACCATTACAGGCACAACCTATCAAGGGCATAATTGGCAAACTACATTCATGGTTGCTGCTTGGTTCCATTGGCAGTGGCGAAACAAAAGTATCTTTGAAGAGGAGTATCAATGCCCTAACAATGAAGTAGAGGTGATTGTTAAGTTTGTGGAGGAGATAACAAATAATGGGAACATGGAACAAGCCAACTATAGAGAAGGCATTGCGCTTGTGAAATGGAAGCAACCAGAGGATGGATGGATAAAGCTCAACTCAGATGGAGCGTGCAGAGGGGGGATAACCAATCCGGTTGTGGTGGTCTCTTCCGCGAATCTAGGGGCAAATGGCTCTTTGGCTACACTAGACGGTTGGGGAAATGTAACGCACTACATGCAGAGATGTGGGGACTTTGGATTGGCATCCTTTTGGCAAGACAGAGGGGTATACCAAAATTGCTAGTGGAGAGCGACTCCAAGGTGTTGGTCGACATGTTGACTAGACGAGGAGCTAAGACAGATATCCACTTTTCACTTGCTAGGCGTATTAAAAGGCTTCTCACTGGAGATTTAGAGATTAAGATCATCCATACCTGGAGGGAAGGGAACATGTGTGCGGATTTGCTAGCTGCTTTGAGCTTACAAACTGATAGCCGAGATTCTTTTATTTACGAGGAGCCTCCTGGGGGACTCTCTCACTTTATGACTGATGATATGGCTGGGGCGCCTGTGCCTCCGAACATTACAACTCGTTGTTAGTTTTCTTTCGGGCGTTTGCCCCCTTTATTCACCAAAAAAAAAAAAGAAAAGTAACTATCAATTTCTTATCGATTTTATGAGAATTGAGAGACAAGTTGAGAGAGAAGTGGAGTGAAAAGTGGTATTAGTTGAGTGAAAAGTGGCATTAGAAATCTAAAAAAATAAGAAATATTTAGGGAGAAAATTTTCAAACAGATCACACGTGGCATTAGTTGAGTTGATTTTCTTATATTGAAATTAATTGATATATAATTGATTTATGAGTTATTAATTGATTATTTTTCTTTGGTAAAAATAAATTGATTATTTTTGTTAAACAAAAAAGATATTTATTCATTTAAATTGATAGAATACATCGAGAATAACACAAATTCAACATTGCCAAAACTGAAAAGGTTGAATCTGCGAACAAACTCACAATACCCAGGTTAAAAGCATAAAATGGCAAAATACCTACAAATGTGACAACATAAAAGTCACCATAATACCCATGCGTCCGGATCTATACCTTTGTGGCCCTTTTCATTAGTTGCGTTTGCAATAGATCGAACTTGATCTGTCGATTTGAATCAAATGAACACTACAACAAAATGAGAAATCAAAAACGCTACCCCAAGACGATGAACATTAATAGTGTTGTACTCAGACGACGAAATCAAGAAAAAATATGAAATAAAAACTACATATGAAGGAACCACTTATTTAGATAAAAAGAGAGAGAGGAAAATGATGCAGCGGTGATTTCAGACTAAAAAATTGACCCAAGACCACTGTCTCTGGTGGTGAGCAAAAATAAAGAGAAAAGTCGGGAGAAGGTTGAGAGAGACGGTTAGGGTTTCAAAAAGTGAGCCATCAACTATCAATCAATCAACCATACCTTTAATCAAAACAATCACTACCAAAAATAACAAACTACCATTTTCTAAAACCCACTTTTTATTCTATCTTATATTTTATTTTTTGTGGATCCCACTCCACTACCAAAAATACCATTCATCAATGAACTATAACAACCCCTACCAAAAATACCAAACTTGTTATAAATAAATGGATGTCCACTTCTCTTCCACTACTACTTGTGATTACGTCTCCCTTTGATAGTGGCTCTTCATAGGTTGATTTTTCTCTTCCATTTTACCATATAAATAGGACTATCTCCTATGTGTATTGGTACACTTGAAAAGAATAGAAAAAGTTCTCATCTTCCATTCTTCTTCTTGGTCTATTATCTCTTATTTTACAACACGTTATCAGCACGAAGCTCTTACGGTCTAAGTTCTACCAACCTAAGGTACGTAATATTGGTTATTGTTTGATTCCATGATACCACTTGTTGTGTTGTTTGTGATGCATTTTCTTAGAGATGATAATGTTAAGACAATTGTTGTACACTAGTCCTAAATAAATTCATGTAATAGTTTATTATTTCTGATGTTACTGATTCCTGATGTAATAGTTTATTCTAAATCTATATTCTCGATTTTACTGATGTTACTGATGTAAGGTTTTCTGATATTATTTCTGATATTATCCTCGATTTTATTATTACTACTTGTAATAGTTTAGTATTTCTGATATTACCGATGTAAGTTTTTTTTTCTAAATCTATATCCTCGCCTTTTTTTTTCTAAATCTATATTCTAAATCTACTTGTAATAGTTTATTATTCAAATCTGTAATAGTTTAATATCCTAACGTTGCTTTCTTTTCAGATTTTTTTTTGTGATTACCTCGTCTATTTTGAATATAGATAACTGAATAGATTAGGTTGTTTACTATTGGATCTTGCTTGGTATTGCTTTAAAACTTAATAAATAAATAAATAAACTGGGTTAATAGTAAAAGTTGCATAGCAGACAATGTACCATATTATAGTTTTTATTGGATCTTACTATTGGATCTTTGTTCATTTGTAGTTTTTATTGGAAATTATGCGTTAATGGACTTAGTTATAGAAGGATCCCACCATCAGAATGTGACTTTGGGTTTTTTTTGTCGTTCTGTTATCCCATATTTTCATCTTTGTTTTTTTTATTTTGCCATCATTTCCTTTTAATTCAATTTTTGTGTTTATTTTTTTTAATAATTGATGTATTGTCTATCTATATGTACCATTAACCAATTTTTCTTCACAATCTCTATTTTATCTAACTTCCTTAAATTTCTTTTTTCATGATAGTTTTAAATATGTCGAACCTTACAAAACTTGATTTTGAGGCTCTTGACATTTCGGGAAAGAATTACTTGCCATGGGCTCTAGATGCTGAAATTCATTTGAATGCCGAAGGGCACGGAGATACTATTAAAGAAGGAAATAAAGCATCTAATCAACAAAAGGCAAAAGCCATGATTTTTCTTCGCCACCATCTCCTTGAGGACCTTAAAAATGAATACCTTACGGTAAAAGACCCACATGTCCTTTGGAACAGTTTAAAGGAAAGATATGAGCACCAAAAATCTATTATCCTCCCAAAAGCTCGTTATGATTGGATGCATTTGCGTTTACAAGATTTTAAAAGTGTAACTGCATATAATTCTGCAGTATTTAGAATCACTTCCCAATTACAATTATGTGGAGAAAAAGTGACTGATGAAGATATGTTAGAAAAAACATTCTCCACTTTTCATGCATCCAATGTGCTCCTGCAGCAGCAATATCGAGAAAAAGGCTTTCAAAAATATTCTGACTTGATTTCTTGCCTTCTTGTGGCCGAGAAAAATAATGAACTTTTGATGAAAAATCATGAAGCTCGTCCCAATGGCACCGCTCCATTCCCAGAAAAGAATGTAGCAACAAACGATCACTATGGACAATCTCGTGGTCGCGGTCGTGGTCGTGGTCGTGGTCATGGTCGTGGTCGTGGCCGTGGTCGTGGTCATGGCTATGGTCGTGGTCACGGTCTTGATCATAGTCATAGTGGAAATTACAAGAACACGACTTTTCACCAGAAGTGGAAAAATGTTGCAAAGAATGAAAAAGGTGGGGAGGGTAGCAAAAGTAATGAAAATATTTGCTATCGTTGTGGAGGAAGAGGTCATTGGAGTCGTACTTGTCGTACACCAAAACATGTTGTTGATCTCTATCAACTATCAATTAAAAATAAAGATAAAAAGAATGAGAGTCATTTTGCTTATGAAGATGATGGTAATACAGATGCTACCCATTTGGATGTTGCTGATTTCTTTGCCGACCCTGATGGAAACATTGATCACCTTATTGTGGATGGAAGTATAGTCAAGAAGTAGATTTTCCTAAATATTCCAATAATAATAAAGTTTGAGAGTGTCTTTGAATTTCCTATCATAATAAAATGTTTTGAATATCCTATGCTAATAATAATAAATCTTTATATTTAAGTGTGTTTTCAACTTCTATAGATTATGTTCAAATAATTCAATCGTAAAATTGTTATTCTTTCTCATGCTTCTCTCTTATCATATTCTTTTCTTCTTTGGATAGAATGAGTATTGACACTAGCATCAATAATGGAGATACGTGTCTTGTCGATAGCGGAGCTACCCATACAATTTTAAAAGATGCAAAATATTTCTCTTATTTAGTGAAGCGAGAAACCAATGTTAGTACTATATCTGGCTCTACAAAGATAATTGAAGGCTCCGGAAGAGCTAATATACTGTTATCCCGGGGAACAAATTTACACGTTGAGAATGCATTATATTCCCCCAAATCTAGTAGAAATTTATTAAGTTTCAAAGATATCTGTTTAAATGGATATCATATTGAAACAAGAGATGAATGAGATATTGAATATCTCTATATAACAAGACATACTTTGGAAAAAATAAGTGTAGTGGAAAAGCTTCCCGCCTTTTCCTCTGGTTTGTACTACACTTATATCAGTGCAATTGAAGCACACATTGTTATAAACGAGAAATTTACAAATCACAAAAAATTTGTTGTTTGGCATGACCGGCTGGGCCATCCCGAATTCATAATGATGCAAAAAATAATTGAAAACTCATGTGGTCATCAATTGAAGAACCAAGAGATTCTTCAATCCAATAAGTTCTCATGCACTTCTTGTTCACAAGGGAAGTTGATAATTAGACCATCACCAACAAAAAATAGAAGTGAATCTCTCAACTTTTTTGAACGAATACATGGTGATATTTGTGGGCCAATACACCCACCATGTGGACCATTTAGATATTTTATGGTTTTAATTGATGCATCAACTAAATGGTCACATGTTTGCTTGTTGTCAACTCGCAACCAAGCATTTGCGAGATTGCTATCTCAATTAATTCGAATAAGAGCTCCTTCCCTGATTATCCTGTCAAGAAAATACGTCTTGACAATGCTGCTCAGTTTTCATCTCAAGCATTTAATAAATATTGTGCCTCCATTGGAATTGACATTGAACATTCTGTACCACATGTTCATACACAAAATGGACTTGCACAATCATTTATTAAACGTATAAAGTTAATTGCAAGACCATTTCTCATGAGATGCAAACTTCCCATTTCCAGTTGGGGACATGCAATTTTGCATGCTGCAACATTGATTCGCATCAGGCCAACAAGTTATCACGACTCTTCCCATTTTCAGTTAGTTTTTGGTCAAGAACCTAATATTTCCCATCTTAGAATTTTTGGATGTGCGGTGTACGTTCCAATTTCTCCACCACAACGCACTAAGATGGGTCCTCAAAGAAGGTTGGGAATATATGTTGGATATGAATCTCCATCTATTATAAAATATCTTGAACCAACTGTTGAACAAAGGACAAACGCTCTTTGTTTTGTATGATAACAAATTACATCTCATCTACTAATGGTTGCAGTTGAATGAAAGTACAGGGACAAAATCAAAGAACAAGGATTAAATCAAAGAGCAGGGACTAAAGTGCAATGGCTTGCAGAAGAAGCAACAATGAAGTTGAAGACCTAATTGTTTATCTGCTTTGTCATACCCCAATTTTGTCCGGCTTAGGTCAAAACCCTAATTTTCCAAAAAATAAATAAATTGAAGAGCGAAGAGCCTTATGCACTACATTTCGGATCCTAGAAGGCATTCCAAGGTTCTTGAAATCGTTTTTAGGGTTGGAACGCACTTTTCGGGCAAATTAGGGTTTTAGAGCCAAAAAGGGTATTTTGGTCAATTATAACGGTTTTTTTTTCTCTCACTTTCAAAAAGGCTCAAAAATATGTATAATTAAAAATAGAAATCTGAAATCAAAATAAAAAAATGAATAACAAAATAATATTGGATGCTTATGGTATTTTTAGAATTAGGGCTAATTCCTTTTAGGTACTTTTTGCTTTTATCCATTTTTGGCCAAAGTAAACACCAATTTCACAAGACTACAACCCCCCTCACTCCACCCTCATGCCCTTCACTTCAGCCCCATCAAGTGCACATCACAAAAAAAGCCTTTCATCATGACAAGCACACCTTTGAGTCCAATAACATTCAATACACAACATATTTTTACCTTCCTTCTCTCTACACCACTAAATACACACTAATTTCTTCACCTCCTTCACTCCACCCTCATGCCCTTCACTTCAGCCCCATCAAGTGCACATCACAAAAAAAGCCTTTCATCATGACAAGCACACATTTGAATACAATAACATTCAATACACAACATATTTTTACCTTCTTTCTCTCTACACCACTAAATACACACTAATTTCTTTATTTCCCTCTCACAACCTTAAACCCATTAGATCTTTGGCCTCCCAAGGATTTGAATAAGAACAACTCGCTTCTCTCCTCTCCAAAAAGACCAAGAAATTCGTAGCCCCCCTCCTCTTCCTCACTTCCTCTTGTTTTTTCTTTCATCTCAAAGGAAGCTTCTCATTTTCTCCTACACCAAAAACCCTAACAAACAACTAACCTCATTTGCATCCCTCTTTCACATACTCCCTCCATTTCTCATTCAAAGTTCAAGCATCATCATCAAGTAGGTACTTCTTTCAAGGATATTGGAGTTTTGTTGATTTGTGCCTAGCTTCATCTTCTCATCTCACTTTCTAGCTCAAAGCTAAGGTAATCCTTAAAACCTTGCATCATCTTTGAGTATTTCCTCAAAAAATATAAAAAGCATTCATCCTATCATCTTCATATTCTCATATTGTTGATTGTTGTTGGTGAGAAGTGTCATAAGCACTTTGTGTTGTGATCTAATATATATAATTTAGGCTTGATCCTTGTTTGCAAATTCAAATGTTGTTGCTTAATGATTTGATTCCAATGATCGTGAATTCACTAATTCTTTCTTGCACTCATTGTTTTCATTTCTAAACGACTTGCCATAAAAATGGTTACTAGTGGCAATCCATCACAACCTTTGTTGGTTCGATTGTCATGAAAGCCTCAATTTCAAAAGAACTTTCGCAAGCATAAAGCAAGCTACTAGTGATAATCCATCACAACCTTTGTTGGTTTGGTTATCATGAACGCATCCAATTTCAAAAAGCATTTTTCTAAGTATCAAAGAATCAAAAACAAGTTATTGGCGGTGATCCATCATAATTTTTGTTAGTTCGATCACCATGAAAGTTTGCATTTACAAAAGGCATTTTCAAAGAGAGTTACTAGTAATGATCCATCATAACCTTTGTTAGTTTGATCATCATGAAAGCTCTCATTTTCAAAAGAAGTTTCAAAAAGATTTTTCAAAGCTCGTTAGAACTACGTCGCTTTGATTCCCATTTAAGATACGTAGGAGCGAGTCACATTCTCGTCAAGCGCAATCATAAAAGATTTTAGCATTTGCATACCAAAAAGAAAAGAGTTATTTTCATAACAAAAAAGAAAAGAATCACTTTTGCAAGCCAAGATCGTTTTTAGAAAAAAGAAAAACCCTGTCCTTTCTAAAATCATTTTCAACCCATCGTCGCTAGTGGCTAATCAGAACCTTTGTTCGTCTAGCCGTTGGTGGCGATGTCTTTTTCCCAAAAGAACAACAAGCGATGATCACCCATAACCTTTGTTAGTTTTATCATTCGTGCCAAATCAATTCCTTTCGAAAACCACTTTCAAAAGAGCGGCTAAAAAACGGGTTGCTACTAATAGTCAATTAGAACCTTTATTCGTCTGACTGGCGGTAGTGACTCTCATTTTCAAGAGTACTTAGCGGTGATTACCCATAACCTTGGTTAGTTTAATCATTCGCTAATGCTCGCCCTATTTCAAAAAATCACTAAAAAAGATAAAAGACAAAAACTTTTTCAGGACAAAGAAGAACTACGTAGCTTTGAGTTCTCCATCGCACCGGGAGATACGTAGAAGCGGGCCATGATCCGTCAAGCATTTTTTTTTCTAAAAAACCATTTTCCCCCCTTTTTCATAATAAATAAAGATTTTCATTAAGAATTTTTCAATAAGAAGTAAAGAGGCAAAATTGAGTATTTTCAAGTCAACACACTAAAACCACACATTTGATTAAAGGTTCCCTCTCAGTAGAGAGGACGTGTGGGGTGCTAACACCTTCCCTGCGCGTAACCGACCCCCGAACCCTATTCTCTAGCTTCGCAAGACCAATCGCTTTCCAAAAAAGGTTTTCCTAATATTTTCCTTAATAAATATTGGTGGCGGCTTCATTGTCTTTGGAAAAGTTGTGAACGAGGAAGGTTCTCCCTCGGGGACTTTTTCGGGCGCAACAGCTGGCGACTTCACTGGGGACTAAAAAACATTTTTTCAAAAGTGGGTCAAGCCTAATTAATTAAGTGTGTTGGTTTGTGGGATTGATTTGAACATCTTGCTTTGCCTCTATTCTTCCTCTTTTTCATAAGCATGTTGCATCCATATGCATTCTTCTTCTATGTTTGCTTTTGTTTAAAATAATAGATAGTTACTTCTATTGTTGTCGGCACCCTAGATTAGTGCATTGTTGTCGGCACCCTAGATTAGTTGTATTTGATTGGTATTGAACCCTAGGGTAGACGACATGTTATTGCTTTCTATTGTCTGGACTGTTCTGGATTTTCATTTGCAGGTGGGGTAGTTTTTTAAGGAAATGCCCTTCGCACACACACACTTGTACCTTGAGGCTATATGATTAGAGAAATAGACCATAACCCAGGTCTGTTAGGATACCTTAGGATGAGTGGATTCGAGTAGTGGGAGCCCATCAGGACCTTTGTCCATTTGGCTACTCGCAAAAGTTTCAATCAGAGTTGTGCTCTTTCATGATGCTTCGTATCTAGCAGTTTGCTGCATTTACAGGGATTTTCATGAGAGGGACTGTGGCTCTGATAACCTTTGTGAGGGTGTGAATAGAGCTACATGAGAAGATTATCCCTAAAATGCCTTAGATCATAGGTTCTACCCCCTTTTAGGTCACAAGGGCTTTCCAAATTGTGTGTTGCATCGTTGCATTCAGTTCAATCAATTTTTCCTTCAAAATTTTTGAAAATAAAAAAAAGATATGCTTTTCCTTTTCGCCTATATGAGGTGGCATATAGTGTGGAAATTTTCAAATCACCACCTGTAAATATCCTCTTTCTGCAAAAACACAAAAAAGAAGCATCCTTGCATCACTGCATCATTGCATCACTACATTATCGCATCATTTGCATTGCATAAAATTCCAATTTTGAAAAAAAAACCATTCATCTTGCATTCCCTTTCATTACATAAAGATAAAACAAAAAACAATTATCATCTGCATAGCATAAGCATTTCATTTATAATCATGCCAAAAAAAATCCTCGTCAAGTTCTCCAAGATGAGACATTCATGCATAAGCATTATTTCAAAAAAGACCAAGTAGAACTACGCAAGCTTTGATTCCTCATTACAATGGGGATACGTAGGAGCGGGTCATACCCCGTCAAGCACATCCTTTCTAAAACCTTTTTTAGATCATTCGCATCTCCAAATAATTTTCAAAATCATGTTCCAAAACTAAAAAACAAAAAAATCATTGTGAGTATCATGCATTTCATTGCACAAAAAAATGAAAACAAGAAAGCATCTCATTCATAATCACGAATAAAAATCATCATCAAATTTATTCAAAATGTAGCATTCATGCACCATTTCATTAACCTCATCACTTTGGTTCAAATACATCATTCCTCCATACATGCATCTTTCAAAAAAGGAAGGGGCGTTGGCATTTCATACTTTGCCTTGCCATAAAAAAAAATCATCATTTAAAAAAAAAGAAGCATCATTCCTGCATCTTTCATCATTCAAAAGAAAAAGGGGGCATTGGTATTTCGTACCTTGTCTCGCCTCTAAAAAATAAAAAAATCAAAATCAAAAATCATTTTGAAAAAAAAGGGGCATCATTCTTGCATCATTCGCATTGGCATTCCATATTTTGTCTTGTATTATTTAGAATAAGCCACACTCTTCGAGTGATCATTCTCCACGCATTTGCATCATACTTGCATATCATAATTTGTTCATTCTTTCATTGCATAAAATAAGGGTTGTGATGAGAAGCGAGACGTTCTTGCGAAACAATCATCCTTTTTAAAAAAGTTTATCCTTACTTGGTTGCAAACTCAAGGTGTTCCAAGGCACTCAGTTTTTCAAACCAATAGCTCATTTGCATTTCTTTCAAAAGCACTGCATCCCATCCATTCTATGACAAAAGACTGAAATAGTGTATCAAAGAAAAAAAAAAACAAATTTTTAACTGATGTTAACTCTCTGTGAAGCATTCTTCTAATGAGCATGCATGCTATGAGTACATTCTCTTGTTTGAGTCCGTTGGTTTTCCTCCCTTACCACAGTTTCCCGTCCAAGTCTAGTCCCGCCCCGTCCACCCATAAAGTGAATATTCTCCCCATCAGTGCGTATTTGACTTTTGGTTCAAGTCCTCCTTGCTGGGGCAAGTCTGTGATCATTAATTCTCCTTGATTAATATCATATTCCTTCAGTGAAAGTCTCTCAAAAAATAATAATAATAATATAACAAGAAAACAAGCTCGCTAGGTTGAAAACCCGCAAAGGGTGGCCTAGGCAAAAAGGAGCGCCCGGTGGACTGAAAACTCGCAAAGAGCGGTCCAGGCAAAAATTAGGGCACAAAAAAGGAAAAAGAGCAAACACATGAAGATAGATAAATTATCGTTCTGAAGTTAAGTCTTATAGAAATAAGCGATCGGGATTTGAAATGAAGTTTGGCCATCTCCTCAAAAACCCCAAAATCCCAGAAAGTCCCTTTCCTACCCACCTTGAGCCAAGAAAAACCAAAATCCAAAAATCACCCTAGACAAGGATCACCCCAAATAAAAAAAACAGTGCATCACTTTTTATCAGCTCACCCGAGTCGAAGAAGGAAAAGAATCATAAAAAAAAAGGGAAAAGAGAAAATCAAAAAAAGGGGATTCAAAAATGAAAATTCCAAAACAAAAGAAAATACAAAAGAAATATAAGTGGCGAGCTGGTACATGTTACCACAAAATACAAGAGATCCTTGTCTAAATAAACCTTCAAACACTTCATCATTCCAACACCTGATTCCATAAACCTTCAAACACTTCCTTTGGCCTCAACATCAAACCCCTTAGTCATTCTACCATGAGACACGAATTTGCTTTAACAGAGCCCAAACAAGCCCAATAACCATCTTCCTCATAGACCATTAACCGTCAATCAACGCCGAACAAAACTCATCCTCCCATTAGCCTCAAACACTTCATTAAGCCTAACCCTCCTTCCTCCACAAAACACCACAATCCCGAAAAGTCCATTCCGATCAATGACCGGTTGCTTTTGTTCACTCAAATTCTAATCTTAGGACGAACAAGCTTATCTATGTACAACGTGTTTGCTCAAAACAAAAACAAACGATCAGAAAAAAGAAAGCTGATCAAGAAAGAATAAACCCTCAGAAAAAAAGAGAACTGAGGAAACAAAAACGAACAGTCAGAAAAAAGAAAGTTGACAAAACAAAAAAAGAGGGACTTGCACTCCAAAACATATTCAAGATGCATTAAAACAAGGTTTAGTGATCACCAGGTAAGGATTCTTTTGCACCAAAAGTCAAGACATCAGTAGAGAACCAAAGATTTGCACTGAGAATACCACTCAGACCCAAAAGTTGGGGCATTCTCTTCACCACCCACACACCCTAGTCTTGGGAAAGTCTGTTCAATGCCCATCCCATGTCACTCCAGTTGTCAATGTCATTCCAAAGTGGGGCAAGTGCATTCCCATTCCTTCACCTCATTCATTCCCATAAAAACCTCACCGGGGCAATCTCTCAACTCACTATCCTAAACAAGACCTTGTCATTCTGATTGGGACAGCTTTGTCCTTGTTATGACTGGGGCAACATCAAATTCTGTGGGTTGAAGCAAAACCCCTTTCATTCCAGCTTTCATCCCAAGAGCCGAAGCGTTCCCAATTCATCATCTTCTACACCCCTAGTTGTTGTCACCACTAGACAGGGGCAAGTTATTCACTTGTCGAAGACCTGAATTGGGGCAATCTTGTATCTCTTGGTCCCTCATAAGCTACGGCAATAACCATGTCTGTCATTCCTTCACTTGCCATAAATGTCCATGCCCTAAACCAATTCCAAGTTAACTGACTCATTCATTCACATTTGCACCCCTATGCATGCTTACTAGATAATGCTTCAAAGGAGAGAACACAAGTTGTTTACGTGATATCTAAAATTCAGTCATCATAGAAAGAAAGAAAAAACAAGCGAGGTTGTTTGTAAATAAAAACCTTGAGAACACCAAAGTTTGAATCAAATTCAATTTTTCAACAGAATGGTCAATAATCATCTCAAGCCCTTGCATTCAAAGTCTCACATCTCATCATCACAAAAATGTTTACCTCATGCATCTAGGCATTATAGCATATGCATCAAAGCATTACACTTGCATCTTCGCATTTTGTGCATTCATCACATAGTAAAAAGAAAAAAAAACGTTCCACATCAGTTGCACCATCATAATACTTGCATTTCATAGAAGAAAATAGTAAAAAAGAAAAAGCAGAAATTTTTTCATTGCATTGGCATCATATTAATGTTCGCACTTCATAAAAAAGGAAAAGAACAAAATCATTGCATGTCATTCATCATTAGAGCATTACATTTTGCATCAGATATTTCATAGAAAAAGCAAAGAAAGCAAAAAGAAAACAAAGAAAAGAAACCACAAAAGCAACACAAAAACATTCCCTGTCATCCAGCATTCCATATCATTCATCATTTCACAAGCATTCCTTTGTCATTCAATCATCAAACATTAAAGCAGTGCATATGCATCATATTAACGTTAGCATTTCCATAAAAGAAAAAGAACAAGAATCATTGCATCAAACATCAGAGCATTGCATCATATTAATGTTTGCATTTCATAGAAGAAGCAAAAAGAAACAAACAGAAGTTAAAACAGGAGCATTTCATTCATCAAAGCATCAATCACCGCATACATTTGCATTCAAACATCAAAGCAATACAGTTGCATCACATCAATACTTACATCTCATAGAAGAAAAGAAAGCTAAAACATCCCATGTCATTCATCATTTCATGTTATTCATCATTTTATAGCATTCCCATTTCGTAGAAAAAGGCAAAGAAGAAGAAGTTTTCCATTGCATGTCATCTGCCATTTCATCAAAACGCAAGAGCATTACATACCAAAATTTTGCATTTGCATACCAGCACTTCATAAAAAGAGCAAGACAAAAAAAGAAATTCAGACGTTTGCAAAAGAAAACAGCAATCATGACATTTGCATTGCATGCATTTGTTCATTTTCAGCTGCAGGTACAAAGAGAGGATGAGCACTTCGGTGTTAGCCCTCGCCCCATATTCCAGAAAATGCTCCCCCAAGTTGGGAGAGTTCAGAAGAAAAAAAGAAACAGAAAAGAAAAGAAAAGAAAAGAAAAGAAAGAGAGAAACAAAAAGAAAAGAAAAGAGAAAAGAAAAGAAAAGAAAGAAAAAGAAAGAAGAGAAGCTAGAGAAAGAGAAAAAGACATATAAGGACAGGAGAAAATCATGCATTCATCAGACGTAAGCAAAAGAAAAAAGAAAAGCATGCATTACATACAGACGGGAGAAGAAAAGGAAAATCATCGCATTCATCAAGCATATAAGAACAGTAGAAAATCATGCATTCATCCGACATAGACAAAAGAAAAAAGAAACTCATTGCATTTACATTCATCATAAGAAAAAGAAAACCGCAATCATGGCATTTGCATTGCATGCATTTGTTCAGCTGCAGGTACAAAGAGAGGATGAGCACTTCGGTGTTAGCCCTCGCCCCCAGATTCCAGAAAATGTTCCCCCAAGTTGGGAGTTCATAAAGAAAAAGAAAAGAGAGGAATAGAAAAGAAGGAGAGAAAAGAAAAGAGAGCGCTCAAGCGCGCATTGCGGATTGGAGCACAGAGATCATCGTTCCCTTCTGCCCAGGTCTCACATCGTGTACGAGCAACGCGATGGACCGCAGCCCCATGCGAGGCGCAACGGAATAGTTGTATCAAGCCTAAGATACAGTGGACGCCGTGCATTGATCTGTATATCAGTTCCGGAGCTGATAACGATCCCCCCGGTCGCTCGAAAAGGCCAACAGGAAGAGCGTGCTCCTCAAAGCCACGTGCAAACTCGGATTCGTCAAGAGTTCGTTTAAGAATTACAGGTTTTAGGCAGCCTGGGCAATTTATCGCTTTCTGCACGCCAAGTGCCCGTTTTACTTTTCTGTATGCACGCAAGTGCCCATTTTACCTTTTCTGTCTGCACGCCAAGTGCCCATTTTACTTTTCTGTATGCACGCAAGTGCCCATTTTACCTTTTCTGTCTGCACGCCAAGTGCCCATTTTACTTTTCTGCCTGCACGCAAGTGCCCATTTTACCTTTTCTGTCTGCACGTCAGTGTTCATTTACTGTTTTCGCATCAACACGAAAGTGTCTATCTTTCCAAAAACAAAAAAAAAGGGGAAATTCGGGTTTCTCCAAATGGACAAAATTGGTATAATTTCTGAATTCTTTATTTCTATTTTACCTTCGAAATATGTCTCGCGCAATTCATATTTCTTGGTAAAATCCAAATAAAGAGGGGCAGCTGTCATACCCCAATTTTGTCCGGCTTAGGTCAAAACCCTAATTTTCCAAAAAATAAATAAATTGAAGAGTGAAGAGCCTTATGCACTACATTTCGGATCCTAGAAGGCATTACAAGGTTCTTGAAATCGTTTTTAGGGTTGGAACGCAGTTTTCGGGCAAATTAGGGTTTTAGAGCCAAAAAGGGTATTTTGGTCAATTATAACGGTTTTTTTTTTCTCTCACTTTCAAAAAGGCTCAAAAATATGTATAATTAAAAATAGAAATCTGAAATCAAAATAAAAAAATGAATAACAAAATAATATTGGATGCTTATGGTAAAAGGAATTAGGGCTAATTCCTTTTAGGTGCTTTTTGCTTTTATCCATTTTTGGCCAAAGTAAGCACCAATTTCACAAGACTACAACCCCCCTCACTCCACCCTCATGCCCTTCACTTCAGCCCCATCAAGTGCACATCACAAAAAAAGCCTTTCATCATGACAAGCACACCTTTGAGTCCAATAACATTCAATACACAACATATTTTTACCTTCCTTCTCTCTACACCACTAAATACACACTAATTTCTTCACCTCCTTCACTCCACCCTCATGCCCTTCACTTCAGCCCCATCAAGTGCACATCACAAAAAAAGCCTTTCATCATGACAAGCACACATTTGAATCCAATAACATTCAATACACAACATATTTTTACCTTCTTTCTCTCTACACCACTAAATACACACTAATTTCTTTATTTCCCTCTCACAACCTTAAACCCATTAGATCTTTGGCCTCCCAAGGATTTGAATAAGAACAACTCGCTTCTCTCCTCTCCAAAAAGACCAAGAAATTCGTAGCCCCCCTCCTCTTCCTCACTTCCTCTTGTTTTTTCTTTCATCTCAAAGGAAGCTTCTCATTTTCTCCTACACCAAAAACCCTAACAAACAACTAACCTCATTTGCATCCCTCTTTCACATACTCCCTCCATTTCTCATTCAAAGTTCAAGCATCATCATCAAGTAGGTACTTCTTTGAAGGATATTGGAGTTTTGTTGATTTGTGCCTAGCTTCATCTTCTCATCTCACTTTCTAGCTCAAAGCTAAGGTAATCCTTAAAACCTTGCATCATCTTTGAGTATTTCCTCAAAAAATATAAAAAGCATTCATCCTATCATCTTCATATTCTCATATTGTTGATTGTTGTTGGTGAGAAGTGTCATAAGCACTTTGACAAGCACTTAGGGAGGCTTGGGTGCTTATGATGCTTCTCACCCTTTGATAAATGTTGATTTGTGTTGATCTTAATCCTTGCCTTTCATGAAATAAAATGTTGTTTTATGGCATGTTGTATTTCGCATACTCTCATAAAAATGTGATTTGCTAGTTGTTGTTGTGTTTTCTCACATTTCCTTGCATATTCACTCTTGTTTGCATAACTTTCACAAAATAAGAAACTCATTTCAAGCATGATGACATTCGGCCATGGGCCTAGGTTTAGGGTTCTTGAATGCTTTTGTCTATTTCATGATTTGGGGATGAATAATAGTTGATTTAGGGTATGTATGCACCTAGGTTTTAACATAAAAAATTAGGGTTTGGGTTTGCTTTAATAAACTTGTTTTTGTTGATGATTGGCAAGGTGATTCACACTTGTGCACTTAATCTTAAGTGTGATGATTGACTAAAGTGATTCAACATTCTTTGATACTTTGGTTGCTAAATAATTTGCTTGCTTATGCTTGCCCATGATCATGATTGAGGCAACTCTTTTCCTTAAGCTAACAATTTCATTGTCCACTCTCATATAAGAATATCATCAACACTTAGATAGGTCAATTCCATACATTGCATCTTCCAATAGATGTGCATTTAGATTCCCTTGCATCTTGTAGAAATATTTGAGTATGGTTCTCACCTAGCATCTTCCATTAGATGTGCATTTAGGTTCAATCTTGCCTACTCTTGTATTCTTACTTAAATGCCCACTTCAAGTTCCTTCCTTGCCTACCTTTGTGTTGTGATCTAATATATATAATTTAGGCTTGATCCTTGTTTGCAAATTCAAATGTTGTTGCTTAATGATTTGATTCCAATGATCGTGAATTCACTAATTCTTTCTTGCACTCATTGTTTTCATTTCTAAACGACTTGCCATAAAAATGGTTACTAGTGGCAATCCATCACAACCTTTGTTGGTTCGATTGTCATGAAAGCCTCAATTTCAAAAGAACTTTCGCAAGCATAAAGCAAGCTACTAGTGATAATCCATCACAACCTTTGTTGGTTTGGTTATCATGAACGCATCCAATTTCAAAAAGCATTTTTCTAAGTATCAAAGAATCAAAAACAAGTTATTGGCGGTGATCCATCATAATTTTTGTTAGTTCGATCACCATGAAAGTTTGCATTTACAAAAGGCATTTTCAAAGAGAGTTACTAGTAATGATCCATCATAACCTTTGTTAGTTTGATCATCATGAAAGCTCTCATTTTCAAAAGAAGTTTCAAAAAGAGTTTTCAAAGCTCGTTAGAACTACGTCGCTTTGATTCCCATTTGGGATACGTAGGAGCGAGTCACATTCTCGTCAAGCGCAATCATAAAAGATTTTAGCATTTGCATACCAAAAAGAAAAGAGTTATTTTCATAACAAAAAAGAAAAGAATCACTTTTGCAAGCCAAGATCGTTTTCAGAAAAAAGAAAAACCCTGTCCTTTCTAAAATCATTTTCAACCCATCGTCGCTAGTGGCTAATCAGAACCTTTGTTCGTCTAGCCGTTGGTGGCGATGTCTTTTTCCAAAAAGAACAACAAGCGATGATCACCCATAACCTTTGTTAGTTTGATCATTCGTGCCAAATCAATTCCTTTCGAAAACCACTTTCAAAAGAGCGGATAAAAAACGGGTTGCTACTAATAGTCAATCAGAACCTTTGTTCGTCTGACTGGCGGTAGTGACTCTCATTTTCAAGAGTACTTAGCGGTGATTACCCATAACCTTGGTTAGTTTAATCATTCGCTAATGCTCGCCCTATTTCAAAAAATCACTAAAAAAGATAAAAGACAAAAACCTTTTTCAGGACAAAGAAGAACTACGTAGCTTTGAGTTCTCCATCGCACCGGGAGATACGTAGGAGCGGGCCATGACCCGTCAAGCGTTTTTTTTCTAAAAAACCATTTTCCCCCCTTTTTCATAATAAATAAAGATTTTCATTAAGAATTTTTCAATAAGATGTAAAGAGGTAAAATTGAGTATTTTCAAGTCAACACACTAAAACCACACATTTGATTAAAGGTTCCCTCTCAGTAGAGAGGACGTGTGGGGTGCTAACACCTTCCCTGCGCGTAACCGACCCCCGAACCCTATTCTCTAGCTTCGCAAGACCAATCGCTTTCCAAAAAAGGTTTTCCTAATATTTTCCTTAATAAATATTGGTGGCGGCTTCATTGTCTTAGGAAAAGTTGTGAACGAGGAAGGTTCTCCCTCGGGGACTTTTTCGGGCGCAACATGCTTTTGATAGGACTCAAATGTAAGATCCTATCCCTTCAGCTTTATGACATTTAGTAGAAGAGAGATGATGTTTTTAAAAATGTTTTTAAAAATAAAATTGTTGTGTTAAAAGCCTTTGAAAAATATTTTAGTCAAATGCATGCATGCATGTGAAAGGCACACAACATGGGAAAGTATTTTAAAAGAGAACAATCGATTTTCACATAGTCTCATTGTTGTGTAAAATCGATTTCTAAAGCAAAATAAAAGAGAACAATCGATTTCCAAGTTGTTTCTAAAAGAAAAGAATCGATTCATTGCCTTCCTTATTTAAAAGATCATAATCGATTCTTGGCTTCCTTTTGAAAGAAATATAATCGATTGCATGCTTCCTTGAAGCACAAAATCGATTGTCACGGGCAAGGAATCGATTATACCTTTCCTTTTATTCAGGAAAGGAATCGATTATGACCCTAACATTTTCAGAGCAAAGAATCGATTACATACTCCCTTGTTTTAAGCAAAGAATCGATTGTGATTTGTTTCCTTTTTAAGAGAACAATCGATTATGCACATTGCACCCTCAAAGCTCATAATCGATTTCAGCATAGTGTGTTTTATTTCAACGGTCAATTTTTTACATTCCCTATAAATAGGGAGCTTGGATTCACAAATCGAACACACCACTACACTTCTCTTCTACATACATTTTCAAATCAATAGAAAAGAGAAAAAGAGCTTTCATTGTCAAATCTTTTGTCAAAGTTCTTCATTTCAAAACCAATCATCTCTCTCTACTATATTGTTATTCTGCTGGATTGATTGGTTCATAGTTTCTATATTGTATTGATCTGTATTCGTGGTGGCTTAGAAATCCTGGGACGTGTTATTGGGTCTCTCAATCTGGGAGATTGAGTTGGGTTGAAATCTTGGGAAGTGTTCTTGGGTCTCTCAATCTGGAAGATTAAGTTGGTTTGAAATCCTGGGAGGTGATCTTGGGTCGCTCAATAGGGAAGATTGAAGCGGTTATTGTGAAATCCTGGGAAGCATTCTTGGGTCCTTCAATCAGGGAGATTGAAGCGGTTGTGAAATCCTTAGTGGGGAGCTCGGGTTCTCAATTTGGGGAAATTGGGATTTGCTATTTGAAGTTGCTTGTTTGTAAAACATTCTACATCATATAGTGGTTGTCATCAAGTCCAAAGGTTGCAAAGCCGGAGGCTGAGGACGTAGGGCTTTTATCCCGAACCTCGTAAAAATCCTGGTGTATCTCTATCCCTCTCTCGTTACTTTCTTTATCGCTTATACTAGTCTATTATTAATATCATTGCGCTGCTTATAAATATCTGGTTATTGTGAATATCGATAATAGAAGCATTAGAGTAGTATTGCACTGTGCCTGATATGCCTGCTTAGTTAATACATATAGTTTAAATCTTAGTTTCCGCATTTGATTTAAACAAGCATTGTAAAAATTTTTGAAAACCAAAAATAATTCATCTTTTACACATAACCTTATTCACCCCCCCCTCTAAGGTTATCATATATTCCAAAAAGTGGTATCAGTAGCTAGAAATTGCATATAGAGCTTAACATCTCGCAATTTTATTTATCTATATTTGATCATGGGTTCTTTTATGAAAGAGGGGATGTCCTTCAATAGGCCACCCTTGTTTGATGGGACAAACTATGACTATTGGAGTAGTCGAATGAAATGTCATGTGCAGGCTATAGACTTCACCCTATGGAGGATTATTGTTGATGGACCACTGATTCCGATGAAAATCAAAATTAAAAAACCTGGTGGTGCTGTTGACGGAGATACTACAAAAATTCAAGATACTGGCAAAGCAGAAGAAGTTCCTGTTGAAGATATCTACACCATTGATCTGAGTGAGCTGAGAAGGTCTGAGTTAGACAAAATCTCTCAAAACGCCAAAGCAATGAACATTCTTCACCTATCTCTATGTGAAGAAGAATATGGAAGGGTAAAAGGGTGTCTGACAGCTAGAGAGATCTGGGATTGCTTGGAAGCTACACATGTCGGTACAAGCCAAGTGAAGGATACAAAAATCAGAATCCTCACGTCTGAGTATGAAGCCTTCAAAATGAAGGAAGGTGAATCTGTTGCAGCTATGCACCAGAAACTGAATCTGATAGTGAACAACTTGAGGGCACTGGGGAAGAAGTATTCTACAAAGGATATAAATGGGATGATTCTTGTATTCCTGACCAGTGAGTTCTTTCCAAAAACTTGTGCAATCACTGAAGCCAAAGATATTAGCACTCTGCCCCAAGAAGACTTGATCGGGTCACTTCTTGCATTTGAGGTGGTATTGGTCGCGAAGAAAGTTCAAGAAAAGGAAGTAGTCAAAGAAAAGACGTCTCTTGCTCTTGCTGCTAAAACTCCTAAGGTGGCAAGGAAAAAGGTTGAGTCTGATGATGAATCCGATGATGAAGACATGGCTAAAATGTTTGAAGAATCAATGAGATTCAACAAGCTTGGAAAGGGTGACTACTCAAAGAAATCCAAGTACCAAAAGAAGAAAGATAAGAAGGCTACATGTAACTATTCTGATACTGATAGTGATTCTGATGAAGAAGAGGAGGTTGCAAATGCTATTTGTCTCACGGCAAGTGAAACACCTAAGGCTACAATATGGGACAGTCTTGGCACTGATAGTGAAATAGATGAAGAAGAGAAAACTGCCAATGTTGTTTGTCATACGGCAAATGACGCACCTGAGGTAATCCTTGATAACCATAATCTTTCTGCTTCACTTGAGCATGATAATTTAATTGATGATATGTATAGTAGTCAAGATTTGAGTGAGGCTTTTGAAGCTTTTTATTTTGAACATGAAGCTATCTTGTTAAAATCTAAGAAATTGACAAAGAGCAACAAAAGCATGCTCACTCAAATTGAGACTCTTGAAAATGAGGTAGCTAAGTTGAAGAATGAGCTACTTGAAATTAAACCTCTCAACCTTGAGCTTCTTGAGCTTAAACAAAATTTTGAAAAAACCAAGGTTGAAAATGAAATTTTAAAAGAATCTTTAAAAAGGTTTGAGGCAGGTGAAATGACCTTAACCAAGATACTCCACTCCTGTAACGCCCCAAAATAATTTAATTATTTATTTAATTAAGTTATTTAAGGCTTACAATATTTATTTAATTTAATTAACTAATTCAGAATTTAATTTAATTCATTTTTATTTCATTTGTTTAGGAGGTGTGGTCACGAATTAGGTGGTGTGCATGGGGGCCCATGATCCACAAGTAGGCCCATGGCCCATTGACTAGTCATAGAATTCGACTCACTTAGGGGTCATGTGAGTTAGTTTTCATTTTACTCAATTGTGCAAAAGAAAGAAAAAGAAAACGTAAAAGAAAAGAGAAGTGAGAGGAGAGGTCGCGAAGAGAGGAGGAGAAGGAGAAGAAGGGCGAATCACTCAAGGAGGAAGAGAAGGCTTGTTGGTGTCTTGCAATTCCTTGGAGCTTTGCTTGGTGGTTTCGAATTCTAAGAGGTTAGGGGGTCCTCTTTTTATCCTTAATAGCTTATGTGATGAGTATCGTATAGGGTTAGGTTTTAGAGTGATTTTATTGAATGAATTGTGTATTATAATGTTGTTGCTATGCTGAAATTGAATTGTGCAAAAATGTGTTTAATTGGTGTTGAAATGAATACGGTGCACAATATGCATGCTAGGGGTTTGATGTTATGACTGAAGGAATTTTGGTGGTAAATGTGTTGGTTAGTGTTTGTATTGATAGATGGTGTTGGTGATTTAATTTGGTGTAGTTATGTTAAGAGGAACTCAAAAATTGATGGAGCCTTAGGCGCCTAGGTGTGTGTGTGTGTGTTGCTGGAAATTCTGCTGGGTGCCAAGAGCTATGCTGCCACTGTAGTGTTCTGTTGCTGTTCCAGGCGCTGGGTGCCCTCCTGGGCGCCTGTGTCACTGTGTTGCCAGTTTTGGCGCTAGGCGCCTTGTGCCATGGGCGCCAAGGGTCCCAACTTTCTGTTGTTTGTTAGGACTTTGGCAAGTGTACCAAATGTCGTCGCAAGTAATAAAATATCGCTAAGAACCGGTCGTATCCACAGGGATTGTGTTTTATTATCAATAGGCAAGTAAATTAATCCTTAGACGTAACAGTTGGACGAAAAGTGAAGTAACGGTAAAATAAAGCAAACGTTTGTAAACAATAAAATAAAAGCGATTAGGGGTCGAATCTTCTCCCCTCACCTATCCTATGATCCTTCAGCTAATCTCAAATTGTTTGTTTAAATTACCAGATTCAATTCACTAAATTAGGTTAAGGACAATCCCTTGCCTCAAAACCCCTTTTACCTGATTGAGAAACCCTAATCCCTTAGGTGATTCATGCCAACAGGTAAAGCAATAAACGCAAGAAATAGAGAATTCACATATCCAATCCCATATTCCTATGGTGATCACAAGTATGTGATCTACTACCCCATATCAAGAATGTAACCCATATCCCTATGTGATCACAATCCCTAATTCATTACAACTAGCATATGTAGAAGTAAAGCATTACACAAAGAGGCATAGACTTATGATAAATTAACCAAACAACTGAATCAACCATAACAAAGTAATCAATAGATAGGTTTGGGGAGAGTCATCTCTTCCTAATCAAAACAAACTACATGGACAACATCAAGGAAAGAGAAGATAGAAATAAGGAGAAGTTACACATAGAGGAATCCATGAGAAGTCTTCAAAACCTTGTTCCCAAGTGATTAGAAGCTCCCAAAAACGCCCCCAGCTGCTGCTCCAAAGTGTGGTTCCGTTCCCCCGACGAAGTCCCTTCAAAAATTGCTAAAAACTGCTTTAAAAACCCTAATTTTCACGCACCATCGCGACGCGGCCCGTGTCCGTCGCGTCGCGACAAAAGACAGAAGCTTCAGGCCTCGCAAAACTGCTTCAGGTCGCGTCGCGAACCCTTCTGGTCGCGACACGAAAAACAACAGAAAGTTTTGACTTGCAAAATTCCTCCAGATCGCGTCGCGAACCCTCCTGGTCGCGACGCGAAAAGCAACAGAAAGTTCTGACTTGCAAAATTCCTCCAGATCGCTGCATTTCCGGGCAAGTGTCTGGTTCGCCGAAAGATGCCACACCCAATTAAGAGGTCTTCAAGTCCCATTTAGCTCCAAAAGTGAAGGAATTACTTACAATTGAACTTCCTACTACAATTATCTAAAACTGAACTAAATCCCAGATAATGACTGTGATTCAATGAAAACCCTGCACAATTGGTCCTAAAAATGCCTAACTTACATCATATGATTGAGAGTCAACATTGTTCATTTTGCGAAAATTGATACTGGGTTTTCATGTCCAAGTTAAATGGCTCGTGTAAAATAATTTTTGGAGTCATAGGAGTTGTAATCTGTCCTGGCCTTAGGCGCCTAGTCCATGGGCGCCAATGATGCGTGTCACATTTTGCCAAAATTTTTGCTGGGTTCCCATATTCTGAGTATTTGGCTCGTGCAAAATTAATTTCGAAGTTAAAAGAGTTTTCTTGCGTGTTTTGCCAAGGCGCCTTATGCATGGGCGCCGTGTCCCTGCGCCAGTTTTTCCTGCGCCAGTGTCTGGGCGCTAGGCGCCCTGCGCCAGTTTTTCCTGCGCCAGTGTCTGGGCGCTAGGCGCCCTGCGCCAGTTTTTCCTGTGCCAGTGTCTGGGCGCTAGGCATCCTGCGCCAGTTTTCCTGCGCCAATCATGTGTCTGGGCGCTAGGCGCCCTGCGCCAGTTTTGCTGGGCGCCAAAATCAGGATGTTGCCCAAATTTTCCCAAACTTGTTTTTAATGTAACTTTTGACTCGGTTATCCAAATTTAACGGTTCAAAATGCGTTTCGAAGCTAATTTCGGTGTCTATCCAAATATTTTGGATTTAGGCAAAAATGGATTATTTTACTGGTGGTTCTGGACTGAAGTTGTTCAAGGTGTCTAATTGCAATTTTTATTCATTTTCTCCTATTCCCTGTCAATATCCAAAAACGGTTTAATTAGATTGGTATTGATTTATTGGTGAGTTTTATTGGCGAGTATTATTGGTGAGTTTTATTGGTGAGTTTATTGGTGAGTTTTAATGGTGAGTTTTAATGGTGAGTTTTATTGGTGAGTTTTATTGGTGAGTTATGGTGAGTTGATTAAATGTGAATTGGTGAATTGTGTGGTGTGTTGTGGTGCATTGTCATGGCGTCTCATGAACCATGTGCATTATCGGTGAGCAGAGGCTTCGGCCTAATTTTAAATGGTGAGCAGAGGCTACGGCCTAATTGTATTTGGTGACGGATCCGACATGCATGTACCCGTGGAGTTTGGGTTGCATTTCATGCATAACCATACCTTTTGTATTGTTGTTTGGAGATTGTAATTGTGATGTGGTTGCTGCCTTTGTTGTGAATCGGTGTGCCTAGTTACCTTTCCTATGCAGTGCTTATTCCATATGTTATTAATTATGAAAAGAGACTCACCCTACTGCTTTTATGTTGCTTCTTATGTCGGCAACGTGCAGGTAATAACGAGTGAAGGTTACCCTTATGCCTTCGTCTGGTAGGAAGTGTCATGCTCTGATACGTAGCACGGGGGGGGGGGGGTCTTATGCTTATGTGTTATTGCCTTTATACTGTTAGACTATTATTGGTGATGTATTGGTTTTGCTTTCGAACTTATTATTATTCCGCTGCGGTAGTGACTGTATTTGGTTGATGTGAACTAAACGGTATTTCATGGTGCTATGTATCTTGTAACATCCCTAATTTTTAAAGACTCGTAATATGATGTCTAAGACCGAGTAATTATTTATGGGAATAATTGGTCGTGTCTCGGGGATTAATAGTCGAGGAAAAGTCCAAAGAAATCCTACTCTACGTTTAATTGTGGCTTAGTCATAATTTAAATGAACAATTCAGCTGAAGGGTAAAATCGTCATTTCACCTCACATCGAAGATTTATTGATTGATTGAAACAATTAATCGCGTCTCGTATAAAGATTAGCCGTAGGATCTATGTCTTGTAGTTAATCGTAGGATTATAGGGGTTTTAACACTGAAACCTTGGACTAATGGGCCAAGGGCAGCTTGGTCATTTTACCATCACTTAAACCCCCTACCCATTTATCACCACTCAGCTGAACCCACCCCCTTTAACCTCCTTCTCACTTCAGCTGAAACAAAAAAATGAAAGTAGAAAACTTAAGAAAAGAGGGAGAAGAAGGCTTGAAAGGAAAGAGGAAGGAGGAGGTGGGGCTTCATCAAATTTTAGTGCATGTAAGTGTTCTTACCACTTCTCAACTCCATTTTCGAATTGCTCTTCAATGGTACCATTTTCAGAACCTGATTCCCACTCCTTCCCTCACTTCCATTTTCGAGTTATATGCTTCCATGGGGGATATGGAGGAGTTGAGTTTGTTGTTGGTTTGCATGTTCACTATGAACTAGAGATGAAGGGCTTCTGAACCCATTTTGTGAATTAGAAGATATTTTCAAGGTTAAAGAACTACTGGAACAGAAAGGGGGAGCTCAAATTCGTGGTAGCAAGGGATTGAGGATGATGGTGATCAAGTCAATCAAGATTTCTGGGTGAAACCCGTATGAGCCATCTTCATTGTTTTGATCTTATCTCACTGTACACTACTCCAATGATCGTAATTCTTGTCCCTACGGAAACTAGACAAAAAGATATTCATTTTGGGCACAATAACTGTATGATTTCTTGGAGAAATGAGAGAGATATCCTGTCCACAAGTTACGGTTTCAGAATCAAACATTGTCCTGGACCAGTCACATAGTTTCGGTGATATCTCTCAATCTACTGGATGCATGCGCGTGAAACTTCTTCCATCTGAAAGTAGACGAAATTATCTTCACAATGGGCACTGATTTGAGTAGATTTGGTCACGTATTGACCAACTTATGCTTATTGCAAAACTGGGTCCTGATTCTGGGAAATGGAAATTTGAAGCTAGTATGCCCGCTCGTCAAAATTGAGTTCGATTCGTCATAATTCTCGAGGGTCGTCAACTCAAGGACCGGATGAGCGTTCAGTAGCAAGAATTTGATCGAGTCACTGGTGGTTCATGTGGGACCCATCGAGTTCAGATGCGGAGGCACTAGGAGCGTGTACGTGACTACGGGGATTGTTCGAGTGGTTACAATCCGACCGTCCGTGTTCCGGCGTGAATTCTCGCGAGATCGTCAACCGGGTGAGTTCTACTCACGGATAGGGATATTTTTATGTGTCTTGCAAATATATCGGTTTTGAGTCATAAGGCATTATCCTTTTCGAAAGATTTTGGGAACCGAAAACCGTTTTTGAGAAATGTTGCGTTTTTACGGTTTTTATTGAATTGTTGAACAATTTACGAAATTGTGATTTTTAGTGCTTTCACTGGAATATGGTCTGGAATGTTGTTTATTAAATCCGTTTTCAGGTTGGAGAACGATCGGAATTCGATTTGGGCGAGAAATGGAAAACGGAATGAGAAACTAGAATTCGGTAACAGAACAGGCCGCACGGGTCGTGCGCCACTGGGCACGGACCGTGCGTCCTCTTTGGGTTGGCTGTGTGGTTTTGGTAAATCACGCACGGGTCGTGCGCCCCTGGGCACGGACCGTGCGTGAGCTGCTGTTACCGGACTCCGATTTCTCATTTCGTCGCTCCTTTCGATCCCGAATCACTCCTAATCTTCTTCCCAACCAGTTTTAAAGATATTGCCTTAGTGACAACCGTATTTTGAACTTGTTCAACTCATGTTTTTGAAAAGGGCTTCGAAAGCATAATTGATTGAAAAACCGAAACCCTAGTATGCGTGTGAGTACACCGACTGATGGATTGACCGAATATATATATATATATATATATATATATATATATATATATATATATATATATATATATATATATACATGTTTATTTATGTCAAATGAAAATGATTATAATGCCGGAGGTCTAATTATGAATTCCTCAAAACGGATTATAGATCGATATGGATATTGTTATCCAATTACTATGCGAATGATCCTTTGGTGATCGAAAGATATAAATTATCTAATGAGCTTATATGACTGATCCTTTGGTGATCAAAATGAAAAAGAAGATATAAATTATCTAACTCTCGAGAACTTGATGCGTATTGTCATACGTATTGCGTTGGGTGACGACCCGACAAGTAGCATACTAGGAAGGGAAGTCATGAGCCCTCACCCTAGGCCCTGAATGTGTTTTGGCGTGGTCAACTCACGGGTTACCGGGATTAGTGGTTCTTGCACGGCCGGTTTATGCTAAGTTAAACACACGATTCGCCGGGATTAGTGGTTGTTGCACGGTCGGCGTTTCGATTTATAACTGGACTTTTCTTCCCAATTAATGTTGTAAACCGGGATTAGTGGTTGTTGCACGGCCGGTTTAGACTAAGTAAAAACTCGACTCGCCGGGATTAGTGGTTGTTGCACGGTTGGCGTTTCGATTAATAATTAAGAACACGAATTGCCGGGATTAGTGGTTGTTGCACGGTCGGCATTTCGATTAATCCATAAGACATTGTTATGTCAGATTTTATTGTACGGTTTAATAATTGAACCGAGTGTCAGTGAGGGGGCACGGTAGGACTCACTGAGACAAGTTGTCTCACCCAATCCATATTTGTTGTTTTTACAGAGAACATGTTATAAGGACAGCAGGCGGCACAGTTGGTATGTCGAGTTCGGGGAGAAGATTGAAGATTGATTCAATTATAGTTGTCCTTGTTCTTCTGTAGTTGTATCTGTATTCGGTCGTATGACTCGAGCTTGTATCATTTTATTTATTAGTTTCCGCTGTTTCTTGTAAAGATGTATATCTGAACAGGAATTTTTATACTCTGATTTGTACCAACTTGTATATTTAGGTATTTCTTTGTTAAAGAAATACCGGGGTGTTACATATCTTGTGGCTTTTAGCCGAACTATGAAAATTGAAGTTGTTGATTTAATGGAGTAAGCGTAGCACTCGCTTAGATTGTTTTCAAAAAAAAAAAAAAAACTCTGATTTTATTAAATAGTAAGGTTATTAGAAAAGGGGTGTTACATTAGTGGTATCAGAGCAGTTCGGTCTGTCCAGCCAAGTCGTCCTGTCATAGTGTCTTATGCCGAATAGGAATTGTTAGATTAGTTCTAAATTTTTGTTTGTGCTGCAGTGATAATTTGAAATGGCTGGGAGAAACGATGCTGCTCTTGCTGCTGCTTTGCAAGCTATGGCTCAGGCTGTTGGGAACCAGCAAAATGGTGCTGAAAATGCTGGGACTCGCAGTTTAGCCACGTTTCAGAGGGAGATGGTTATTGACACTCCAGCTAAGGGTTCAGTAACTACCTCTCTTGTGTGTGCTAAGTGCCCTCTGTCAATCTTCGGCAGAGATTTCCTTGTTGACCTTATTTGTTTGCCGTTGGGAGGGTTGGATGTCATTCTTGGTATGGACTGGTTAGTAGTTAACCATGTGCATATTAATTGTTTCCGAAAATCTGTGAGTTTCCTTCCTCCCGAAGAAGAAGAATCCGTTTTGTTGCCTGCTGGTCAATTGCATAAGGTAATGAAAGAGGGAGTTCATCTGTTTGCTTTGATGGCGTCATTGTCTGCTGAGAATCAGGCGATCATTGAAGGGGTACAAGTAGTGTGTGAGTTTCCTGAAGTGTTCTCGGATGAAATTCCAAGTGTTCCGCCAGAGAGGGAGGTTGAGTTTGCTATTGATCTTATACCTGGTACTAGGCCTGTGTCTATGGCACTGTACCGGATGTCAGCCTCAGAGTTGTCTGAATTGAAAAAGCAACTAGAAGATCTACTTGAGAAGAAATTTGTAAGGCCAAGTGTGTCACCATGGGGTGCTCCGGTATTGTTAGTGAAAAAGAAGGATGGGAGTATGAGACTTTGTGTCGATTATAGGCAATTGAACAAGGTGACAATAAAGAACAGGTATCCGCTTCCCAGAATTGATGATTTGATGGACCAGTTGGTAGGTGCTAAAGTGTTTAGCAAAATCGATTTGAGGTCGGGTTATCACCAGATCAAGGTAAAGGATGAAGACATACAGAAGACAGCTTTCAGAACGAGATATGGGCACTATGAATATTCAGTGATGCCGTTTGGTGTTACCAACGCGCCGGGAGTGTTTATGGAGTACATGAATCATACTTTCCATAGTTACTTGGATCGATTTGTAGTTGTGTTTATTGACGACATTCTGGTGTATTCTAAGACGGAAGAGGAGCACGCAGAACATTTGAGGCTAGTACTAGAAGTGTTGAAAGAAAAGAAATTGTATGCAAAGTTGTCTAAGTGTGAGTTCTGGCTGAATGAAGTAGGTTTCCTTGGTCATATTATCTCTGGTAATGGTATAGCCGTGGATCCCGCCAAGATTGATGCTGTGTTACAATGGGAGAGCCCGAAGTCAGTTACAGAGATTAGAAGCTTCTTGGGACTAGCTGGTTATTACAGGAGGTTTATAGAAGGTTTCTCGAAGTTGGCCCTTCCGTTGACTCAATTGACGTGTAAGGGAAAAGCATTTGTGTGGGATGCTCGCTGTGAGGAGGGCTTCAATGAGTTGAAGAAGAGGTTGACAACATCGCCCGTTTTGACTTTGCCTGTTCCGGATCAACCGTTTGTGGTGTACTGTGATGCTTCCAAGATGGGTTTGGGAGGTGTGTTGATGCAAGAAGGTAAGGTAGTAGCTTATGCGTCTAGACAGTTGAGGACCCATGAGAAGAACTACCCTACTCATGATTTGGAGCTAGCTGCAATTGTGTTTGTGCTGAAGATTTGGAGGCACTATCTGTATGGTACTAGATTTGAGGTGTTTAGTGACCATAAGAGTTTGATATACTTGTTCGATCAGAAGGAGCTGAATATGAGACAGAGACGTTGGTTAGAATTGCTGAAGGATTATGATTTCGGCTTGAACTATCACCCCGGCAAAGCTAATGTCGTGGCTGATGCTTTGAGTCGGAAGAGCTTGCATATGTCGGCTATGATGGTGAAAGAATTAGAGTTAATTGAGCAGTTCCGGGATATGAGTCTAGTGTGTGAAGTGACACCGCAGAGTGTCAGATTGGGAATGTTGAAGATTGGCAATGAATTTTTGGTTAGTATTCGAGAAGCCCAAAAGTCAGATGTAAAGTTGGTGGACTTGTTAGTTGTGAATGATCAAGCTGCGAATGGTGATTTCAAGTTAGATTCCCAAGGAGTATTGAGATTCAGGGATAGGATCTGCATTCCTGATGATGCTTGGATGAAGGGAATGATTCTTGAGGAGAGCCATAGGAGCAAGTTGAGTATTCATCCAGGGGCTACGAAAATGTACCAAGATTTGAAGAAGTTGTTCTGGTGGCCGGGTATGAAAAGGATGTGGCACAGTTTGTGTATTCTTGTCTGACTTGTCAGAAGTCTAAGATTGAGCATCAGAAGCCCGCGGGGTTGATGCAACCATTGGAGATTCCGGAATGGAAATGGGATAGCATTTCCATGGACTTTGTGACTAGTTTACCTAGAACCGTGAGAGGATTTGATGCTATATGGGTGGTTGTGGATAGGCTGACGAAGTCTGCTCACTTCTTACCAATTGATATTACTTATCCAGTCCCAAAGTTAGCAGAGATCTACATCAAGACAATTGTGAAGTTGCATGGCGTTCCGCTTAGTATTGTATCTGATAGAGATCCAAGGTTCACTTCTGAATTTTGGAAAAGTTTACAAGAAGCCTTGGGTTCTAAGTTGAGGTTGAGCTCCGCTTATCATCCGCAGACAGATGGTCAGACGGAGAGGACTATTCAGTCGTTAGAGGACTTGTTGAGGGCATCTGTTCTCGAGCAGGGAGGTTCATGGGATTCTCATCTTCCGTTGATAGAGTTCACCTACAATAACAGTTTTCATTCTAGTATTGGAATGGCACCGTTTGAGGCGTTGTATGGTCGGAGATGTAGGGCTCCGTTATGTTGGTATGAATCTGGAGAGAGTGCAGTATTGGGGCCTGAGATTGTGCGAGAAACAACTGAGAAGGTAAAATTAATCCGTGAGAAGATGAAAGCGTCGCAGAGTCGACAAAAGAGCTATCATGATAAGAGAAGGAAGGGATTTAGAGTTTCAGGCCGGTGATCATGTGTTTTTGAGAGTCACTCCGGTGACTGGTGTTGGGCGTGCCTTGAAATCAAAGAAGTTAACTCCCCGTTTCATTTGTCCGTATCAGATTACGGAGAGGGTGGGAAGTGTTGCCTATAGGGTGGCCTTGCCGCCTAATCTTTCGAACTTGCATGACGTGTTTCACGTGTCACAACTTTGAAAGTATGTTCCGGACCCGTCTCATGTAATTCAGATGGATGAAGTAGAGGTACGGGATAATCTCACGGTGGAGACTATGCCTGTGCGAATTGAAGATAGAGAAGTGAAGATTCTGAGAGGGAAGGAGATTCCTTTGGTGAAAGTGGTTTGGTTAGGAGCTGCTGGTGAGAGTATGGCTTGGGAGCTGGAGAGTAAGATGCGGGAAGCATATCCGGAGTTGTTTGATTCAGGTAATTTCGAGGACGAAATATTCTAAGTGGGGGAGGATTGTAACGCCCCAAAATAATTTAATTATTTATTTAATTAAGCTATTTAAGGCTTACAATATTTATTTAATTTAATTAACTAATTCAGAATTTAATTTAATTCATTTTTATTTCATTTGTTTAGGAGGTGTGGTCACGAATTAGGTGGTGTGCATGCGGGCCCATGATCCACAAGTAGGCCCATGGCCCATTGACTAGTCATAGAATTCGACTCACTTAGGGGTCATGTGAGTTTGTTTTCATTTTACTCAATTGTGCAAAAGAAAGAAAAAGAAAACGTAAAAGAAAAGAGAAGTGAGAGGAGAGGTCGCGAAGAGAGGAGGAGAAGGAGAAGAAGGGCGAATCACTCAAGGAGGAAGAGAAGGCTTGTTGGTGTCTTGCAATTCCTTGGAGCTTTGCTTGGTGGTTTCGAATTCTAAGAGGTTAGGGGGTCCTCTTTTTATCCTTAATAGCTTATGTGATGAGTATCGTATAGGGTTAGGTTTTAGAGTGATTTTATTGAATGAATTGTGTATTATAATGTTGTTGCTATGCTGAAATTGAATTGTGCAAAAATGTGTTTAATTGGTGTTGAAAAGAATACGGTGCGCAATATGCATGCTAGGGGTTTGATGTTATGACTGAAGGAATTTTGGTGGTAAATGTGTTGGTTAGTGTTTGTATTGATAGATGGTGTTGGTGATTTAATTTGGTGTAGTTATGTTAAGAGGAACTCAAAAATTGATGGAGCCTTAGGCGCCTAGGTGTGTGTGTTGCTGGAAATTCTGCTGGGTGCCAAGAGCTATGCTGCCACTGTAGTGTTCTGTTGCTGTTCCAGGCGCTGGGTGCCCTCCTGGGCGCCTGTGTCACTGTGTTGCCAGTTTTGGCGCTAGGCGCCTTGTGCCATGGGCGCCAAGGGTCCCAACTTTCTGTTGTTCATTTTGCGAAAATTGATACTGGGTTTTCATGTCCAAGTTAAATGGCTCGTGTAAAATAATTTTTGGAGTCATAGGAGTTGTGGTCTGTCCTGGCCTTAGGCGCCTAGTCCATGGGCGCCAATGATGCGTGTCACATTTTGCCAAAATTTTTTCTGGGTTCCCATATTCTGAGTATTTGGCTCGTGCAAAATTAATTTCGAAGTTAAAAGAGTTTTCTTGCGTGTTTTGCCAAGGCGCCTTATGCATGGGCGCCGTGTCCCTGCGCCAGTTTTTCCTGCGCCAGTGTCTGGGCGCTAGGCGCCCTGCGCCAGTTTTTCCTGTGCCAGTGTCTGGGCGCTAGGCGCCCTGCGCCAGTTTTCCTGCGCCAATCATGTGTCTGGGCGCTAGGCGCCCTGCGCTAGTTTTGCTGGGCGCCAAAATCAGGATGTTGCCCAAATTTTCCCAAACTTGTTTTTAATGTAACTTTTGACTCGGTTATCCAAATTTAACGGTTCAAAATGCGTTTCGAAGCTAATTTCGGTGTCTATCCAAATATTCTGGTTTTATGCAAAAATGGATTATTTTACTGGTGGTTCTGGACTGAAGTTGTTCAAGGTGTCTAATTGCAATTTTTATTCATTTTCTCCTATTCCGTGTCAATATCCAAAAACGGTTTAATTAGATTGGTACTGATTTATTGGTGAGTTTTATTGGCGAGTATTATTGGTGAGTTTTATTGGTGAGTTTATTGGTGAGTTTTAATGGTGAGTTTTAATGGTGAGTTTTATTGGTGAGTTTTATTGGTGAGTTTATTGGTGAGTTATGGTGAGTTGATTAAATGTGAATTGGTGAATTGTGTGGTGTGTTGTGGTGCATTGTCATGGCGTCTCATGAACCATGTGCATTATCGGTGAGCAGAGGCTTCGGCCTAATTTTAAATGGTGAGCAGAGGCTACGGCCTAATTGTATTTGGTGACGGATCCGACATGCATGTACCCGTGGAGTTTGGGTTGCATTTCATGCATAACCATACCTTTTGTATTGTTGTTTGGAGATTGTAATTGTGATGTGGTTTCTGCCTTTGTTGTGAATCAGTGTGCCTAGTTACCTTTCCTATGCAGTGCTTATTCCATATGTTATTAATTATGAAAAGAGACTCACCCTACTGCTTTTATGTTGCTTCTTATGTCGGCAACGTGCAGGTAATAACGAGTGAATGTTACCCTTATACCTTCGTCTGGTAGGAAGTGTCATGCTCTGATACGTAGCACCGGGGGGGAGGGGGGCGTCTTATGCTTATGTGTTATTGCCTTTATACTGTTAGACTATTATTGGTGATGTATTGGTTTTGCTTTCGAACTTATTATTATTCCGCTGCGGTAGTGACTGTATTTGGTTGATGTGAACTAAATGGTATTTCATGGTGCTATGTATCTTGTGGCTTTTAGTCGAACTATGAAAATTGAAGTTGTTGATTTAATGGAGTAAGTGTAGCACTCGCTTAGATTGTTTTCAAAAAAAAAAAAAACTCTGATTTTATTAAATAGTAAGGTTATTAGAAAAGGGGTGTTACAACTCCCAACATGAATATGTTGATAGGAAAGGTATCAGGTATAAAGGTGATTCCACCTCCTCTGTTTTGAAAAAGAAAGTAAACTTTGTAGCTGCTACTTCGAGTTTTACACTTACTGTTTTCTCTTGCACTTATTGTCAAAAAGGGAACCATAGCTCACTTAGATGTCCTATTCGTAAATTGTGTGAGCTTGGTACCCTTATACCTGCTTGTAAGAAACCAAGGTAGATTGTGAAAACAAACCCCTTGATGACTAACCCACAAGGACCCAAAGAGAATTGGGTACCAAAATTTTCTACTTGATTTTAGTGCAGGTGTGCTAAAAGGTATGGGGGTCAGATCAGTACCTTGATAGCAGAGACTCGAAGCTCATGACTAGAGACGCAAATTTTTTTTCTCTTAATACTCAAAAAGCAGTCATGTGACTTGTGATAACAACAATAGAGGAAGAATCACCGATGAAGGTTAGATTTGTAAAGTTTTGTTCACCTCTATTGAAAATGTGTTATATAGAAGAACTTAAGAATAATTCATCAAGTATTAGACACATATGTGAAACAATTCTTTTGTGTGTGCATCAAAGTTTTTTTTAAGTGTTATCTTTCTATTTTTTCTCTGCCTATCTAAAATAAAAACTCTATTGTGCTGGATCTTTGATACAACCTATTTTGAAGATTAAATATGGTACCTATATTGTTGAACCAAGTATGACATATCTCATGGGTATCCTAGTTTCTATAATATCTTTTTTTAAAAACTGTGATGGTCCACCTTCTTTTGGCTAAGTTTTGCATTATACAATCAATCAGAGGGATCATCAAGTAAGGGGGAGCATAGCATTAAACTATTTTTTATCTATCTTATGCTATGTGCTACTGTTGCGTGATTTTGCAAGTTTATAGTATGATTATGTATCTATGTGTTCCCCCCCCCCCCCTCATTTTTGATGAAAACAAAGGGGGAGAAAATATATGCATGAGGGAGAAAATATCTGCTTATAATGTGATTATGTGGGGGAGAAAATATCTGCTGCTATCTGTGCTTATATTGTGATTAATTATATGTTTGGTTTAGTTGAATATTTTATGCTTATGCTTAGGAGGAGATCTTTGAAAATTTTTCATTATTATCACCCCTCTATGCATGATGTAATTTGTTATCATCAAAAAGGGGGAGTTTGTTGAACCAAGGACAAATGCTCTTTGTTTTGTATGATAACAAATTACATCTCGTCTACTAATGGTTGCAGTTGAATGAAAGTACAGGGACAAAATCAAAGAACAGGGATTAAATCAAAGAGCAAGGACTAAAGTGCAATGGCTTGCAGAAGAAGCAACAATGAAGTTGAAGACCTAATTGTTTATCTGCTTTTGATAGGACTCAAATGTAAGATCCTATCCCTTCAGCTTTATGACAGTTAGTAGAAGAGAGATGATGTTTTTAAAAATAAAATTGTTGTGTTGAAAGCCTTTGAAAAATATTTTAGTCAAATGCATGCATGCATGTGAAAGGCACACAACATGGGAAAGTATTTTAAAAGAGAACAATCGATTTTCACATAGTCTCATTGTTGTTTAAAATCGATTTCTAAAGCAAAATAAAAGAGAACAATCGATTTCCAAGTTGTTTCTAAAAGAAAAGAATCGATTCATAGCCTTCCTTATTTAAAAGATCATAATCGATTCTTGGCTTCCTTTTGAAAGAAATATAATCGATTGCATGCTTCCTTGAAGCACAAAATCGATTGTCACAGGCAAGGAATCGATTATACCTTTCCTTTTATTCAGGCAAGGGATCGATTATGACCCTAACATTTTCAGAGCAAAGAATCGATTACATACTCCCTTGTTTTAAGCAAAGAATCGATTGTGATTTGTTTCCTTTTTAAGAGAACAATCGATTATGCACATTGCACCTTCAAAGCTCATAATCGATTTCAACATAGTGTGTTTTATTTCAACGGTCAATTTTTTTTACATTCCCTATAAATAGGGAGCTTGGATTCACAAATCCAACACACCACTACACTTCTCTTCTACATACATTTTCAAATCAATAGAAAAGAGAAAAAGAGCTTTCATTGTCAAATCTTTTGTCAAAGGTCTTCATTTCAAAACCAATCATCTCTCTCTACTATATTGTTATTCTGCTGGATTGATTGGTTCATAGTTTCTATATTGTATTGATCTGTATTCGTGGTGGCTTAGAAATCCTGGGACGTGTTATTGGGTCTCTCAATCTGGGAGATTGAGTTGGGTTGAAATTCTGGGAAGTGTTCTTGGGTCTCTCAATCTGGGAGATTGAGTTTGTTTGAAATCCTGGGAGGTGAACTTGGGTTGTTCAATCGGGAAGATTGAAGCGGTTGTTGTGAAATCCCGGGAAGCATTCTTGGGTCGTTCAATCAGGGAGATTGAAGCGGTTGTGAAATCCTTAGCGGGGAGCTCGGGTTCTCAATTTGGGGAAATTGGGATTTGCTATTTGAAGTTGCTTGTTTGTAAAACATTCTACATCATATAGTGGTTGCAGCAAGTCCAAAGGTTGCAAAGCCGGAGGCCGAGGACGTAGGGCTTTTATCCCGAACCTCGTAAAAATCCCGGTGTATCTCTATCCCTCTCTCGTTACTTTCTTTATCGCTTATACTAGTCTATTATTGATATCATTGCGCTGCTTATAAATATCTGGTTATTGTGAATACCGATAATAGAAGCATTAGAGTAATATTGCACTATGCCTGATCTGCCCGCTTAGTTAATACATATAGTTTAAATCTTAGTTTCCGCATTTGATTTAAACAAGCATTGTAAAAGTTTTTGAAAACCAAAAAAAATAATTCATCCTTTACACATAACCTTATTCACCCCCCACTAAGGATTTCATATAGTCCAAAACCAACAACAGGAGATTTATTTACAGCTCGATTTGCTGATTGTCATTTTGATGAATCAAATTTTCCAGCATTAGGTGTCATACCCCAATTTTGTCCGGCTTAGGTCAAAACCCTAATTTTCCACAAAAGATAATAAATAAATAAATTGAAGGATGAAGAGTATCATGCATTGCATTTTGGGTCCTAGAAGTCATTCCAAGGTCTTTAAAATCATTTTTAGGGTTGGAATGCACTTTTTAGGTAAATTAGGGTTTTAGGGTCAAAAAGGGCATTTTGGTCATTTTTCGCAAAAAGATGATTTTCTCGCCAAAAATGCACATCCACAAAAAGTACATTTTTGTTCTATCAAGGATAATTTTTGTACAATTTTTTAGAAAGAAAACCCTAGTCAAAATAATTAAAAATGTATTTTTCCATTTTTAAGTGCATAGAAAAATAAAAAAGGGACCATTAAATATTCCTCAATTCTTAAGTGACAATTTTTATTGTCATAGGTGACTAGAGGGAATATTTTATGGTGCCCAAAAGCATGTGACACATTTTCAATAGTTGCATTCCCATTATTTCCCATGCCCAAAAATTCAAAAGAAACTCAAAAAAGGGAAGTGTCCTCAATAAGACAAAAGACCAAAAAAACAAGTTTTTTTTCTCTCTTCCTCTCCTCAATTTCGAAATCCTCCTTCTCTCTCCTTCTCTCTTCCATTTTGTAATCATTATACCCTCTTTGGTAAATTACCTCACTCACCTACACTAACCCCTTCATAAGAAAACCCAAATTTCCCTCTTTGGTAACAATTCTTCTCTAAAATGCCCTTAACCCTACCTCACATAAAATATCTCTTCCAAAATAAGAAATTCATTTTTTCTTTTCTTCTTTTTCCCCCTAACTTTCGCCCCCACTCTCTCACTCTCACATTTTGTGTTTTCTCTCCACCCTCAATCCTTGTGATGAGTGATCTCAACCCTCCATTCAAAATTAAAGCTCAATCCTAGAGCACATCAAAATCACAAAGACTAAACTACCCTTAGACCTAGTTTCATCCTATAAATACTCACTCATTCCCACACCTAAGGATCATCTCTTTTTGCTTCTCATTTGCCTCTCATTCCCCTACACAAAACCCTAGCACACCAAAAGCACCTCCTCCCCCTCTCCTTCCTCACCAAAACCGTAGCCCTTCCTCCCCTCTTCCATATATTTTCTTCAAAAATCAACCACCAAATCCTCCATTTCTTGTTAGATCACCATCTTTCCTTCCATTCTCTTCAAGGTTGCATCATCAAATTGCTAAGAGCTAGTAATTTTTGAGCTTATCATCTCCTTCTTCACCTCCTTGTAGTTTTGAGGTAATCCTTGAAGCTTTGCACCTCACATTTAATTTTCTTGCATAATCTCTCCTCTACTCCAAACTCCTTCTTGATTGTTGTTTGCTTTGAGGATCCATTCCAAACATTTTGACAAAGACTTAGGGAGCTTTGGGTGTTTGAGATGGGTCCTTGGCCTTGAAGGAGTCATTCTTCTACTTGAATAATTTCCCTTGCATCTTTACATATTTTGCACTAGATTTCATAAATAAAGTTGTTGTTTATAGGCTTTAGTATTTCGCATATCATAAAAAAAATTAGGGTTGATATGATTTTGTTGTGCTTCCTTGCTTAATCATATAAATCCTTGCAAAAAAATAGATCTATGTTGCTTAGTGTTAATTTTGGTGTTTTCTTTATTAAATAAAATGTGGATCTATGTTTCCTTTGGTTCACATGCTTATAGATCTAAAAATATTTCCAAGTTGATTTTGTTGTTGTTCTTTGTTTAGTGATGTTTAATCTTGTTATTAGTATTTCATTTTAGTGTTAAATGTTACTATTGTTGTTTGATGATTTAGCAATATGATTCCCACTAGTGCCTAGTGCACCTTGACCTAAGTGGTGAAGATTGCTAGAAATGACTCAATTTAGTTTATGTGTCCATTCATTTTTGTGTCTTAGTTTGCTTATTGTAAATTGTTGATGATAGGCAAGTTGATTCCCACTAGTGCCTAGTGCACTTTACTCAAAGTGGGAGGATTGCTCTAGGTGATTCAACTTATTTGTGTGTTTAGTTAATCTTTGCATTTTAATTTGCTTGTTGTAAATTGTTGATGATAGGCAAGTTGATTCCCACTAGTGCCTAGTGCACTTTGCTCAAAGTGGGAGGATTGCTCTAGGTGATTCAACTTATTTGTGTGTTTAGTTAATCTTTGCATTTTAATTTGCTTATTGTTCATTGTTGATGATAGGCAAGTTGATTCCCACTAGTGCCTAGTGCACTTTGCTCAAAGTGGGAGGATTGCTCTAGGTGATTCAACTTATTTGCATGTTTAGTTAATCTTTGCATTTTAGTTTGCTTATTGCTCATTGTTGATGATAGGCAAGTTGATTCTCACTAGTGCCTAGTGCACTTTTCTCAAAGTGAGAGGATTGCTCTATGTGATTCAACTTGGTTTTAGTGTTTATTTATTTTTTTACCTTTTTACTTTACCATTCATTAACTTTTTATCAAAACATAAAAATATTTTACTACTTTGGTTTTTACTACTTCATTAATTTTTTACTAAAACATAAAAAGATTTTACCACTTCCCATTTACCTCATGCATTTTTACTTTACCATCTCATTAAATAATTACCATTTACCTCATGCATTTTTACTTTACCATCTCATTAAATAATTACCATTTACTTCATGCATTTTTACTTTACTTTTCACTAACTTCTTACTTAAAGTTTTACAACTTATCAACTTGCAAAAATACCCAAAACATTTTCACATTCATGCATCTTCATTCATACTTAGTCTATGTGACACTCTCATGCATCCTCATATGCTTATATCTCTTGCATTCTCTTATGCATCCTTGTATGCCATCCATTCATAAATAAAGTGCTATGCATCCATTCCTTGCACACTCATGCACCTACATGCTTACCTAATCATGCATCCTTGCTTACATATTCAATCATTTAACTTAGAATACTCTATGTTTACAATCAATTGTATTCACTTGTTCTTGATGCCATGTAAATGTCTTGACTTTATTGTGTGCCCTCCTCTCCACTTGTATGACCTCCTAATGGAGACGTAAGTCTACATGCATGTTGTAGCATAGAGCCATTAGGGTAAATACAATCCATCTTGCACACACACAATTACTTTGAGAACTTTGTTTTGCATCTTTAATAATTGAATCCTTTGATTGTATGGACATGTTTAATCTTGGTTAATGAATGATATGTTCATGTTTGCCTGAGTATTATTCATTCATTTGCATTTGGTTATGGATTTAGAATTGACTTGAAATGTTCTACTTCTTTTCTAAAACCCATTTCCTAAAATCATTTCAAAAACAAAAAGAAACTTTTACTTTCAAAACAAAAATAAATCAATCGTCATTAAACACCAATCGCGCCGTTGCCGATTAGGTCGTTAATGATGATGTTGTTTTCAAAAAGAGTTAGTAGCGAGACCATTCTAACCGTTGTTGTTCGGTCTTCGCAAAAGCTCTATCCCATTTTCGAAAACTTATTCATTTCCCAAAAATAAGTCAATTGTCATTAAACACCAATCGCGCCGTTGCCGATTAGGTCGTTAATGATGATGTTGTTTTCAAAAGGGGTTAGTAGCGAGACCATTCTAACCGTTGTTGTTCGGTCTTCGCGAAAGCTCAATCCTTTTTCAAAACCCAAAATCCGAGAACTACGTAGCTTTGATCCCTCTTCCAGTGAGGGTACGTAGGAGCGGGGTCCTGTCCCGTCAAGCACCCTTTTAAAAACAACTTTGTTTTGTTCCCGAGAACTACGTAGCTTTGATCCCTCTTCCAGTGAAGGTACGTAGGAGCGGGGTCCTGTCCCGTCAAGCACGCTCTTATTAAAAAAAACAATAGCCGAGAACTACGTAGCTTTGATCCCTCTTCCAGTGAGGGTACGTAGGAGCGGGGTCCTGTCCCGTCAAGCACACTCTTAAAAAAATCTTTGTTTTGTCCTGATTTTCAAAGATAACCAAAAATATTCTTCTTCCCTCCTGTTTTCAATAAAACAAACATTAAAGAAAAGAAAAGAAAAGAAGTAGAATAAATTACCGCTTTCAAACTCAAACTTTTGTCCAAACCACACATCAAGTTAATGGTTCCCTTTCGGTAGAAAGGAGGTGCGGGGTGCTAATACCTTCCCCGTACCTAACCGACCCCCGAACCTATATCTCTGCGTTTTCAAAAGACCACCCGCCTTTTCAAAAGACTTTTTTTCAATGTTTTGGTCTTAAAATTAAAATATTGGTGGCGGCTCGAAACTTTTTCCACGTTGTCAAACGAAAAGTCCCAAACCGGATTTTTCGGGCGCAACAGCTGGCGACTCCGCTGGGGACCATTTTTTTAAAAAAAAAAGACGAGGGTCAAGCCTAGTTAACTTTGATGTGTGGTTTTAAAATTAATTGAGTTGAAAGCTTTGTTTTACTTCTTTTATATTTGTTCACAATGCCGTGTTCATGCATTCCTCAATTCCCATGTCCCCTATTCTCTGCTCCCGTTCTTAAGGTAAAAACATGCATTTCCTCCCATTCTATTATGATCCCTTCTTCTCCGCTCCCTTTCTTGAGGTAAGCAGTGCATATGACTGTTGCTGAAACCTAGGTTGGATTATTGGTATTGTGATATTGAACCCTAGGGTAGACGACATATTATTGCTTTCTTCTGTCTGGACTGTTCTAGGTTTTCCTTTGCAGGTGGGGTATATGTGGGTAGTTTTAGGCGGTATGCCCTTGCTGCACACACTCACACCTTATGCTTACTATGCTTTGAGAGGGGCCTAAAACCAAAGGTCTGACAAAACTTAGGAGAGTGGAAACGAGTAGTGACTGGCAATTGGACCGTTGTCCTTCCGACTCTCACGAAAGTTTCAGCCCGAGTATGCTATTTCATGATGCCTCACACCAGATGGCGTTCCATCGTTGTGGGTGCTATTGTGAAAGAGAATTAGCTCTGGTAACCTGGTGAGGAAGTGACTAGAACCCACATGGGAGGAACATTTGAGTTGTCCTAGAACTTAGGTCCCCACCTTCGTAGGACACAAGGGGCATACCAAATTGTGTGTTGAATCGTAATATAGACATGTTTTCAAAAAAGAGTAGGAGGTTTTTCAAATAAAAAGTAGAGAAAGAGCTGCCGTTGTAGCCTTTCTTCAGCTGGTCCGTACGAAGTGACATATGGCCCACTCTTTTCAAAAAAAGAGAGAACGAGCTGCCGTTGTAGCCTTTCTCTTACTTGGTCCATATGAAACCACGTACGGCCCGCATTTTTCAAAAAAAAAAAAGAAAAAAACTTGAACTAATGCCAATTAAGGTTTTGCCATCATCATCGTTTTGCATGCATCCTCGCATTGCATCCAACATAAGCTTTTACAGTTCATGCATGCATCCTTGCATTTCATCAAAGTTTGTTTGCCGAGAATCCCAAAGTGACAAAATATCTTGTCATAGGCACGGTGTGGAATCAAAAGTGAAACAATGTACACTCTGAGGTGTTTGTTTAAGTTTGAATGCATGGAATGTGCTTTGTTTCGCTTATTGATTCTAACCTTGTTGTGTTTCAAAGAAAAAATAATCAAAATTCACTGTTAAATCTATGGCAAGATATGACACGTTGGGGTTCACGGCATAAGACAAACTAAAACTAACACTTATCTGCATTGCACGCATTGCATTCATTAATTTGCTCCTTCACTTAATAAAAATGTTCTACCAACAGAAACGAGAGGCAAGCTGGTTCTCCGCCACCGATACTTCACCCGATTACAAGCAAAGCTGATGGCTGATCCTCAAGGGCATCCAGAGATTGAAACTGAAAGTAATCCAGAACATGAAGATTTGGGCGTACAAATTCTGAATCCTGAGCAGCTGGCTCAGGAGAACCAAGTGCTTAAAGATAAGGTTGGGGCAATGGAGGCCCAGGTGCATGAGATGATGGTCATGCTGCAAAGTTTAAAGAGTGGGACAGCTGCTGAAGGTGCCGCCGTCGTGGGTCCAGATGGTGTCACTTCTTTCGTTCCTCCTCCAATATCAGCCACAGTTCCTCCGGGATCCGAGGTCGGTCATCCCGTCTTTGCTTCAGGAATGAATGGGCCGAATCAATACACTTCACAAAGATATCCTTGGGGTATGCCTGCTGGGTACATGCCGCGAACTGTTGGACCTATCCCCGTCAGTATGGTTGCGCCTAATCAGGTCACTGCCGCCGTGTCCGGGGGAGTTGCCGGAGGACTGCAGATCCAAGCTCCTAGTCCTTATGCTGTGCTCAGTCCTACTCCAGGGCTTGCAGCACACCCTCACAATGTTCCTCAGCCTGGAGGGTATTATTACAGTATGGGGAGTCACCCCCAAGGACATATGTTTGAGGGATCACAGCCAAGTGACCCGATTCGTGCACTTGAAGAAAGAGTAAAGGCAATGGAGGGTGTTGGTGTCAGAGCCAAGGGAGCTCGTGAGCTGTGCTTAGTCCCAGATTTGGTTCTGCCACCAAAGTTCAAAGCTCCCGAAGTGGACAAATACAGAGGAACAGGCTGTCCGGAGAGCCATGTTACGATGTTTGTCCGAAAAATGGGTCCTTACGCCAATGATGACAAACTGCTGATTTACTGCTTTCAAAACAGTTTGGCTGGAGCTCCTCTAGATTGGTACATGAAACTGCAATCCTCTGAAATTCATTGTTGGAAAGATTTGTGCGAAGCATTCATGAGACAATATAAGTATAACATGGACATGGCCCCGGACAGGTCGCAACTGCAACACATGAGTAAGGGCGAAAGGGAGACTTTCAAAGAATATGCCCAGAAATGGCGAAGCCTAGCCGCCCAGGTCCAACCTCCTTTGACTGAAAAAGAAATGGTGTACACGTTCTTGGAAACTCTGCCAGCAATTTACTATGACCGGCTGATTACAAGTGTTTCAACTAGCTTCTCCGATATGATAGTCTTCGGAGAAAGACTTGAGCATGGTCTCCGAAGTGGGAAGATTTCGAATCACCTCAGTAATGCAGGAAGCTCTGGTGGTTCAAGCCATCAGAAGAAGCCTCACTCCCATTTCCCGAAGAAGAAGGAAGGGGAAACAAATGTAATCTCGGGAGGAAGTTCATCCTTTGGTACCCCACCACCACAAACTGTTCCATTTTCTACTCCTGTGCCATCCCAGCAAGGCAGTGACAGTCACAGGGCTCAGGGTTATCAGTACAAGAAACAGACCAGTTTTGATCCAATACCAATGACATACACTGAATTGTTTGATCACTTGACTTCCAAGAACTTGATCAACACCCGGCCAATGAAGGCCCTGCAGCCACCATTTCCCAGAGGTTACAACGCTAATGCTACTTGCAGTTTCCACGAAAGCGCGGTCGGTCATACTGTGGAGGAATGTAAAGCCTTCAAGCATGTGGTGCAAGACCTAGTAGATGCTGGGTGGATCTCTTTCAAGCAGAGCAGCCCGAATACAACAACTAATCCATTGCCAGGTCATCAAAGGCCAGCTACCAATGCTATAGAAAGTTCCGTTGGGCAATTGGTAAAGGATGTGCAGAAGATCAAGACCCCGTTGGGTGTTATCTACTCTGAGTTATGCCATGTCGGGGTGGTTAAGAAGGGGTGTTGCCATGAAGAGGGGTGTGCTGACTCCATGTGCGTGGGGAATTGTGAAAGCTTTGAGATGATCCTGCAGGATCTGATGGATCGGTGTGTGGTCCAGATAGGAACCCATGATGTTAAAGAAGAAGTGTTGACTCTACATTCTGATAAATGTAGAGCACCCAAAAGACCTGTCGAAATTCCTTACAATTACAATCCCAGATTGGTGCGGGCAAACGCCCAACCAATAGTGATTGAAGTTCCGGCTCCTTTTCCCTATAAGTCGGACAAGGCAGTTCCATGGAAGTACACTGCACTATCTACAGTCGAATGCTCCCCAAGTGCTCCTAGCGTAACCAACATAGGGGGATCAAGTGGGATCAAGTGGGATCACAAGAAGCGGAAGAGTATATGCTCCTGAGACTCTCCGAGCTGAAACTTCCAAGGAGGCCGAACAGAGGGGCCGTAAGGAAAAAGGAAAAGAGCCAGAGGTTGCTCAAGAGAAAGTGACGGAAAAAGAAGCAGATGAATTCTTGAAGATCGTCCGGCAGAGTGATTATCGAGTGGTTGATCAGTTAAAGCAAACTCCATCCAAGATATCCATGCTATCATTGTTGCTTAGCTCGGAAGCACACAGAACAGCTTTGATGAAAGTGCTCAACGAGGCTCATGTTGCAGAGGATATCTCAGTGAATCAGTTTGATGGGATTGTGGGGAATATAGTGGCTGCAAATCACCTAACATTTGCCGATGATGAGTTGCCTTCAAGCGGAAAAGAACACAATCAAGCTCTGCACATCTCGGTAAAGTGTGGAGACTATGTGCTGGCCAGAGTACTAATTGACAATGGGTCTTCATTGAACGTGATGCCGAAGTCAACTATGGATAAGTTAGACGTTGATTGCTCCTACATGAAGGCGAGTTCGACACTGGTGCGGGCCTTTGATGGGTCCAAAAAGGAAGTTCTGGGGGAAATGGAATTTCCCATCCAGATTGGTCCCGAAGTTTTCTACATCAATTTCCAAATCATGGATATTACGTCCTCATACAGTTGTTTGTTGGGCCGACCATGGATCCATATGGCTGGAGCAATCCCTTCTTCTTTACACCAGCGGGTCAAATTCGTGGTTAACGGCCAGGTCGTGGTAGTATTTGGTTAGGAAGAGACTCTGGTTAATAAGCCATCAGAGTTCAAATATGTGGAAGCTGCCGAAGAGTCTTTGGAAACAGCCTTTCAGTCTTTGGAGATCGCCAATGTAGTATTTGAGAGGACCAAGGAGGAGGAGATGGTTGCTAAGATCATGTTAGCCCAAGGATATAAGGTTGGTTCTGGCTTGGGAAAGTTTGGTCAGGGAATTCTAGCTCCCATTCAACTACAGGAAAACAAGGACCGTTACGGGCTGGGATACACCCCAGGTGAGGAAGAAAGAAGAAAAATGGCAGATGAACGAAGGGGCAGGTGGTTGGCCAATTCCAAAGGCCAGGATCCATGGCCCCAGAGGATTCCAATTTGCGACATCAGTCAAAGTTTTATGAGTGCTGGTTTGTTGGATCCCAATCAAGTTGCTGTCATCAAGGATGGTTCTGAGTCTGAAGAGGGTGGTGCAAGTTTGGTTCGACGCTGCGGTGCCGGTGAAAAATTAAAGAATTGGAAGGCTGCTGATCTTCCTGTGACTTTTAATTTAAAGTAATCATTTGTAATGCAACCCTGTGGCTTTGCCCAAGGCCATAGGACAAGTTGTTAGGGGCGAGCATGTTTTTATTTTCAGAATCATCATCATTAATAAAAACGTTGTTTTTGAATTTCAATCAATAAAAATCAATCATTTTCATTTCATGTGTCTTTTCCTCGCTTTATTATTGTTTGCTTGCTTGTCTCGCCTTTCATTCTGCTTTTTCGCTTCGGCAAAATGCAGATCCACAGCAATTGTCTCCCAAAATAATAGTGCCAACAGTCCATATTTTGACTTTGATCACCCTATTAATCAAGCTGAGGGGGATGTTGAGGAAGACTGGGTAGCTCCTCCAGAACTCATGAGGTTAATGAAACAGGAAGAAAGGGTAATTCAGCCACACGGAGAATCTACTGAAGTGATCAACTTGGGTACAGCTGAGATCAAGAAAGAGGTCAAAGTGGGTACCGCCATGAATGACAAGGATCGCATGAAGTTGGTTCAGCTGTTGCACGATTATATGGATGTGTTTGCATGGTCCTACCTAGATATGCCTAGGTTGGATACTGACATTGTGATGCATAAGTTGCCAGTCAAACCTGAATGCCCGCCTGTGAAGCAGAAACTTAGAAGGATGAAGCCTGAGATGTCCCTAAAGATTAGGGATGAGGTAAAAAAGCAGTTTGATGCTGGATTCCTAGCGGTGGCCAAATACCCACAGTGGGTTGCCAATATTGTCCCAGTTCCGAAGAAGGACGGGAAGGTCAGAATGTGCGTTGACTACCGAGATCTGAATCGCGCTAGTCCTAAAGACGATTTTCCTTTGCCCCACATTGATGTCTTAGTGGATAGTACAGCTCAACACTCGTTATTCTCCTTCATGGATGGATATTCGGGATATAATCAGATCAAGATGGACCCCGAAGATATGGAAAAGACAACTTTCATAATGCTTTGGGGAACGTTCTGTTACAAGGTCATGCCATTCAGGTTAAAGAACGCTGGTGCAACCTACCAAAGGGCCATGGTCACGCTGTTTCACGACATGATGCATAAGGAGATTGAGGTTTATGTGGATGACATGATCGCAAAATCTAAAACCGACGAGGAGCATATTGTCAATCTGCAGAAGCTCTTTGAACGATTGAGGAAATATAAACTCAAGTTAAACCCGGCCAAGTGCACGTTTGGGGTGAGATCAGGGAAGTTGTTAGGCTTCATTGTCAGCCAGAAGGGAATCGAGGTGGATCCAGACAAAGTAAAAGCCATCCTCGAAATGCCGGTGCCCAAAACAGAGAAAGAAGTCTGTGGTTTCCTCGGAAGGTTGAATTACATCTCCCGATTCATCTTCCAGTTGACTGCTACTTGTGAGCCGATCTTCAAACTGCTGTGCAAAAATCAAGAGTTGAAGTGGAATGACCAGTGTCAAGCTGCCTTTGAGAAAATCAAGGTGTACTTGCAGAATCCACCAGTCTTAATGCCACCTGTGTCAGGCAGGCCTCTCATCCTATACCTTACAGTGCTAGATAATTCAATGGGCTGTGTGTTGGGGCAGCATGATGAATCCGGGAAAAAGGAGCATGCCATATACTATCTTAGCAAAAAGTTCACCGATTGTGAGACAAGATATTCTATGCTGGAAAAGACTTGTTGTGCTCTAGTTTGGACTGCTCACCGTTTAAGGCAGTACATGCTGAGTCACACCACTTGGTTGGTGTCAAAAATGGATCCAATCAAGTACATATTTGAGAAGCCAGCTCTTACAGGACGAATTGCCCGTTGGCAGATGCAATTATCAGAATACGATATCATGTATGTCACACAAAAAGCAGTTAAAGGTAGTGCACTTGCTGAGTATTTGGCATGTCAGCCGATTCCAGACTACCAACCAATGCAGCATGATTTTCCTGATGAAGATATCATGGCACTGTTTGATGAGGGGAAGTCCCAAGAAAGTGAAAGGTGGAGAATGATCTTCGATGGTGCGTCAAATGTATGGGGGCATGGGGCAGGTGCCGTGTTAATATCTCCTGACAATCGCTTCGTTCCTGTCACTGCAAGGTTGAGCTTCTATGTCACAAGCAACATAGCAGAGTATGAAGCGTGCATCTTGGGTATTCAAGCTGCCCTAGAATGGAAAGTTAAAAGGCTAGATGTGTATGGAGATTCATCCCTGGTTATTCATCAAGTAAGAGGCGATTGGGAGACCAGAGATCCCAAACTGATTCCTTATTGTGTTTATGTGCAAGAGTTGATGGAGTCTTTTGACGAAATCACTTTCAAACACATCCCTCGAAGCGAAAACTAGCTGGCTGATGCATTGGCAACTTTATCATCCATGTTCAATATCAATTGTGATAAAAGCTTGACTCATGTCACAATCCAACACCGGAGTCTACCTGCGCATCACTACTGCACAGCCATAGATGAAGAGCCGGATGACAAGTCTTGGTATCATGATATCAAACAATACATCATCAGCAGAGAATACCCTCCTGGGGCATCTGAAAATGACAAGAGAACTCTTCGGCGACTGTCAAGGAATTTCTTCCTCAGCGGTGAGGTTCTCTACAAAAGGAATTATGACATGGTCCTCTTAAGGTGTGTTGCTAAAGAAGAGGCTGAAAGAATCATGAAAGATGTACACGAGGGCTCATTCGGAACTCATTCCAGTGCGCATACTATGGCTAGACAGATTTTAAGGGCGGGCTATTACTGGTTGCAGATGGAAGGTGACTGCTACAGCTTTGTCCGAAAGTGCCACAAGTGCCAAATCTACGCTGACCACATTCATGCGCCGCCTGCCAAATTGAATGTTCTGACTGCATCCTGGCCATTTTCAATGTGGGGAATGGATGTCATCGGTCCCATTGAACCCAAAGCATCAAATGGGCATCGCTTCATCTTGGTCGCCATTGACTATTTCACGAAGTGGGTTGAAGCTGCCTCATACTCCAGTGTAACCAGCTCAGTGGTTGCCAAATTTGTGAAGAAGGATCTGATTTGCCGTTATGGTCTTCCTAATAAGATCATCACTGATAACGGCAGCAATCTGAATAGCAAAATGATGAAGGACCTGTGCGCAGAGTTCAAAATTCAGCATCATAATTCTTCCCCCTATCGGCCCAAGATGAATGGAGCAGTGGAGGCAGCTAATAAGAACATCAAAAAGATTGTGCAAAAAATGGTGGTCACATACAAGGATTGGCATGAAATGCTTCCCTTTGCTTTGCATGGCTATCGTACTTCAGTGCGTACCTCAACTGGGGCAACTCCTTTCTCTCTGGTATTCGGGTCAGAGGCGGTCCTCCCAATTGAGGTTGAGATACCATCCCTACGGGTACTCATGGAAGCTAAACTGGAAGAAGCAGAGTGGGTGCAGGCTCGTCTGGATCAGCTAAACCTCATTGAGGAAAACAGAATTGCAGCTTTATGTCATGGGCAGCTGTACCAACAGAGAATGAGAACAGCTTTTGACAAGAAAGTCCGGCACCGTGAATTCAAGCAGGGGGATTTGGTGCTTAAGAAGATCTTGCCCATCCAGACTGATCCCCGAGGGAAATGGACACCCACTTATGACGGCCCGTATGTGGTCAAGAAAGCCTTTTCTGGAGGAGCACTGATACTCACGAACATGGACGGAGAGGATTTAAGGAACCCAGTCAATTCTGATCAAGTGAAGAAGTATTATGCCTGAAAGAAATAGACGAAAAAAGAGAAAGACAAGCCAAGTAAGAGTTAGCTCGCTAGGTTGAAAACCCGAAAGGGCGGCCTAGGCAAAATCAGAGCGACCCGGTGGATTGAAAACCCGCAAAGGGCGATCCAGGCAAAAATTAGGGTCAGAAAACTTGGGCATGAAAAGTAAAGAAAGGCATACAACTCCTCTGAAGACTTGGATGAGGGGGTGATCAAGGTCAAGGACACAAATGTGTAGCACTGTTCCATAGAGACGGACAGTCAGAATTTAACTTCTCTCTTTTTTCGTGTCTCTTTATAGTTTAAACTTTCAAGTGTAATAAACAATCGGCGTAACTTCTTGTGCGACCGGTTTCCACATTAATAAAGTTCAACTTTCTCATATCTGTTCACTCTTTTATTTTCTGCTTTTTTCTGCTCAAAATAAACGTTTTATAATGATGGTGATGATGACCTGTAAAACATGTGCATAAATCATGGAGCATTACAATTATTGCAAAGTCCCCAAACGTCACGGAAAAAAGCAATTCCCCAAAACCAATTAATCATGCAAGAGAAAGCGATTGCACTCACGATTGCCTCCAAACGGCGAAGCCAAAGCCAACATGCACCTGGCCCATGAGCCCCGCAATTCCAATGGATTCCTCAGTCTCATGCCATGAGTGTCGCGGGTTGGCTGATCAAAGAATGAAAAGCCAAGAAAAAAAACAAACGATTAGAAAAAAGAAAGCTGATCAAAGAATGAAGAGCCAAGAAAAAAACAAACGATTAGAAAAAAGAAAGCTGATCAAAGAATGAAGAGCAAAAGAAAAAAACAAACAGTCAGAAAAAAGAAAGCTGACAAAAGAAATGAAGAATCAAGAATAGCATCCCATTGCATTCATCATTCCACTAAATCATCACATCGCATGCACTCACATGACATGCATTCGCATAACGAACTTTGCATAGCATGCATTCATATTCCATGCACCATGTCTTGCATCTGCTAGCTTGTGCAGGTGTCGTGGATCAGTGCAATGGCATTGATCATCAATCAGAGCAAGCTGAAGAAAGGTCCGCTAACCTGAGCAGACATCTGGATCAGTGCAATGGCATTGATCATCAATCAGAGCAAGCTGAAGAAAGGTCCGCTAGCCTGAGCAGACATCCTGGATCAGTGCAATGGTATTGATCATCAATCAAGAGAAAGCTGAAAAAAAGTCCGCTAACCTGAGCAGGCATCCTGGATCGGTGTGGAAGCATTGACCAACTAAAGGAAACCAACTGGATTTTGGAATCCCCTCTGGACCCACGTGTCCCCAGCAAGATTGACTTCACCTTGTATTCGAGCTGCAGGTAAGTCCCCCTGACCTCAATAGGTCCAGTCGAAGAGGATAGCTGTGTTAGCCTAAAACATGGCGCAGTCCTAGGGAAATATCGAGATCCGGACTTGATATAGTACCCTCCCCTGGTCGCTCGCAAGACCACCCCTTTGGAGCCCACGTGCTCCCAGGCCCAAGTGCAAGCTTGGATCATTCGCGATTCGTTAAAAGGCTTTAGGCAGCCTCCGTCGCCGGCTTAACGAGGGCCGGCACCCTTTTTGCTTCCCTTTTATTTCTTTCTTTATTGCTTTCCGCTAGCTTATTGAGGGTTGGCACCATTTAGTTTCCTGCTTACTGAGGGTTGGCGATTCATCCATTGCATTCACCTCAGGCTAACACCCAATAAAAATAGAAAAAGGAAAAAGAGGAAAATTCGGGTTTCCCTAAGTAGACAAAATCGGTATAATTTCTGAATTCTTTATCTTCATTTTGCCTTGGAATATGTTTCGGCCAATTCATATTCCTCATTAAAATTCAGATAAAGAGGGGCAGCTGTCATACCCCAATTTTGTCCGGCTTAGGTCAAAACCCTAATTTTCCACAAAAAATAATAAATAAATAAATTGAAGGATGAAGAGTATCATGCATTGCATTTTGGGTCCTAGAAGTCATTCCAAGGTCTTTAAAATCATTTTTAGGGTTGGAATGCACTTTTTAGGTAAATTAGGGTTTTAGGGTCAAAAAGGGCATTTTGGTCATTTTTCGCAAAAAGATGATTTTCTCGCCAAAAATGCACATCCACAAAAAGTACATTTTTATTCTATCAAGGATAATTTTTGTACAATTTTTTAGAAAGAAAACCCTAGTCAAAATAATTAAAAATGTATTTTTCCATTTTTAAGTGCATAGAAAAATAAAAAAGGGACCATTAAATATTCCTCAATTCTTAAGTGACAATTTTTATTGTCATAGGTGACTAGAGGAAATATTTTATGGTGCCCAAAAGCATGTGACACATTTTCAATAGTTGCATTCCCATTATTTCCCATGCCCAAAAATTCAAAAGAAACTCAAAAAAGGGAAGTGTCCTCAATAAGACAAAAGACCAAAAAAACAAGTTTTTTTCTCTCTTCCTCTCCTCAATTTCGAAATCCTCCTTCTCTCTCCTTCTCTCTTCCATTTTGTAATCATTATACCCTCTTTGGTAAATTACCTCACTCACCTACACAAACCCCTTCATAAGAAAACCCAAATTTCCCTCTTTGGTAACAATTCTTCTCTAAAATGCCCTTAACCCTACCTCACATAAAATATCTCTTCCAAAATAAGAAATTCATTTTTTCTTTTCTTCTTTTTCCCCCTAACTTTCACCCCCCACTCTCTCACTCTCACATTTTGTGTTTTCTCTCCACCCTCAATCCTTGTGATGAGTGATCTCAACCCTCCATTCAAAATCAAAGCTCAATCCTAGAGCACATCAAAATCACAAAGACTAAACTACCCTTAGACCTAGTTTCATCCTATAAATACTCCCTCATTCCCACACCTAAGGATCATCTCTTTTTGCTTCTCATTTTCCTCTCATTCCCCTACACAAAATCCTAGCACACCAAAAGCACCTCCTCCCCCTCTCCTTCCTCACCAAAACCGTAGCCCTTCCTCCCCTCTTCCATATATTTTCTTCAAAAATCAACCACCAAATCCTCCATTTCTTGTTAGATCACCATCTTTCCTTCCATTCTCTTCAAGGTTGCATCATCAAATTGCTAAGAGCTAGTAATTTTTGAGCTTATCATCTACTTCTTCACCTCCTTGTAGTTTTGAGGTAATCCTTGAAGCTTTGCACCTCACATTTAATTTTCTTGCATAATCTCTCCTCTACTCCAAACTCCTTCTTGATTGTTGTTTGTTTTGAGGATCCATTTCAAACATTTTGACAAAGACTTAGGGAGCTTTGGGTGTTTGAGATGGGTCCTTGGCCTTGAAGGAGTCATTCTTCTACTTGAATAATTTATCTTGCATCTTTACATATTTTGCACTAGATTTCATAAATAAAGTTGTTGTTTATAGGCTTTAGTATTTCGCATATCATAAAAAAAATTAGGGTTGATATGATTTTGTTGTGCTTCCTTGCTTAATCATATAAATCCTTGCAAAAAAATAGATCTATGTTGCTTAGTGTTAATTTTGGTGTTTTCTTTATAAAATAAAATGTGGATCTATGTTTCCTTTGGTTCACATGCTTATAGATCTAAAAATATTTCCAAGTTGATTTTGTTGTTGTTCTTTGTTTAATGATGTTTAATCTTGTTATTAGTATTTCATTTTAGTGTTAAATGTTACTTTTGTTGTTTGATGATTTAGCAATATGATTCCCACTAGTGCCTAGTGCACCTTGACCTAAGTGGTGAAGATTGCTAGAAATGACTCAATTTAGTTTATGTGTCCATTCATTTTTGTGTCTTAGTTTGCTTATTGTAAATTGTTGATGATAGGCAAGTTGATTCCCACTAGTGCCTAGTGCACTTTACTCAAAGTGGGAGGATTGCTCTAGGTGATTCAACTTATTTGTGTGTTTAGTTAATATTTGCATTTTAATTTGCTTGTTGTAAATTGTTGATGATAGGCAAGTTGATTCCCACTAGTGCCTAGTGCACTTTGCTCAAAGTGGGAGGATTGCTCTAGGTGATTCAACTTATTTGTGTGTTTAGTTAATCTTTGCATTTTAATTTGCTTATTGTTCATTGTTGATGATAGGTAAGTTGATTCCCACTAGTGCCTAGTGCACTTTGCTCAAAGTGGGAGGATTGCTCTAGGTGGTTCAACTTATTTGCATGTTTAGTTAATCTTTGCATTTTAGTTTGCTTATTGCTCATTGTTGATGATATTTGACTAAAAGCATATAAATTAGTTTTACTATTAAAATATTTTTTTAGAATATTTGGTGGAATGTTAGACATTGTCAAAATAATATTTTATATTCTAATTTTGAGTTACAACGGGAAAATGTTACATATTGTTGTTATAATTTCATAACTGAGAAAATGTTATACAATCTTTGATTTTATATTCTGCTTGAATTACACCTTTTAATATATTCTGTAAATTTATCTGGGACGGGAGCTACATTATTACTATATTATTGGTAATTACCTAACGATAAAAATATGTCATTTGAAACTACATTTCTTATCAACTTGAAAGATTTATTGTAACGACGCCAAATGTAAGTGTTTTACTTTTGATGTAAATTGCGAAGTTGACATTAAATTTTATAATTTTTCATTGTATGTGTGAACTAATTAAATTATGTCTGAGTCTATTTATACAAACAACATGATATTACACATTCGTATGCACGGATATACTGCTAGTCAACTATACCTTTAATCAAAACAATCACTACCAGAAATACCAAACTACCTTTTCTAAAACCCACTTTTTTTTCTATCTTATATTTTATTTTTTGTGGGTCCCACTCCACTACCAAAAATACCATTCATCAGTCAACTATAACAACCCCTATCAAAAATACCAAACTACCCTTTTCTAAAACTAAATTTTTATTCTATCTCACTTTTTATCTTTTGTGGATCCCACTTTCTCACGTCATCAATCATCAACTATACATCAATTAACTATACATATTAATCAACTATACATCAACTATACATATATTTAATCAAAACAACTATTACCAAAAGTACCGAACTACCCTTTTTTAAAACTCGGTTTTTATCCTACCTCATTTTTTATTTTTGTGGGTCCCACTTTCTCACATCATCTCTTAACTTCAACTATACATTAACTATCAACTATCAATCAACTATACATTAATCAATCAATAAACTTAAACCATACATTTAATCAAAAAAATGGAAGGAATTAAAAGTGGAAGGGTGGAATGCTCACGTAGTGAAGGAGAAGCTAAAGTATCTTAAGGAAAGTTTGAAAGTGTGGAATAAAGAAGTGTATGGGATTAAGGACCTTAGAATCGAGGAGGTAGTGAAGGAAATGAATATAATGGAGCAAGGAGTGGTGAATGAGGATATGTGGGATTCGGAGAGATGGAAGGCTTTAAATATGGAGTTTTGGAAGGAGTTGTATCATAAGGAATCCATTCTAGCTCAAAAGGCTAGGATGGATTGGATTCAACAAGGAGACGGAAATACAAAGTTTTTCCATCAAGCTATTAAATCAAGGATTAGAAGGAATCAAATCGAGTTACTAAAGGTGGGGGAGGAATGGTTGGACGGTGTAGGGGAGATCAAAGAAGAAGTGAAGAGGCATTTCAAACAACAATTCACCGAAGCACTTCGTAGGAGGCCTACTCTTGACGGGGTTGATTTTAAGAGCATCTCTTCGGATGAGGCGCAACTCCTTACATCGCCTTTTTCTATAGAGGAGGTTGAGGGGGCTATATGGAGTTGTGATGGGAACAAGAGCCCGGGGCCCGACGGCTTCAATTTTAATTTCATCAAGTCTTGTTGGGATACTATTAAAGAGGAAGTTATGGGTGTCATGCACCAATTCCATACTAATGGTAGATTACCTAGAGCTTTTACTTCATCTTTTGTTGCGCTAATTGGGAAAAAGAAGAATCCACAAGAACTTGGAGATTTTAGGCCTATTTCGCTTATAGGTTGTATGTACAAGATTATATCTAAGGTATTGGCAAGGAGACTCAAAGAGGTGCTTCCCGGAGTCATCTCCGATACTCAAACGGCTTTTATAAAAGGAAGACAATTATTAGATGGAGTGCTAGTAACGAATGAGGTCATCAATTTTGCAAAGAAGAAGAAGAAGCCATTGGTGTTATTTAAGGTAGATTTTGAGAAGGCATATGATTCGGTGGCTTGGGGTTTTTTAGAGTACATGATGAAAAGAATGGGGTTTTGTGATACTTGGAGGTCTTGGATGAAAGCGTGCATTTTTACGGGCAATGTGTCGGTTTTGGTCAATGGTAGCCCAACCGGTGAATTCACAATGGAGCGGGGTCTAAGACAAGGAGACCCTTTGGCACCTTTCTTATTTCTAATGGTTTCGGAAGGGCTCTCGGGATTGATTAGGAATTGTGTTGATCAAGGTTGGTTGGAGGGTTTTTTCGGTTAGTGAGAGAATTTCCTTTCCGGTGCTTCAATTTGCGGATGACACTTTGTTTATGGTCTCAAAGTCAAGGGAGAATTTGTGGTGCCTAAAAGCAATATTGAGGATTTTTGAGCTAGTTTCGGGGTTGCGGGTGAACTTCCATAAGAGTTGTTTGATCGGGGTTAGTATGGACGAGGAGAAGGTGAACGTTGGAGCTAGATTTTTGTATTGTAACACCGGAAGCATACCATTCAAATTCCTAGGGGTTCCGGTGGGGGCTAATCCTAGAAGGGGTAGTACGTGGCAACCGGTGATTAAAGGAATGAAAGATAAATTATCAACATGGAAGAGTAGACAACTCTCTATGGGTGGGAGGGTGACTTTAATAAATTCGGTCTTGGCTAGTCTTCCACTCTATTACTTTTCTTTCTTCAAAGCACCTAAAAAAGTCGTAAAGGAGATGGTGGCAATTCAAAGAAATTTCCTTTGGGGTGGTGGAGGAGAGGGGAGGAAGATGGCGTGGGTGAGTTGGAGTAGGATTTGTTTACCAAAGGAAAAGGGGGGGCTTGGCATTAGGAATATGGAAGCATTCAATAAAGCTTTGTTGGGGAAGTGGAGATGGAGAATAATAGAAGGAAAAAATAATGTGTGGAAGGAATTGATAGAAAAATTATATGGAAATGACAAGATCTTGTCTCATTCTCAAAGCTCGGTATGGTGGAAAGATCTACGATTAAATGATAAAGGGTTAGGGGGCGATGAAAATTGGTTTGATGATATGATAAGAATTAAATTGGGTAGAGGCAATAAGGTGAAGTTTTGGCTAGACAGTTGGTGCTCTCCGAGACCGCTTGCTGAGTTGTTCCCGCAACTGTTCGCGGTGGCAGCAAGCACAACAGGTACTGTAGCTGACAGCGGTGAATGGGTCGACGAAACTTGGGTGTGGAAGCTTTCCTGGCGCAGTCATCTGACAGCCGAACAAGCTGAACTGGCTGTCGAACTTGATTCCACCTTGAGAGCAATCAGCCCAATTAGAGAGCGCGACGACAGATGGGTTTGGAAGGCAACTCAGACGCTGCTGTATACTGTAAAGTCTGCATACAGCAGTCTGGTTAATTCTAGCGCTGAACAGCAGCTGTCTGAGGTGGAATCAAAGCGGTTAAAACAGTTTTGGCGTACAGCAGCTCCATCAAAGTTCTTGGTGCACGGCTGGAGAGTGTTAATCGATCGACTTCCTACTAGAAACTTGCTGCTACAGCGTGGTATTTTAACTGCGAATCACAGCAGCTGCTGCGTTTTATGCTTTAATGCAGAAGAGGATTCTAAACACCTTTTCTTCAACTGTCATGTTACAGCTAAATTGTGGGATAGAGTTTGGCAATGGATTGGAATAGATGGAGTGGACTGTCATGGAGCTTGGGAACATATGTGGCTACATAGAATCAAGGGAGGAGGCAAGAAAAAGGATAGAGTTCGCTTCTTGGTTTGGGTGGCTGCTTTATGGGTTATTTGGATTAATAGAAACAGAGTGATTTTCAATGGAGGTATCCCAAGTGTAGCGCAAATGTTACAACATGTAAAAGGATTATCTTGGGGTTGGATAGCATATAGACTGGGGAATCATGGCTCCATAGAGTTTGAAGATTGGGATTCACACCCGTATAATTGTTTGAACCAATTACAATAATTGTATACGGGTTGAGGCACCCCTAGTGCCCATCTATAATAACATCTTTGACTTATCAAAAAAAAAAAATCAAAACAACCACTACCAAAAATACCAAACTACCCTTTTCTAAAATTCCCTTTTTAACCTGTCTTACATTTTATTTTTTGTGGGTCCCACTCCACTACCAAAAATGTCAAACTACCCTTTTCTTAAAAGAGTTTTTATTCTATCTCACTTTTTTACTACTAATAACTAATAAAATTTTATAAATCTTTATTTTATTTAAAAATACTATAAAGATAATTGACTAAAAGCATATAAGTTAGTTTTACTATTCAAATTTATTTTTAGAATATTTGGTGGAATGTTACACATTGTTAAAATAATGATTTTATATTCTAATTTTGAGTTACAACGGGAAAATGTTACATATTGTTGTTATAATTTCATTACTGAGAAATTGTTATAAAATCTTTGATTTTATATTCTGCTTGAATTACACCTTTTAATATATTCTGTAAATTTATCTGCCACGGGAGCTACATTATTACTATATGATTGGTAATTACCTAACGATAAAAATATGTCAATTGAAACTACATTTCTTATCAACTTGAAAGATTTATTGTAACGACGCCAAATATAAGTGTTTTACTTTTGATGTAAATTGCGAAGTTGACATTAAATTTTATAATTTATCATTGTACGTGTGAACTAATTAAATTCTGTCTGAGTCTATTTATACAAACAACATGATGTTACACATTCGTATGCACGGGTATACTGCTATAGTACTGTATAAATAATATAGTAATTTATAAATAATTGTTTTATAAAAATCGCAACAACGTATTTATAAATACTATGTTTTAAAATACATAATTTATATTAAATAATTATATATTTCAATTTAAAAACTCCAGAAAACTAAATAAAAAATATTATAGCAGCTCATGCAACTCACGCGTTTCACCCTACTACTACCCAAAACAAGTTAAGAAGAACAAATCTTCCTCTAAGATTGAATGTTGTTAGATTATATTGAAGTTAGTTAAAGTAGTTATAATTAGTTAGATTAGTTACAAGTTGGCTAGTTTAGTTAAGATCACTATATAAAGTGAATCCCACACTCATTGTAAAAATATATCTCTCTTTACCATTGAATGAGAATTTCTTTCTTTATTTCTTTTCTCAATTCTTCTAATATGGTATCAAGAGCAATGTAATGTTTCCGCCAAATTTTCAAAAAGGAAGTCATGTTTATCTTTCTTCCTCCCTTATTCAACATCTTTGATCATTTTGCAAATTCTATTCTAACCCTTCACGGTTAATCTCAAATCTTGCAAAAAAAAAATCTTCATTCTTTATATGTTTTTGAATATAGGTTTTCTTCCTCTTCTCTACAAACATATTCAAAAAAAAATATCATTTTCTCAATTCTTGGTTCAATGAACCACAAACAACAAAAGTTTCAAGATTTTTCCTTCAACCTACCCAAACAAAAAAGTGGGATATGAGAAGCAAAAGCAAAGGCATTTTCAAGCAATGTCAGTCAACTACAAAAAATTCAAGATTTTCCCTTCGACCTACCCAAAAAATGGGATGCGAGAAGCGAAAGTAAAGACATTTTCAAGCAATGCCAATCAACAAAAAGTTTCAAGGTTTTCCCTTTAAACCTACCCAAATAAAAAAGTGAGATGCGAGAAGCAAAAGCGGAGGCATTTTCAAGCAATGCCAATAAAAAAAATTCTCCAAATGGCTCCATCATTCTTCTTAGCCTAATTGGTGTTTTAGCTTCTATTCATAAATATCATGGATAGTAAAGCAATCCTACATCATTCTTCATAGAAGGCATTCTACCTTCTATCCATAAATATCATTGATAGTTAAGCAAACAAACATCATTCTTCTTAGCCTAATTTGGCATTTGATAATCTTCCAAGATTTGAGTTCTTGATTTCATTGGGGTGAGTGTCTGGAGATGCTAGAAGAAGATTAAAAGGCTCCACAAGTTGGTTAAAGACTTATAGAAATTATGCATCTTGACCGCTATCAATTTCTTCATTGATTTTCGTGTTTAGCCGATAGATTTACAACTTGTATTTGTTTGTAATTTTCCTTACAAGTTGTTAGTTTAGTTAAGATCATTTTATTATTGAATGAGAATTTCTTTCTTATTGAATGAGAATTTCTTTCTCATTGTAAAAATATATCTCTCTTTATTATTGAATGAGAATTTCTTTCTTTATTTCTTTTCTCAATTCTTCTAATAAATGTCCTTTGACGTCATAAGCTTATCCCTAAGAATTCAAGCAAAGGGTCCTAAATAAATGTATGTCGAGGATTAGCCGAAACGGGTATACTAGAGTACTTAATGGAAGAACACCAATTTACAAATTAAAGAACCTACAACTAAACAAAAGAAAAAGTGAAGACTCCTTCAAATTAAATCCTGTGAGTAGGGGTGGGAATAGGCCAAACTAGCCAATAGGGGCCTATAGCTTAGTCTACACTAGACTTAGGCCAAAATATAGGCCATAGGGAAAGCCTTTAGGGCCTACCAGGCTGACTTACTTAAGTAAATATAAATATTATTTTTTATTACTACTATTATTATTATATTAAATTTTGTATTAGATCATAAGTTTGCTAACATTTTTTGTTAAATTAAACATATTTGTCTTACGTGACCGGAATACAGTGGTAGATTTCTTGGTTAAAAAGGGCTCTCACACTTCTAGTTCGTCTATATGGCGTCATCCGCCCTTGGAGCTGATCAGTCCTTACTTCACTTGGATAAGCTAGGCTCTTAGTTTCCTTCGCTGTTTTTTTCTTGTTTCCTTTCGCTTGTTACTTTGTAACCCTACCAAAAAACACATATTTGTCTATTTAAAGGCAATATCATAAAATAGATTTTAAATAGGATATCATATAAATATAATTTTCTAAAATATCTTGTTACATCTTAAATTAAAATTAATATCATTGACCTCTTAATTAGTTTGTTGGTCTATTTACAAAAGTCTACATGATCACTCAAGCTTTTGTAAAAAATAATAGGCAAATACGTTTTAAAACGGTCTTTAAAGCCTTGTCATACTTTCGAAAATGTTAGAGCAGATCTAAAAATGGGTGTATAAAAAGCCACAAATCTAACATTTTCAACCTAAACCAAACTTGGGTCTTGCAAAGTCCAATCTAGCCTATTTCCACCCATATCCATGAGCATTCAAATTGAAATTATTTATCAAAATTTATAGATAAAAACCGACATAGAATTTTTACATAACAAAGTCCAATTAATATTTTGTCATGTGCCTCTACTAATTACTGACAATTTTTTAGGCAGGCACAAAAATTTATTTTCTTGAGCTGTTGGGATACACTCATCTTGGTAATGAGTGGAAGGGAGCTGGAAACTCCGAATTTCAAACAATCACATATGATAATACGTGAATGTGGGAGAGTCGTTAATTTCCAATTCAAGCAATGAATGAATGACAATGGGACCTGACGGAGTTTTAGGTTCTCTCTTCGGTAAAAAGTAGTGAATAGCGAATAGCGGATATGAGTTAGCAAATAGCGGATATGAGTTAGTAGATAGCGGATAACAAATAAGCTAGCTGATAGCAAATGACGTATTTGGTAAAACTAACCGTTTAAGCTAATTGATACATGTAAAATAGATTAGGGCACCCATATGTTCCTAATATTGAAATATAATACATACGACCTTTTGCTTTAAAAAATGTAAAATAACATAAAAAGAAATATTTATTTAATTCATGATTAAATTGTTTGGTTAATTTTAATAAGGATGGAGAAGGGATTTAAGAAAAATAATAAGGATAAAAATACCAACAAAAAAAATGATACGCTATCCGCTCAAACTCTACTCGAATTAGCGTTTGAAAAAACGCTAAACGCTACCCGAAAAACAATAAACACTAGTGCTTACCAAACACGTGTACTCGTCACCTACTAGTCAAATCCGCTATCCGCTAGCGAATAAGACTTGCCTAACGAAACTTTAATTTAGTGGGTTCTTAGAGAGATTTTATTGAGTCCTTAATTAGTGAGGCTTTAGAGGAATCGGTATTGGAAGGTTTTAAAGTCGCCCTAACATACGTATAGCTTTAAAGCGAAATAATAAGTGCGATATTTTTTAAAACTAACAGTAGAAAAATGATTAGAGGTCACTTTCGGGAGTTAAGATCCTCTCAAGTACTTGTTGTGTCAAGTAGGAGAGAGAGAGAGTGACACATGTAATAAAATAATTAATGAAACAAATGATATTATCTTTTTGTATGTGTCACTCTCTCTCCTTCTTGACAGAACAGGTACTCGAGAGAATCTTAACCAATGTTATTAAAACTGACCCGGTGATCGATCCGGTCAGGTCAATGGGTCAATGGTCGGGCCGATGGGTCACTAGTTGGCCCTCTTGACCCCTGGCAGTACTAAAAACTGATAAAAATAGGCATACTGCGTATAAATTCACACATCACAGAGCTATGAATTTTTTTTCATACCTTAAAAATGCTTTAAAAAATATTTTTATTCTTATTTTTATGATTTCATGGTCTAAGATAGACAATTTAGGCATAAATTTTAAAAATGTATTTTAATATAACATATTAAGAATTACAAATATATTTTTTAAGATTTTATTAATTTTTTTTGGTTACCATGTCATTGGTGCATAGTTTTCACCGACTTTGTCGGTAACTAAGATACATCGAGGAAACTGACTGGCCACGAGTACCAAGTTTTGCCGACCCGTGTAGTTCTCCCCTCTCAACAAGGTTTTTGCCACACCCAAGGTTCGAACCCAAGACCTTGGGGTGGGATCCAATTCCAGTTACCACTCGGACCAACCCTTATTGGTATTGTAAAATATTTTTGTGTCAAGATTTAATTTGTTTAAAAATATAGTTTTTTATGATTTTTGTGGCATTAACTCATGAAATAATGGATATATATATATATATAGGATGTCAAAATGGGCTTGGCCCGCCAGGCCGGCCCATTGGCCCACCAAAAAAAGGCGGGCAGGGCTAAGGTATTGTTGCCCGCCAGTCCGCGTTGCCCGGCCCGCTTCGCCCGCCAGCCCGCGGGCTAAACACTGTGGCTGGCCAAACCGCCCGTTAGCGTTTTTTTTTTAAATTCAGTGTAAATTGGCGGGCCAGCCCACCAGCCCGCTAGCCCACTGGCCCGCCTACCCATCATTTTGCGGGCAGGGCATGAATATTGCGCCCGCGTCCGTTAACGGGCCGGGCCAGGCCGCCCTATTTTTAGCAGGCTGAAGACGTTAACGGGCCGGGCCGCCCGTTTTGACATCCCTAACTTGTAATCATGCTAATAGGACAGAGTCTATGGCTTGGGTTTGATTCCTTCAGGCTACATTTTTAATATATTTTTTTTGACAAAGAAAAAAGGCTACATTTTTAATATAGGTTTAAATACGTTTTTACACCCTGCAAATAGGGGGTGTTTTGCTTTTACCCCTGCAAATTTTTTTTCTAATTTTTTTTTATGTTGACTGGGACACTTCACCACACCTCACTTGCCCTCCACCACCACACCCACTTGCGCTCCCTTCACACCTTGATGTCTGTCTTCCCCTCCCTCCGTTCACACCAAATCTGCCATCTTCACCCCAAATCTGCCATCACCGTCGCCTCCTCTCTCACAGCCACCCTCATCGTCACTTCCACACTCTCACAAACCCTCACCGTCACTGTCTTCCCCTCCCTCCGTTCACACCAGATCTGCCATGACCATCGCCTCCTCTCTCACAGTCACCCTCATCGTCACTTCCACACTCTCACAAACCCTCGCCGTCACTGTCTTCCCCTCCCTCCGTTCACGAATCTAGCCCCACCGTCACTTCCACACTCTCACAAACCCTCACCGTCACTGTCTTCCCCTCCCTCCGTTCACACCAGATCTGCCATGACCATCGCCTCCTCTCTCACAGCCACCCTCATCGTCACTTCCACACTCTCACAAACCCTCGCCGTCACTGTCTTCCCCTCCCTCCGTTCACGAATCTAGCCCCACCGTCACTTCCACACTCTCACAAACCCTCGCCGTCACTGTCTTCCCCTCCCTCCCTTCACGAATCGTCCCTCCGTCTCCGTTCGCATCATCAACCACCCCACACCACCGTCTCTCTCAGTCGTTCCCTCTCTCAGACCGTCGTTCATCCTCCACTTCTCTTCCTCAATCACCGTCTCTTTCTCTCTCCCTGAAATTTCCCTCTTTTTCCACGAAATTTTCAAAATTTCTCTCTCTTGTAGAAGAAACAAGAAACCGCAAGACGTTTTTGTAACGTCTGGCTAACAAAAGGGCTGAAAGCAAAAAAGTGAATTTTGCAAGGAATTTTTTTTTAAAAAAAAAATTCCAAGGCGTAAAAGCAAAACACCCCCTATTTGTAGGGTGTAAAAACGTATTTAAACCTAAAAAATAAAAATAAACAACATATTTGTTGATTATTTTCTTTTTCCAAATTTTATTTAAATCAAAATTTATTTAATTTCACTTTTATCTTGATTTTCTTTTATAGTTTTAGTTTCAACTTATGAGTTAGTAATTGATGATAAAATAATAAAGATTAGTGACTTTTGGTTTTCTATGATTTATGTTTCAACGTACACATTTACTTGTCTGTATTATTGAAAAATTTCCCACAAATTCAATATATTAAATAATATTATATTTCTTATTAATAAATATAATGAAACATATATAAGTCACAACAACATGTTTTTTTATCATCCGCAACGACATATTTATATAATACTATATTCCCTAAAAATCGTAGCGACATATTTATATAAGACTATATTTTTAGTATACATAATTTATATTAAAAATTTATCTATTTTAATTTATAAACCCCAAAAAGTTAAATAAAAAACACTATAACAACTTGTGCAATGCACACGTATTCCCCTAATACCCAAGAAAAAAAGTTAAGAAGAACAATTATCCCTCTAAGATTGAATGTCATTTGCAATCATAAGCTTACCTCGAAGAATTCAAGAAAAGGGTCCCAAATAAATGTATGTCAAGGATTAACACCAACGGTACACTAGAGTACTTAAATGGAAGAAACTGGTTTACAAATTAACGAACCTACAACTAAAAAAAGAAAAAAAAGACTCCTCCAAATTAAACCCCATGAGTAAGGGTGGGAATAGGCCAGGTTAGCCGACAAACTTGGGCTAGGTTAATTAGATGACAAACCTACGTCGGGCTATTGGCCACAGAAAGAGCCTTTAAGGCCTACTAGACCAACTTTCTTAAGTAAATATAAATATTATTTTTATTACTATTATTATTATATTAAATTTTGTAGTTTGCATTAATTCATAAATTTTCTAACATTTTCTGTTAATTTAAACATATGGGGCTATATATATTTGCATATTTAAAGGTAATATTATAAAATAGAATTTAATAACATATTAAATTAGAACTTATTAATCTCATTGACATGTTAGCTTATTAGGCTATTTACAAATACCCAATCGCTCAAAGGTTATATAGACTTTGATAAAAAAAAGTATAGTGAAATAATATTTTAATCAGACTTTCGAGGCTTGTCAGACTTTCAAAAAGGTCAAATGAGACTTCAAACAAAAATTACGGATCAATGACACGCCAAAAGCCTAAAAAACTTAGGCTTTGCAACGCTCGACCCAGCCTATCCTATTCCCACCCATTCCCCTAAGGGAACTCTTGGAAAATTAATCAACCATATATACTCAGTGTCAGGATTGCATTCCTTTTATTTAAAAATGTTATCATTTAGAATTTAAATTTTTTTCAATTTTTATGGGCATTTAGATAGAAATTATTTACCAAAATTTTTCAGTAAAAACCGACAAAGAATTTTTACTTATATAACAAAATCCAATCAATGTTTTGTCATATTTAATGGGAATCGATTTATTTCTCTTTGCCTCCACTAATTACTTACAACTCTTTAGGCACACAAAATTTTATTTTCGTGTACCATTGGGACATACCCTCATCTTTGTAATGAGTAGAAGGGACCTGGAAACTCCGAATTTCAAACAATCAGAACATATGACAATAGATTAACGTGGGAGAGTCGTTAATTTCCATCCAAGCAATAAATGAATGAATGATAATGGTTTCAGAGAATGCATGATAAACCACCATCAAAAGCAATATACTCCATATTTCTAAACACTCTTCTCTTTATAAGTTCTAGCACTTACCAGCAATTCGTGAGAAACTAGTACAACATTTCAAATGGAGTCCAAAAATTGTTTTTCTCTAGCTATTTTCGTCACACTCAACCTCCTCCTCTTCGCACTTGTATATGCACAGACAACAAATCCCAACTGCCCAAGCGGCCCTACCCCGAGAGGCCCTACCTCCTCAAGTGTGCCGAGCGGCCCTAGCCCCTCAAGTATGCCTGGAGGCCCTACCCCCTCAGGTGTGCCAGGCGGCCCTGCCCCAAGAGGCCCCTCAAATTTGCCCGGAGGCCCTACTCCCTCAGGTGTCCCTGGAGGCCCTAGCCCGTCAGGTGTGCCAGGCAGCCCTACCTCGGGAGGCCCCTCAAGTATGCCTGGAGGCCCTACCCCCTCAGGTGTGCCTGGCGGCCCTACCCCTTCAGGTGTGCCGGGAGGCCCTACCCCCTCAAGTGTGCCAGGTGACCCTACCCCGAGAGGCCCCTCAAGTATGCCTATTTCCTAACTGCAATATTAAACCAGCAACAATAAATATTTTATTATTTTGTAACCGCAAAATTAAATCCGTTTTAATTTTGTAACAGCAAATTAAATCGATTTTATTTTACAACGACCATTTTATTACGCCGTTTTATTGTTATTAATTTCGTAACAGATATTTTAATATTATAATTGATTTGTAACGGTTTTTTTAATGGTATCAGCTATATGCTTAGCCTATATAAACACCATTCGAGTAGTGCTTGAGACATATCGAAAAATCGATTTCTCTCTTGCACTCACTCCTTCCGAATTATTCCTGGGTTCATCTCCTGTCACTTAAACATTTTCATTCTTGCCAGTTCGGAGCCCTCAGTTGCTACTGCAATCTGAGACGAGACCGGTTGTACCTCGGGGAATTTGCGCTATTGAGGCGGATAAATTCTTCAGATTGTTGTCGAATCTGCAAATAAACAGATGTTGTCGAATCAACTCTGTTGAGACAGATGCTGTCGAATCGACTCTGCTGAAACAACAACACTGTTATCGTTCCTGCTACTGTCCCTGTCACTTATGCGAAGCCTTTCCCTGACATCTCCAAAATTGAGGTCTTCGCTGGCCAAAAATTTCGCAGATGGCAGGAGCGCGTGAGTTCTCTTCTTGACATTCACAGAGTTGCTGCAGCACTTACTGAGGCCAATTATGCAACTTTTGAATGGGAGCTGAAACAAAATCTCATGGTGCATAAATGAGTAGTGTGCTTCTACAAGGCTTCTGCGCATCAACGTTCAAATCAATCGAAGGCTTAACATTTATCAGGTTCTATCGTTCTGATCCCATTTCTTGCTTTTAGCACTGTTATTTATTTGTTTTGCAAATCAGTTTGTATCATTTGAGTGAAGGTTAATTTTCGATTTTGGATTGATTGAACGCTGTCTTCGATTACGAAATAACTTTGGTATTTTTTGCGTGATTGTTGATTTAGCTCATATCTGATAAGACATCGCTTTCTTGCTTGTTTGAGATAAAGATCCGTGGCAATTTGCGCATTATCTTCGTTGAACATAATGTGTTATTAGCTGAATTATTTTATTTCGATTGAAATTATCTAGTGGTATTTGACATTTGACATCAATTACCATACCATTGAGTAATGATACTGTAACACCCCGGTATTTCTAACATGTAGATATACTGTAATGCACAACTATAGTAATAATCAGAGGACACAAACCATGCTTACATATTGAACGTACAACTTTTTCCGAAAATAACACGAAATACTTTGGATACATCCGTCTTAGTTCCAAAATGTTACAACATCTGTAGGAATACAACTTATGTGTTCAATATCATAAACAGAATTTAAAGCGGTTTATACAACTCATAAACAATACAAGTCATATAACCATAACAGAGACAAGCATAACAGGATCTAAAACATCAAGACTGCAAGTCCTTGACATCTCCACGAGCTGGTCATCTACCCGTGCCGTTTACTCTTTCTCTTTCCATGCTTCTCTGTAATAACAACAATAATGATTGGGTGAGACAACTTGTCTCAGTGAGTTCTACCGTGCCCCCTCACTAACACTCGGTTTATTTATAAAACCATTGCAACATAGTTAAATTTATAAACTATTTGCGTCAATATATATCCAGCCCATTACCGACTGTGCAAACACCCACAATCCCGGTAGATGAAGAGCCACTATATATTATTAAGCCTCGTCGATTAATTTATAATCACTAGCCTTACCAAGCGAAACATCGACTGTGCAAACACCCACAATCCCGATGATTCATGAACCTATCTTAGCATAAATCGGCTGTGCAAACACCCACAATCCCGATATTACCAAGCGAGGCATCGACTGTGCAAACACCCACAATTCTGATGATTCGTGAACCTATCTTAGCATAAATCGGCTGTGCAAACACCCACAATCCCGATATTACCAAGCGAAGCATCGACTGTGCAAACACCCACAATCCCGATGATTGTTAAACCTATCTTAGCATAAATCGGCTGTGCAAACACCCACAATCCCGATATTACCAAGCGAAGCATCAACTGTGCAAACACCCACAATCCCGATGATTCATGAACCTATCTTAGCATAAATCGGCTGTGCAAACACCCACAATCCCGATAAACCACATTAGACCACTCCATAACGTTTCAGGGCCTAGGGTGAGGGCTCATGACTTCCCTTCCTAGTATGCTATTTCGTCGGGTCGTCACCCAACTCGATATAATCTATATATCGCACCCGCATTGGGCCGTCACTTAAGTTCTAGATATTCTATATCTATTGTTGACCTATAACCCGTTTTGATGAATTCAAAGTTAGACATCCGGCATTATCGTACGGTACCAAGTTGGACGAATTATTCGTTTTGTTATTCAAAAACGTATGCTCACACGCGATCTACAATTCGGTTTTAAAAACAGCTTTGACTTTCAAAAACTGTGTGTTTTCCAATTCAAGTTACATATATATTTAGGTCTTTGAATAAGCTTTCCAACGCATTTTAGAACACCTCAATCGGACTCCCGGATCAAAAGTTATTGCGAAAACAAAATCAGTGTGTTTTGCTGAAAAACTGCAAAGCGTCGCGACGCGAACAGGTACCGTCGCGACGCGAAAAGTGACAGAAAATTTTGCGTCACAAACTGCACTGTGGTCGCGACGCGATGGACCACGGGTCGCGACGCGACCCTTGACAGATAGGTTGGAAACAACTTTTCTAAAACCCAGTTTTTCCCCAATTCGCTCCCAAATTGTCACCGAGACATTCCATGACTTCTGAAGCTTAAAAACAAATGTTTAGCAACATAATTCAGACCATATTCCAGTACACAAATAGCATATAGATATATATAATTTCGTAAAAACCGTAAAATTTCATTTTTCGACGAAAACGGTTTTCGACTCGGTAAAACGCCTCGGACCCAAAACTCTGTCGTGAGACCAAAACACAATTTGTCCAGAACAACATCATATCCCTAATCGTGAGTAGAACTCACGAATGCCGAAGTCACGCGAGTTGAGCCGAAGTACGAAGCTACCGAACTGTTATCACACGAACAATCCCCGAATTGGCTCAACCGTTCCAAGATGAACTCACAACTCAGCCCAATTTCGCACCAGCAACAGTTCCACTTCGAAATTAGTTTCCAATCCACAATGTAGGTTCTGAATCTCTCTCTCCTTTTATCCTACTGAACATGCAAGGTGTCCTTTTGCTCAAAACTTCAATTCTCCTCACTTGGAGCTTTAAGGATTTGAAAATGGGAAGAAGGGAAGTAGCTTGGTTCAGCTTGTAAAAATTATACCAGAAGAACAAGGAAGAAAAATGGAATTCAATGGTACACAAGTTACTTACATGGAACCAGAAAATCTGAAATGCTCTTCACTTCCTCTCCTTCTTCTATCTCCCTCCCCTTTTTCTCTCCTCGACTCTCTGTGTTTTGTTTTCTGAAAGTTGCTGAAAATGTGAGGGAATGGGTGAGGTCAGCAACTTAATGGCTGAGGGTGTTTAAATGGGAGCGAAATGCCCAAAATGTCCTTGGCTCAATAATCCACTCTTAAACCTTGTTTCCTCAAATTTCTGCCCAAATCTCCACATAGTTTAATTATTAAAGCTTTCTCGACTATTACTTGCTTGTCCGATACGTAAATTATTATTTCACCCGAATAACAATTTACTCGAAAATTCCAATGATAAATTTTTAACGAAGTTAGGGATGTTACAGATACTGTTACAAAGGTTTGAGTGCAGAAGTATAGGCAGAGAATAACAACTATTGGTCCTTAAATCACTCCTATCCACCAAGACGTGCTAGGTGTCTTTGGACAAGTTATTAGAGAATCAGGCATTTAACTTTGCACTAGTGTAAATAGTTACTATCAGAATAACTTTCACAAAAACAAAGTTATTAGAAATCGATTATTACTTTCAAGTGACCACTTGCATAATTTTAACGTCATGCTAAGAGTTCTCGACACTGTCATGAAGCATTTCTTTAATTTCACTAGCACAACAAAAGACAGGTCATCAATCCCAAAGAAGTTCACTATAAGAATGCAAATAGCATCTCTACAATGATTTGGTTTGTATGAGTTCACTAATTTTTGTCTTCCAACTTTTAGAAGTAAGTTTAGATGCTTTAGGGATAAAACATTGAATATCCTTTATGGTTCTAAAACCTAGTCAAGAGAAAAATAGAGACAAACTTAATGCACCATCCGAGTATGTGCACCAATTTTATTGGAAAAATTTTGCATTATCAATTTATTGAGTTTAATGTAAGCATATTGTGTATATTATGATAGGTGAAATTGAGATTGATTCCATCTAAGGAATTATATGTGCACAAATCCGCTAATGCATTGATAGCTAATGTAAAATAAGTTGTTATTATATAGAGTTTCAATTTGCAAGTAAATTCTCATAATATTAATATGTGATGTATTACTTTTGATTTTGTAATACTATGTTGTGTGAGGCATTGTGGGGGCTGTTATTGGATTTATGTTTTATGTAAAATTGAGTTTTTAAGTGTTCCCATGTTATGCCATGTTGATAACTAGATTATCAGATATGAGAATTTTGTTTTGGATATATTTAATATCCATAATTTGAGATCACTTACTGATATGTGAATGTATGAGTTTAAATCTTTTGAAACATTAGTTTTGCAAAGAAATATCACATTTCTCGTAATTTTAGAGTATGTTATGAAAGTGATAAGGCTTAGAAATTATCTAAGCGTTTATATTTAATTCTCTATAGAGTCATTAGGGAAAGTGATAGTATTATACTATCACAGGAACATTATGTTGAAAAACTTCTTAGGAAGTATGGTCACTATAACTCGACCCCATTGAGTACCCCTTATGAAGCTAACTCGCACTTAAAGAAAAAGAGAGGTGATCCTATTGACCAACCTCAGTATGCCCAAGTAATTAGGAGCCTACTGCATTTAATGAACTTTTCTCGACTAGACATTGCGTTCGCAGTCGGTCGTCTGAGTAGGTATACCCATAATCCCGGTCAGGATCATTGGAAGGAAATTGCTCACCTTATGAGATATTTGAGAGGTACCACATATTATGGTATTACTTATAGTGGATTTCCCGTAGTATTACAAGGATACTGCGATGCTAACTGGATATCTGATTCAGATGAGACAAAATCCACTAGTGGTTACATTTTTACACTTGGTGGTGGTGCGGTAACTTGGAGGTCAGCCAAACAATCCATTATTGCTAGATCGACTATGGAGTCGGAATTTGTAGCTCTGGAATTGGCTGATACTGAAGCTGAATGGTTGAAGAACCTTTTAGCTGGAGTTCCTTTGGGAATAAAACAGACACCATCAGTGTCAATACATTGTGATAGTCAATCGGCAATAGCCGTTGCAAAGAATAAGACCTATAATGGAAAAATAGACATGTGCAATTGAGACACAATATTTTCAAACAATTACAAAAATATGGAGTGATATCGATCGATTATTAGAAGTCAGAAATGGATTCGGCCGATCCTGTGACAAAACCCCTAGGGAAGAAACTGATATATGAAACATTGAGGGGAATGGGACTTAAGCCAATTGAAATCAAGAAGTGATGGTAACCCAACCTCTGTGATTGGAGATCCCATGAAGAAGGCTCTATGTGGTAAAAACAAGTCGCTTCTTGACATTGCTAGCACTGAAAAATTAATTCACGTAATTAACTTTATTCTTGTCCCTTCCTATGGTGTTATGATGTTATTGTGATAGTGCTAGACTGCAAGGTTAAAGAGGTTAAGCTTAAATCTTTTAATGATTATCATAGCCCTTATGGGTGGTGTATGACTTGCAGCATACACTTGATGAAATCACCTATATGAGTGTCAAGTGGGGCCGCTTGTGTAACGCCCAAATATTTAATTAAATTATTTAATTAAATATTTAGGTATTCTTTTATTTATTTACTTATTTATTTAATTGGTGTAATTATATTAATGTTGGATTGAGAGGTGTGTATCTGGGTTTTAGGTGATGGCGTTAGTGATCGGGCTTGAGGAAGCCCGTGATCCAAGCCCACTAGCTAGGCGCATATTTAAACCTAAAATTTAGGGTTTGGCTCATTTTTGTGCAAAAGAAAAGAAAATAAAGAAATTGCGAAGAGGAGGGAAAGAGAAAAGAGGAGCGGCGCGAATCCCAAGGAGAAGAAGAGGAGGTTTCGCGAATCAAGGAGAAGAGAAGGGACGCCGTGTTGCTGTGGTTCTGTTGGTGATTCCCTCCAGGGTCTTCTATTCCTAAGAATTAAGGTGATTTCGAGTGAAGGCTTAGGTACCTTTGCTAGCTAAGTCTGGTCGTCTGCTCTGATACGTAGCACTCAGTGGGGAGGGAATGAACCTTAGTTTTTATAATCATTTGATTGCTGTATTTGCTGTTTTATGACTTTCCGCTGCGTAGTTGCTGAGTTTTTATTATGTTGGTTGAATTGAGCGTTTTGAGCTCACCCCAGTTGTGATGTGCTATGTATCTCATTACTATTGACGATGGGAACTATTTTATATCGATGCATGATTTTGTGTGGATTTATGTGTGACATCCCATGTGGTGAAATATGACTTTTAAAGAAAAAAAAAACTCTGATTTTTAGTAATTAAATTACCGGGTAGAAACGGGGTGTTACATTAGTGGTATCAGAGCAAAAGTTCGGTCTGTCCGGCCAAGTTGTCCAGTCATGGACAATCTAGTATTGTCAACTTATTCTAACTGTTGTTTTTGGTTTAAGCTTGAGTTGATATGGCTGGGAGGAACGACACTGCGATTGCTGCTGCTTTAGCTGCCATGGCTTAGGCCGTGCAGAATCAGCAGAATGCTGGAGAGAACGCTGGGTTTCAGAGTCTGACTACATTCCAGAGAGAGAATCCGCCCACTTTCAAGGGCAAGTATGATCCAGACGGTGCCATGGCCTGGTTAAAGGAGATCGAGAGAATTTTTAGGGTGATGGACTGCACTGTGGAGCAGAAGGTCCGTTTTGGTACTCACATGTTGGCAGAGGAGGCCGACGATTGGTGGTTGGCTACTAGGCAGAGGTTAGAGTCTGTGCAGGAAGAGGTTACTTGGGAGGTGTTCAGCAGAGAGTTTCTGAGGAAATATTTTCCGGAAGATGTCCGAGGGAAAAAGGAGATAGAGTTTTTGGAGCTGAAGCAAGGTGGCATGTCTGTGACTGAGTATGCGGCGAAGTTCGTGGTGCTGGCGAACTTCTATCCGCACTATAGTGAGGCTACAGCTGAATTTTCAAAATGTATTAAGTTTGAGAATGGTTTAAGGCCTGAAATTAAAAAGGCAATTGGCTACCAGAAGATCCGTGTGTTCGCTGACCTGATAGATAGCTGCAGAATTTTTGAGGAGGACAGTACTGCGCACTACAAGGCTGTGACTGAGAAAAAGGGCAAATTTCTGAGTCGGAGCAAGCCGTATGAGGTTCCTGCGGGTAAGAGTCATCATAGAGCTGCTGGAGGCAAAAAGGCTAGTGGGGGAGATGCTCCTGCTGGTATTGTATGTTTCAAGTGTGGCAAAGCTGGCCACAAGAGTTTCATGTGCAAATCCGATGTGAGGGTTTGTTACCGTTGTGGTAAGGAGGGTCATTTAGCGGCTGAGTGTGGACACAAGGACATGGTGTGCTTCAACTGTGGTGAGTCTGGGCATATCAGCGCGAAGTGTTCAAAGCCGAAGAAAGAAAGGTTCAGTGGAAAAGTGTTCGCATTGGCAGGAGAGGAGCCTGCTGAGAATGATGGTCTCATTAGAGGTACGTGCTACATTCATGGTACTCCTCTGAAATATCTTATTGATACTGGTGCTACCCATTGCTTTATCTCTATTGATTGTTGTAAAAGATTGGGTCTTGTTTTGTCTGCTATGTGTGGGGACATGGTTGTCGACACTCCTGCTAAGGGGTCGGTGACCACTTCTTTGGTGTGTTCTCGGTGTCCCTTGTCGATCTTCGGCAGGGACTTTGTCGTGGATTTTGTTTGCTTGCCGCTGAGAGGATTGGACGTAATCTTGGGCATGGACTGGTTAGAGCATAACCATGTCCATATCAACTGTCATAGCAAATCGGTTAGTTTCGGAGAGGAAGATTCTGTTTTGTTATCCGCTAGTCAGTTGATGAAGGAAGGAGTTCAGCTATTTTCGTTGATGGCGTCGTTGTCTGCTGAGAGTCGGGCTGTCATTGAAGAGTTGCAGGTGGTGCGCGAATTTCCAGATGTTTTTCCTGATGAGATCCCTAGTGTTCCACCTGAGAGGGAAGTGGAGTTTTCTATTGATCTTGTACCTGGTAAGAGGCCTGTGTCTATGGCACCGTACAGGATGTCGGCGTCAGAATTGTCTGAGTTGAAGAAGCAACTTGAAGATCTGCTTGAAAAGAAGTTTGTTAGGCCAAGTGTGTCGCCGTGGGGAGCTCTTGTGTTGCTAGAAAGAAGAAAGGTGACTATTAAGAACAAGTATCCACTGCCGAGGATAGACGATTTGATGGATCAGTTGGTGGGTGCTCGAGTGTTCAGCAAGATTGATTTGAGATCAGGATATCATCAGATCAAGGTGAAGGACGAAGATGTTCAGAAGACTGCTTTCAGGACGAGGTATGGGCATTATGAGTATTCGTTGATGCCGTTTGGTGTCACTAACGCGCCGGGTGTATTTATGGAATACATGAATCGTATATTTCATACTTACTTGGATCGGTTCGTGGTTGTGTTCATTGACGACATCCTGATTTATTCGAAGTCGGAGGAAGAGCATGCAGAGCATTTGAAATTAGTATTGGAGGTCCTGAGAGAGAAGAGGCTGTATGCCAAGTTGTCTAAGTGAGAATTCTGGTTGTCAGAAGTGAGTTTTCTGGGTCATATCATTTCTGGTAGTGGTATTGCTGTGGATCCTTCTAAGGTTGATGCTGTGATGCAGTGGGAGAGTCCGAAGTCGGTTACGGAGATTAGAAGCTTCTTAGGATTGGCTGGTTACTACAGAAGGTTCATCGAAGGTTTTTCTAAGTTGGCCCTTCCGTTGATGCAGTTGACTTGTAAGGGTAAGGCTTTTGTGTGGGATGCTCGTTGTGAGGAAAGTTTCCTTGAGTTGAAGAAGAGGTTGATGACGTCTCCTGTTTTGACGTTGCCTAAACCGGAGGAACCGTTCGTGGTGTATTGTGATGCTTCGAAGATGGGTCTAGGTGGCGTGCTTATGCAAGATGCGAAGGTGATTGCTTATGCGTCAAGGCAATTAAGGGTTCATGAGAAGAATTATCCAACGCATGATTTGGAGTTGGCTGCAATAGTCTGTGTTGAAGATTTGGAGGCACTATTTATATGGTTCCAGATTTGAGGTGTTCAGTGATCATAAGAGTTTGAAGTACTTGTTTGACCAGAAAGAGCTGAATATGAGGCAGCGAAGGTGGTTGGAATTGTTGAAAGACTATGATTTCGGTTTGAACTATCATCCGGGCAAAGCTAATGTCGTGGCTGATGCTTTGAGCCGGAAGTCCTTGCATATGTCGGCAATGATGGTCAAAGAGTTAGAGTTGATTGAGGAATTCAGAGATCTAAGTCTGGTTTGTAGGACGACACCTCATAGTGTCAAGCTGGGAATGTTAATGATCGATAATGATTTTCTGGGCAGCATCAGAGAGGCTCAGAAATCAGATGTTAACTTGGTGGATTTAATGAATGGGATTGGTCAATCTGAGAATGAAGATTTCAAGTTGGATTCCCAAGGTGTGTTGAGGTTCCGTGGTAGGATCTGCATTCCGGATGATGTAGAGATGAGGAAAACAATTTTGGAAGAGGGTCACCGAAGTAAGTTGAGTATTCATCCTGGAGCGACAAAGATGTATCAAGACCTGAAGAAGATGTTTTTGCTGGCATGGTATGAAGAGGGATGTAGCACAATTTGTGTATGCCTGTTTGACTTGTCAGAAGTCGAAGGTGGAGCATCAGAAGCCTGCTGGACTGATGCAACCGTTGGAAATTCCAGAGTGGAAGTGGGATAGCATTTCGATGGATTTTGTGACGAGATTGCCAAATACAGTTAGAGGTCACAATGCTATTTGGGTGATCGTTGATAGGTTAACGAAGTCTGCTCACTTTGTTCCTATTAATATCACTTATCCGGTGTCGAGGTTAGCAGAAGTTTATGTCAAAGAAATTGTGAAGTTGCATGGTGTCCCGAAAAGTATTGTTTCAGACAGAGATCCGAGGTTCACTTCAGATTTCTGGAAGAGTTTGCAAGAGAAGTTAGGGTCTAAGTTGAGGTTGAGTTCGGCATATCATCCGCAGACAGATGGTCAGTCAGAGAGGACAATTCAGTCATTAGAAGATCTGTTGAGGGCTTGTGTTCTGCAAGAAGGAGGTTCGTGGGATTCCTACCTTCCACCGATAGAGTTCATGTACAACAATAGTTACCATTCTAGTATCGGGATGGCACCTTTTGAGGCATTGTACGGTCGGAAGTGTAGAACCCCGCTGTGTTGGTATGAGTCTGGAGAGAGTGTGGTGCTTGGACCTGAAATTGTTCGGGAGACAACCGAGAAGATAAAGATGATCCGTGAAAAGATGAAGGCTTCGCAGAGTCGTCAGAAAAGTTATCACGACAAGAGGAGAAAAGATCTAGAGTTTCAGGAGGGTGAGCATGTACTTTTGAGGGTCACTCCAGTGACCGGTGTTGACCGTGCTTTGAAGTCGAAGAAGCTCACTCCTCGCTTCATTGGTCCTTATCAGATTTCCAGGAGAGTTGGGAATGTGGCGAATAGAGTGGCTTTGCCGCCAAATCTTTCGAATTTGCACGACGTGTTTCACATGTCGCAACTTCGGAAATACATTTCGGATCCGTCTCATGTGATCCACATGGATGACGTGGAGGTGCGGGATAATCTCACGGTGGAGACTATGCCTGTACCGATTGAAGACCATGAGGTGAAGGTGTTAAGAGGCAAGGAAATCGCATTGGTAAAGGTGGTCTTGTTAGGAGATGCCGGTGAGAGCATGACTTGGGAGTTGGAGAGTAAGATGCGGGAGTCTTATCCAGAGCTGTTTGATTCACGTGAGTTTTCGAGGACGAAAACATTCTAAGTGGGGGAGAATTGTAACGCCCAAATATTTAATTAAATTATTTAATTAAATATTTAGGTATTCAACTATTTATTTATTTATTTATTTAATTGGTGTAGTTATATTAATGTTGGATTGAGAGGTGTGTATTTGGGTTTTAGGTGATGGCGTTAGTGATCGGGCTTGAGGAAGCCCGTGATCCAAGCACAATAGCTAGGCGCATATTTAAACCTAAAATTTAGGGTTTGGCTCATTTTTGTGCAAAAGAAAAGAAAATAAAGAAATTGTGAAGAGGAGGGAAAGAGAGAAGAGGAGCGGCGCGAATCCCAAGGAGAAGGAGAGGAGGTTTCGCGAATCAAGGAGAAGAGAAGGGAAGCCGTGTTGATGTGGTTCTGTTGGTGATTCCCTCCAGGGTCTTCTATTCCTAAGAATTAAGGTGATCTCGAGTGAAGGCTTAGGTACCTTTGCTAGCTGAGTCTGGTCGTCTGCTCTGATACGTAGCACTCAGTGGGGAGGGAATGAACCGTAGTTTTTATAATCATTTGATTGTTGTATTTGCTGTTTTATGACTTTCCGCTGCGTAGTTGCTGAGTTTTTATTATGTTGGTTGAATTGAGAGTTTTGAGCTCACCCCAGTTGTGATGTGCTATGTATCTCATTACTATTGACGATGAGAACTATTTTATATCGATGCATGATTTTGTGTGGATTTATGTGTGACATCCCATGTGGTGAAGTATGACTTTTAAAGAAAAAAAAAACTCTAAGTTTTAGTAATTAAATTACCGGGTAGAAACGGGGCGTTACAGCTTGCATGAGATCCTGGCGAGGTCTCTAGAGCAGGTGTGTAATACCCCATTCTACCCGGTAAAATAATACGAAAATCAGAGTTTATAAAAATTTCCAACAAACAATGGAGTGCCACACTTGCTTCGTAAAAACAGCAAACAGATTAATTCGTCTTTGAAAACAGATACATAGCATTCTACTTTTTAGATGAACCAATAAACAACCTTTTAGTCTTCAAAAATAAGTCACCTCATTACTACGCAGCGGATTCGCAACGAAACTCAATTCAAAATAATCGTGGCGTCTTTAACCAACTTAAGACAGCTCAAAAACAACAAAATAACGACTTTAAGTTCCAACAACAAAAAAGCATAGCAAAACAATCATAATGAAAACATGTGTTCATTCCCCCCCGAGTGTTAACAATCATAGTCCTTTATGTTTTTTTTGTCTCAAATAAGTCCTTTATCTTTCAAATTTTTGACACATAAATCTTTTTCCGTTAACAGTGTTGATTTATGTGTCAAAAAAAAGGATTTATGTGTTAAAAATTTGAAACATAAAGGACTGATTTGGGACAGAAAATGATTTATGTGTCAAAAATTTAAAACATAAAGGACTGATTTCGGACAAAAAAAAGATAAATGACCAAATCGTTACTTTAAATAAAGATAAGGGACCACGGGAGCACTTTAGCCTTTTTCTTTCAACTTATGACAACTTAACCTAATTGTAATCCTTTTATACTTCTCTTCTAATTAGCCTTATGGGACACTCTTCACACCCCCTTATATTACTATTCTAACATAAAAATAAGCCCATACAACATAATAATATTATTACTACCCAAATATTATTTTCCACACTTAATTAACCTATTAATTAAATAAAAATCAACGTAGTAACTATACTAATAATTCTCAACTTCAACAACTCTCACACTTAATTATTAAATAAATTAATTAAATAATTAATTAAATATTTGGGGCGTTACAACTCTCCCTCACTTAGAATATTTTCGTCCTTGAAAATATTACCTGATTCAAACAACTCGGGATAAGATTCCCGCATCTTGATACAACATCATATCACTACAACACAAACAATAGTTAGAACTAAATGACAATACTCGATCGTCAATTGACACAATAACTGGACAACTTGGCCGGACAGACCGAAACAGCTTTGATACCACTAATGTAACACCCCATTCTACCCGGTAAAATAATACGAAAATCAGAGTTTATAAAAATTTCCAACAAACAATGGAGTGCCACACTTGTTTCGTAAAAACAGCAAACAGATTAATTCGCCTGTGAAAACAGATACATAGCACTCTACTTTTTAGATGAACCAATAAACAACCTTTTAGTCTTCAAAAATAAGTCACCTCATTACTACGCAGCGGATTCGCAACAAAACTCAATTCAAAATAATCGTGGCGTCTTTAACCAACTTAAGACAGCTCAAAAACAACAAAATAATGACTTTAAGTTCCAACAACAAAATAACATAGCAAAACAATCATAATAAAAACATGTGTTCATTCCCCCCGAGTGTTATGTATCAGAGCGACGACACCGACTCGATCAAACGAAGGTAAGCAGCCCTCATTCGTGATTACCTGCACGTTACCAACGGAAGGGTAATATTCAAACGAAAGGGGTGAGATATCAAACCATATAATAAAAGATATGAAAAGCAGTATGTTAGGTCAGAAGACATAAGTTCACCACTTCACCGTCATCAAACAATTTCAATCAATCACAAGTCATCAACATACCACTTCACCGTCATCAACAACTTCAATCAATCACAAGTCATTAACATAGCCACTCAAGTATGCAATATGAATGTGACTCAATACTATGCACATGCATGTGGTACCATTGGAACAGAACTCCCGTCGTCGTCGTAAAAATCTGCCAGTAAATAGTGGCATCAACAAGGCATAAGCCTTCAACATAATTTGCCAGTCCAGGCCAACGTGTTTTGAGCATAGCTTCAACATAAAAATGCTATGTATGCGACGCGATGTGAATGCACAAACAATCATCAATGATTACATAGCAACACACACCAACAACGGAATTCAACATTGGCCATAGGCCTACAACATAATATCTTGCCAATAAAAAGAGGCAATCCAACCAGATACACGTAGCCAACTTCACACAATGGTAATCCCAACTAGGCGCAACATCATCAACAAATCAACAACTGAGCCAACAATTTAGCAACTTAACAAGTTAACAGTTTCGCATCTCAACCAACAGTTAACAACTCAACAAATTAACGATTAACAATTTAACGACTTAACCAACAATTATCCAACCGTGGGCCTAATGCGCTTAAAGTACCCAACAACCCACAAGACGGCGCCCAAATGCGCCCAGCAACCGAACGAGGCAGCCACACATGGCGCCCATGGCGCCCAGTGCGCCCAGCAATCAGCAGACAACAAGCAACAGGTAGCCACATATGGCGCCCAGTGCGCCCAGCAACCAACAGACAACAAGCACAGGCAGCCAGACATGGCGACCTTGGCGCCCAGTGCGCCCAGCAACAATCAGACATCACAAGTAACGGGAGGCTAGACATGGCGCGTTTGGCGCCCATGGCGCCCAGCAACATCAGTAACACAAGCAACGGGCAGCCAGACTTGGCGCCCAGCAACATCAGCAACACAAGCAACGGGCAGCCAGACTTGGCGCCCTTGGCGCCCATGGCGCCCAGCAACATCAGCAACACAAGCAACAGGGCAGCCAGACTTGGCGCCCTTGGTGCCCATGGCGCCCAGCAACATCAGCAACGGCGCCCATGGCGCCCAGGAACAACAGGGGCAGTCGCACTTGGCGCCCAGCAACAACAACAGACAAATTTCCATCAAACATACCTCTACTTCGGTGAATTAATTAACCTATCAAACGGTATCGAAACTTAGCGAAGGACCCCTCTATGGAAAGCTAAGAATGTCTAGTTCCTGACTATAATTGTTATTTTGGAAAATAATGGTCCAATTCATACAGTTTCAATACGTAAGCAACAAGGCTCAGAAAACAGGATAGCCACCATGACCTAGCTTGTGACACCTCTAAAATTATCAAAACTCAGTCAAATGACATGGGACTTGAGCCTAACCTGAAACAAATTGAGTGTAATTTTCAATAAATCAAGAATCATTCAAAAAGGAGTTCAAACGAAAACGTTATACACGAAATACCGAACCTATATCCAGATTGTTTCCAGAATTTTAACCTAACTTGTGACACCTATAACTCGAGCTATACAACTCCAAATGCAACCAAACAAGCATTAAGTCTAGTTTCTGAAAAGGTAAACCACATAATTTTTGGACCACTAGATTGTTCCCAGTTACTGTATAACCGAACCTATATCCAGATCGTTTCCAGAATTTTAACCTAACTTGTGACACCTATAACTCGAGCTATACAACTCCAAAGGCAACCAAACTAGATCCAAATTAACAAGCATTAAGTCTAGTTTCTGAAAAGGTAAACCACATAATTTTTGGACCACTAGATTGTTCTCAATTACTGTATAACCAAACCTATATCCAGATCACACCAAACAATGAGTTTAGCAACAAAATTGGCATCAAACATTCATCAAATTTCAATAATCAAACATATCATCAACCCAATTCAGAGATACACATGTTTTTAAACTGAAAATAGAAGCAAATTCGTAGAACCCACATAAAGCCCTTCATATACCCTATTATAGAGTTAGAACCCCACCCTTACCTGGGTTTTGATGATTTCGCAGTCACCTCCCTCCTTGGATGAAGAATGCGCAGCCCCCTCTCTATTTCTCACCAAGAATGCGCAGCCTCCTTCTCTCCTTGTTTTTAGGTTTTCTCTAATCCTTATTTTTCTTTCAACTTATGACAACTTAAGCTATGGGACACTCTTCACACCCCCTTAGATTACTATTCTAACATAAAAATAAGCCCATACAACATAATAATATTATTACTACTCTAATATTATTTTCCACACTTAATTAACCTATTAATTAAATAAAAGTCAACGTAGTAAACTATACTAATAATTCTCAACTTCAACAACTCTCACACTTAATTATTAAATAAATTAATTAAATACTTAATTAAATATTTGGGGCGTTACAACTCTCCCCCACTTAGAATATTTTCGTCCTCGAAAATTTTACCTGATTCGAACAACTCGGGATAAGATTCCCGTATCTTGATACAACATCATATCACTACAACACAAACAATAGTTAGAACAAAATGACAATACTCGATCGTCAATTGACACAATAACTGGAAAACTTGGCCGGACAGACCGAAATAGCTTTGAAACCACTAATGTAACCGAAATAGATCAAAACCCTAATTTTCCACAAAAATAAATAAGTTGAGGAGTGAGAAGCATCATGCATTGCATTTTGAGTCCTAAAAGTCATTCCAAAGTTTCTAAAATCATTTTTAGAGTTGAAATGCACTTTTTGGGTAAATCAGGTTTTTTT
>CM076846.1:160643181-160796386 GCA_039519185.1 Astragalus membranaceus | reverse complement strand
AATTTGTAAGATAAGACAAGAGAGTTTGATCTAGCTAACAAAAACACATATTAGCAATCCATCCAATTTTTTGTACAATATGCTGCTATCAGTATAGATCTAGACATTTTGGTGAGTGGGGGCAATAAAATTGTCAAAAGTATTTTTATAAAATAAAAATATTATAAAATTTAATAAAATAGGTAATTTTGTGATAAAGAAATTTAATTCCAAAAATTAATGTGTTTAGTGTCAATTTATCTGTTTAGAGTAAGAAGAAATGTCGCAATTAGAAGGATATATACAAGAAAAAATATGTATAATTTTACTCTGTTTTATCTCCTACAACTTTCAACAAATACTCTTAAAAAATTATCTCGTGGGGGAAACATTTATTTTTTTTGTGGGAGCAAAACAATTTATTAGGTATATTTGAACTAAAAAAATAGCTTTGGGTCATGAAATAATTGTTAGGAACTTAATTGGGTACTTTACAAATTTGTCATAGACTTATTTGGCCACTTACCCTAACAGCATCTAGAGCCACTCCATCTTGTAACACCCCAATTTTTCTTCTTATTATTTTTGTTGATTTTACATGTATGTTTGCTATAGTAATTATAGAGATACGTAAGTGTACGTTTGATTTATATTTTGTAAATGCCTAGCAGCATTTTAATTTCTTCTAAGTATTTTCTTATTTGAATTATTTAAGTTTATAAATAATTATCTATGAGATATATAGTATTTTATAGATGAAAGTGTGGAAATAAGGTGTGAGTATTTGAAAGATTTTTAAAAGAAAATTATCTAAATAAATTTTTGGACAATTTACTTTGCTGCAACTCCCGTTTACTTCTCGCACCTCCCTCACTTAGAGAATAATTCCATAATAGTTGTTGGTTACGATTCCCTATTTCCAATTCAATTATTCAACTCATCATCTCTCCTTGTCCCCTTCTAACCTCCCTCTTTGGAAAACGCCGTAACCACCACTTCGGAGGATCATTCCGGACACCATGGATCTTGTTTACAGAAGTCAAGGGCAGGTCCGTGACTCCACCGCAAGAGCACATCTTCCTACCACTCAGTCCCGCATCTGTGTTAGTTGAGTTGCCAATGGCCCTCATTGTGAAACCAACATCTCTGCCGCTGGTTAGTTTTATTTTCATAGTCGCAATCACAATTCACCCTGTGTTTTTTTGATGTGAATCGGTGATGCTGTGCATCACCTCTCTCCTAAGTTGCGATTTTTGGATGCTCACAACCCCCCTTGTCGTTGCTACTGCTCAGAGTAACAATTCTGCCACCATTTGTTTGAGTTCACCTTACAAAATATTAATAGAGTCAATAGAAACAGAGATTTACTATGTGATTGAGCTTTTAGAAGACCGTGTTTGTCGAACCAAACTATGTAAGGGATTGTTGGCTGATATAAATACAAAAAGTAGAAGAGAAGAAATATTATCAAAGTAATGGAACTGACTTTTGAAGAAATAGTTTCTAAGCAAGGAAGGAATTAAGCAAAAGCTTACTCTCAAGAACACTTGTCCTTGTAGCTCACGCCCCTAAACTCCCATTAACCATGAACTTGATATTTACCTCGTATGGGTTTACACCTCACGGTTAGCTTTGCTGAGATATGTAGTGATATGCCCAACAAGACCGCAACAAATAGAATACTTGCAAACACAACAACAAAGGTGAGTGTAAACAACCGGAGAGGCGTCTTGCGACTGCTCTGAAGAATTTATCCGCCTCTACAGCGCAAATTCCCCGAGGTACAACCGGTCTCGTCTCAGAATGCAGTAGCAACGGATGTATCCGAACTGGCAAGAATGGAAACGTTTAAGCGATAGAAGATGAACCCAGAAATAATTTGGAAGGAGAGAGTGCAAGAGAGAAATCAGTTTTTGGATCTATCGCAAGCGCTACTCGAGTAGCGTTTATATAGGCTAAGCACATGGCCGATAGCCATTAAAACAACCATTACAAATCAATTATAATATTAAAATATCCGTTACGAAATTTATTATAAAATATCCGTTACGAAATTAATAGCAATAAAACGACGTAATAAAATGGCCGTTGTAAAATAAAACCGATTTAATTTGCTGTTACAAAATAAAACAAATTTAATTAATTGCGAAATAAAGCAAAATTAATTCGCTGTTACAAAATTAATTTTACAAAACGATTTGACCAATAATAGCTTAAAATTCGTATTTCAGGATAGGCTCATATAAGACCAAAAATAAAATATCATTAAGTACAAATTAGCGCAAGACTAATCGTGCGCGCAGGGGGAAATCAGAAGACTTGCACTGAACCAATCCATGTTGGTCCCAGTTTGTACGCGCGAGGGAGTCCCTTCTACTTGCTTATTTAGAAGCTCTCATTAAGCTTTAGTGTATATAAAGACTTTAGTGAGTCCAAAGTCAAGCAATCTGGGACTTCCCACTTTTGAAATATCTCTTGTTTTCAATAAAAGACAACAAGATAAGACTCTCCTTGACTATCAGTGAGGGCATTGGAGATCAACACCTAAGCTTCAAGCTTTAGAAAGCGTGGATGGCTTTGTATAACAACACGTAGAATCTTTAGAAACTTTGGAAGCCTATTGCTATTTAGTGAGATAACCTGCACCTTTTGGGAAATTAATTTTCAACATGTCTTGCCATCTTTTGTGAGACGGTTAGAAATCATTTTCGTTCCCGAAAATAGGTGCTACTTTTGGATTACTCTCATCAAAACCTTCGGAAAACACTTCTTGTTCGTGGATTGCGGTAAAGTTGAAGTCTCTATTATTGTCTCGATAACACTTTTCTGGTCAGTCTTTTTGTGTCATTTTCACTCTACTTTTATACGTAATATTTTGTTAAATAGTTAACACTGTTTTTAAACTCTACATAATTTGACAGTCGTATTTCGTTAGCCCTATGAAGCCGTTGCCGAACAATTTAATTGTCAACATGTTCGTGGTGTGGACTATCGTCATTAAATTCCTTTTAATTTGATATTTTACGAGATCACCGGACCAGGTACGGGGGATGATCTTTGGGTTATATTCGGGCCATAAGATACCGTTAAGGTTGTAGGGATTTCCACTAATCCCTTGAACACCTAATATAATATGCATATGACCTCTTAAAAACGAGGCCGGCACCGAAGTAATTATTTTAAGGCATGAGATTAAATATTTATTTTATTACCAATGAAGTTTGCATGTTTGTTTATTATGAATATTATTGTGCACATTTGCTTCTATTGAACCCTTGAGTTTGTGGTGTTAATTGAATATTTTGATGTTTTAGTATTAAATAAGATATGAATAATATTGGTGGATGTAACGGTTTAAAGAATTAAATAAATTTGGAATAACAAAAGGTTTGGGTAAAATGCATGTGTCTTTTGTTACTATTTTCAGTGATACCTTGTGATATATGATTATGACTTGATATCATTAATGTGATGAGCTACCTAGCCTGTAACAGGTGAGAATGGTGCTCAGGTGATACTGTGACTACTCTATGATTGTGGTTGTGATATGTGGTTGTGCGTGTTGTGATATGGTTTCCTTGAGTCTGAGTCACTTAGCATGTGAGAAGCGAGAATAATAATCGATTCGTGTTATGGCAAAAACCTAGTATCTTTGAGTCTGAGTTACCAAGTCTGTGAGAGGCGATTTGGTAATCATGTGATGCCATAGTTGACCTAGTGTGGTCGAGTCTCAGTTAGCTAGCCTGTGAGAGGCAATCAGTGTCTCCGAGTCTGTGTTACTTAGCCTGTGATGATAGGCAATAATGGTGTTTAAGTGAAATATAACTCACTTAGTTTCATTGAGTCTGAGCTACCTAGCCTGTGAGAGGTGAAGATGATGCTCAATTGCTATGGTGTTTGGTTACGTGTCATGGAGTCCGAGTCATCTGGCCCTAGGGTGAGGCAAATATGGTTCTCTTTTTTTTTTCTCTTGAGTCTAGGGAGAGACATTTTTGTGTTGACATTATTAGACATGCATATCATACCATCATGGCACGTGATGATTTATGATTTATGGCGATTTATGATTCGTGATTATCTCTGTAAAAGATTGATGTTTGTAATGGCTTGCTGGATTTACCTTATATAATGGTTTATAAATTTCAACCGTTTGTTATTAAATGAACAGAAGGTGTAACCTAAATGTATTTTGAAATACATGTTTCACGTGTATGTTATTAAGATAATTTAGTGTTGTGCATGATTAGATCAGACTCGTGTCCTCCTTGATGTTTATCTTATAGTCTTAATATGGCTCGAATGTGATTCTCACCGTACAACCACATTTTTCAGATAATTTTGACGGGTTGCGTGTCTTGCCTGGGAGTCCATTTCAGTCGGACGTTTTTGGATATGGGACGTGGGTCCTCATGTCCTCTTGATTATATGGTGTCAAGCTCTGACTAGGTCTAATGTCGGGATGATGGGTTTTATTTCAATGTATTTTTATTAAAAGCGAATTATCTATAAGTCTCTATAGATGTAAAGAAAGAATGATGCACGTGGTTCCTTTTTCCCGAGTGCGGATCCAATATGTAAATCTTTTTAAAGTTTCTTTTATTCATGTTATTTTAATTTATTTCAAGAAGGTCCTCTAGTTTTTGGAAAAACTCTTTATTAGATTGTTTTTGGGAACGGGGTGTTACACATCTTATACAATTTTCACTTGGTTCCTCACTCCAAATGGCCTGAACACCAAAAACATATAGAAATAGAACCATCATAGGTGGATGAACTAGAACCATTGTTGCTTATCATCAATAACATTGTGCAAAAAACCACAAAATTGGAGAAAAAAGAGGGTCTTCTTCGTTCAGAAACAAGTTTTACAAAAGCAACAACAGAGTTAGGGTTCTGAGGTTGAAGAAGAATGAGTTGTTTTAAAATGAGGGATCAAAATGGCCCAAAAGGGGGACCGGAATGGACCCTTTTTAAATTTTACAACATTCAACTTTACACGACGACAAAGTAGCAAACAAGTCAATATTTTAACAGTGCACGTCAGCCTATTAATGTTTAGTTTTCAACAAAATCTACAAAGGGACTGACGTCTTCTCTGTTTCTACATGTCAGGGACTATTTGGTGCATTATTTATTCTTAAGGACCAAATTGGGCACCAACTATTTTATCGGTGGCTAAAATGGATATTCACTCTAACTATTTAAAAAAAAATTATTAATAACTAATAGCATGAGCAGAAGTTACAAGTTTGCAGCGTCACGTAGACTATGACTAGGTCAGTTTCAAAATTGGTAAACATTTCAAAAATTGTAAAAATTGAGGGACCAAAAATACAATAAAAAATGGAAGGACTAAAATCTTGGATGGCCTATAATAGGGTCTAAAAGTGAAATTAATTAAACCTTCCAATTCCTTTTTCCTATAATCTACATTAACAAACTGAACAAGGAAACCAGAAATATATTGTCGAAGGCAACTGCTTAGTTGGATTCACTTCCTTTTTCGGTGCCGTTCCTCATCTTCTACCAAAAATATAATGTCGAAGGCAACTGCTTAGTTAGATTTAACTTGATTTAAAATGTTATTTTGGATGTTTGATCTTTAAGTTAAGAGAATAACTATGTATATATAAGAGATGAAATTAAGTTAAAGAAATATTCTTTGGTGATAAGAAATGATTTAAATTTGGAAATTTTGTTGAAGTTTAGGAAAGTAAAAAGAACCTGAATTTAAAAAAATATATGCTAAAGCTTGGTCATGCGTTGAAAATGACAGAGATCTTGAATGTTTTAAGTTACAAGTGGGACTTAAGTAAATTTGTATTTAATACGGTTAGTGTGACATTTTTCCAAAAGAAACACAGTTAGTGCGATCTTCTTCACTGTTGGTTATCAGTTTTTTTTTCTTAATTGGTTCTTGAATTATAGAAATACAATAAATAGTCTTTAAACTATTTTAAATCTTTCAAATTAGTCCCTTAAATACTTCAAAATAGGATAAAGAATGATAGTTGATGAACTACTTTGATGGATTAAATTAGTTTAAGGACTATTTATTGTATTTCTATACTTCAATGACCAATTTGGAAAGAGAATAACAGTATAGAGACCGTGTAAAAAAATAGTATAGAAACCAATATGATGTGACATATACTTGAATTCTTTAATCATTTGGTCCTCGAAAAATTAGTATCTAAGTTGTATGTAGAACATACTTAGTTAAAAAATTGAGAGTCTACTATCAATATATACAAACAACCAATTATCAAAAATACTAAATTATCCCCCACTTTTATCTCAATCCTAAGGATAAAAATGTCATTTCATATCATTAGTGGGTCCCACTCTCGCATCATCTTTTATTTTTTTTTTTCACTTTAAAACCTACTTTTCTCTTTCCACTCTCTCACACTTTCCGCTTCTCTCACTCTTTTCACTTCTCTCTACTATCAACATAATCAAACAACCCACTACCAATTTTTTTTAATTTATTTTTTGTAAAAAATCAATAATTACATAAAGTTAATTAAATTAATATTAAAATATGTAGAATTTACTATTTACCATAATTTACTACCAATTGTCAAAAAAGCGATACTGCTAGCAAAAATTCCAAAATTATTTTTCCTAAAAAAATCAATAATAAAATCTCATCCACTTTTATTTTCGTGAGCCGCATGGGAGCAGCAATGAGAGTGGCAACGACAGCGCCAACGGAAGCGCTAGCGAAAGCACCAACGAGAGCGCCAACGGGAGCGCCAAAAAGTAGCAAAAGCTGCCTGCCGCCCGCAGTCAAATTGTTTTTTTCAAAAAAAAATTTATTTTTTAATTTATTTTTTCTAAAAAATAAGTAATTAAATAAACTTAATAAAATTAATATTAAATTAGGTAGAATTTATTATTTACTTTAATCTACTCAAAACTACTAAACCCGATTAACTTAACTACTACTGATTGTCAAAAAAAGCCTTACCGCTAGCAAAAATTCCAAAATTATTTTTCTTAGGAAAATCAATAATTAAATCTCATCCACTTCTTTTTTCATGAGCCGCACGGGAGCATCAACAAGAGCAACAACGAAAGTGCCAACGGGAGCGCCAACAGGAGCGCGTCAACAGAAGCGCCAATATGAGCACTAACAGAAGCGCCAACAAGAGCGCCAAAAAGTAGCAAAAGTTGTCTGCTGCCTGCCGCGTTGACGTGCGTAGTCAAATTTTTTTTTCAAAAACTTTTTTAGTTTTTTTAATTTATTTTTTCTAAAATATCAGTAATTAATATAAACTTAATTAAATTAATATTAATTTTTGTAGAATTTATTATTTACTTTAATCTACTCAAAACTACTAAATCCAATTAATTTAACCACTAACGATTGTAAAAAAAAAACGATACCGCTAGCAAAAATTTCAAAATTATTTTTTCTAAAAAAATCAATAATTAAATCTCATCCACTTTTTTTGGTGAGCCGCACGAGAGCGGCAACGCCAATAGGAGCGTCAACGGGAGTGCCAACGAGAGCAGCAACGAGAGCGCCAACAAGCGCGCCAACGGGAGTGCCAACGAGAGCAGCAACGAGAGCGCCAACAAGCGCGCCAACGGGAGCGCCATTATTATAAGAAGATACCGCCATTATTACATCTCATTTTCTTTTTTCCTCATTTTTACTCTATTATTAATATTATAAGATGATATCGACTTTTTTTAAAAAAAATTTTGCAACACAACTATTTTAATAAATTTGAAATATTGCCTTTTATGGAGTTTTTCGTTTTTCTTTTATTACATTTTACAACTTTTAACGTATTTATAATTTTATAACAAATTATAACAAATAACATAAACGCACGGGTAAAATAGTAATTCTGGTGTAAAGAAAAAGTAGCCTTCACAATGTTTCAACCACGTGACTTTCAATGGTCAAGATGCCTTGGTTGCATTTCCTTCTTTGTGTTAAAGGACAACTTTGTCCCTTTAACAAACACGAAATAGTTTTGTCCACTCTCCTCGGAGAAGTGGGAATTTGGTTCTCCGTTTTTATCGGTGAAGCTCGATTTTTTTCTGGTGAAGAAATTGGTTCTCCTTTGACAAGTCAGCTTTTTCTTTTTTTCCTTTCCAAACACTTTTTTTAGCTATATATACCGGAAAATATATTGGAAAGATTTTTTTTCCGGACCATTACTGGCTATCTACTAAAGATATCATCACTTTTAATGAAAGACTAATCTCCGCTCGTACTTAAGATCAAATTTTGCACTACCCAACACTGAGTTTCGAAGAATTTGTGAAGCTGCAATGTACCCAAATAAAATACTATTTACATTGATGATATTGATAATGTTTGCTTTGATTTTGAAGTTGTTATCCATTCCTTTGTTGCAAGGGCCCCTTGAAGATTCTTGTGAGACTCAAATATCATAATCAATTAATCATCTAGCCAGTAACTATATGTTCACTTCACAATTCTTGGAATTATCTTCACAACCAAACGACCTTAAAATGCAGGCCAATTTAATGATATTAAAGTGGTGGCCTGGTGGGGGTACTAAACCAAAGGAAAAAAAAGGGAAAAAACACTAATTGGTATCTTGTGCCAAAATGAAAAATGACTTCCAAAATGGGTAAATTAGGAAATAATATATGTTGCCCTTCAGAACACGGAGAAAGCAGCCTAAGAACGTTATTAAGGTTTATCATAGTAGATGACAAATTAGCACATTGCAGTAGAAATATTGGGAATAGAGGACAAATCGACAATTTTGTAACGAATTTTGTCGTTTATTTATTGCTTTTATCCAATGGCCAAATTACACTCATCTATTCAATTAGGCACCTCACGATATTAGGAAGCAACTTGGAACGAATCTTGCTTTTGATTTGCCTCATTTTTCAAATATTTTTAAGGGTAGGTTTGGATGGAGGGTTTAGGAGGGGAGGAGAGGGGAGGGCTTGATTTTCAATTTTAACTTGAGGAAGCTATAAAATGTTTCTAAAAAAAAATAAAGTGTGATTAACAATGTTTTGTCATTATCTATCATGTTATTCTTTCAATTTTTAAAAATCTCAAACAGATATATTAAAATATAGACCAAACCCTCCCAAACATACCATTAGTTTCTTCATTTAATGCCTATGTTAAAGGGTCAAACTCAAAACCAATGAATGAGCCATAGCATAACTCGGTTTCATGTTCTGATTCAGGTTACTTATAGTTATACTTGTGACAAAATAAGATGCTCTGATGATTCAATCACTAAAAGTCTAAAACTGTTCAAGTGAAATGAAATTCTTGTGAAGCCAGATATCACATGCAGACCAATTTACTAATCTAGTCCCTGAGAAATGAAAATGTAAATTAAATTAGTCTCTAATAGCGACGGAAATGTCTCTAAAAAGATATCCACAAAATGACTAATTTAACCCTCATTTAAAATTGATGAAGACCAAGTTTCTCAATAACTAAATTGGTCTTCACATTGTTCATAAATAAATGTATTAATGAGAATTTGATGGGAATATACTTTATCATATCATAAATCATATTGATTCTTATGCAAGAATAGTGGGACCTCCCTTTTTACCCGGAGAATTTGTTCATTCCAAGGAAGATAAAGTCTGCTATAAGAAAACAAAATATACTTAATTTCTAACCCACCAAATAAAATAAGAAGAAGCAGATTCACAAATTGAATTGTTTTTTAAAAAAATTTCTAGTTATTATTATCTCTAAAACTCACATGACAGACAGAGCATACAACAACAATGACAGAAAAGAAAGAAAGTAGTAGTAATTGTTTTGTGGAGTTGTATTGTGTTCCTTTCATCATTTACAGCTTCTGACTAGGTCTTAGGAATCATTGCTTTCATGCTTCACGCTTAAAACAACATGAACTCAACTACACAACAATACAAACACAAAACAAAACAATAATGAAGAGAGAGGATACTAAGAAAAGAAAAGAACCAACTTATTTTTTTTTATTTATTTAAAAAAATAATAAAAAAATGCAAGCTGGAACGAGAGGTTTTAGAGACCTGGTGGAATGGAACATAAGAAAGCATTTTAAAACAGAATTGCTAGCACTTTAGTACTTTTATAGACAAAAGTTGTTGGTCCACAACCAAATCCCAAAATTGCATTGCAAGTATAGTCTATACTCTATACTCTATAGATATATAGAATTAATTAATGCATAAAATTCCTACCAATTCATTCATTCATTCATTGATCTTGTAATGTAACAATAACAAAGAGTTGGTGAAAACCATAAGTTGTTCTCATCTACCACTATAGAAATAAAAAAGCATTTGATGAAATAATAATATTACCTACTTACTTTAAAAATAACAATAACATAGGAATTAATTGAAAGAAAGAATCAAGCATGAGAAAGAACACCGAGATCATGATCTTCAAGTGGAGCAGGCAAATTGAGATCTATGAAATTCAATATTCTAGAAGTTGAAGATGAAGATGGAATGATTAGATGAGATCTTTTGTGACCACCAAGTGCTTGACCAGACCCAAACACCTTAAAACAAAATGGACATTCAAAAATCTTACTATCTTCATTCTCATGATGATGATGAGGATGATGAGGATAACACACAGTTGTGTGACTTGTTAATGCTTTAGAAGATCGAAAAGCTTTTGTGCAATTTTGACAAACGTGTTTTCCTCTAACTCTCTTCAATGGTGCTGATTGTATCCACTTGTCTCTTGATAGCATCATGAGGCACATAGCAACGTCTTCTTCAGGGGAAGTATCAGAAACAGAACTCAACGGTGGTGACGGCGTTGACAGTGGCGTGAAATGTTTGTAGCTTGACTTACGGTTCCGTTTGGATCGTAACTGACGAGTTGGATTCTTTGACTCGGTCTCGCTTTCTCTATCAGGTGCTACTACTACTAAAGAGAAATCGGGATCTGCATAAATCAGAGGTTTTTGTTCTTCTTGTGATTGTGAATATGATGAGAAGGAAGGAGATTGAGGCTTTGAAGGAAGACGCTTTAGGGTGGCGAGGTGAGCTTTCATGTGTCCACCAAGGGCTCTGCCATTGCTGAATGTTCTTGAACATATTTTGCATTTGTGTTTTTCCATTTCTTTCAACAAGACTAAGTTTGAGTTTGTGGGAGATTCATTCATAGCTATGTATATATGGGAACTTTAAAAGACTAGTAGTAGTAGTAGTAGGTGACAAGCATTCCTCCACCAAAAATCACTCACAGCACAACACTTTATTTATTTATTTATCATTATTCATTTATTTATATATATATATAAAAAAGAAATAGTAATACTAGATGAGTAGTGAGTGGTGTGGTGTGGTAGAAACTGGAAGCTGAGTTATTTTGTGTGAGGACCAAGTACTATTTATAAATGGAGAATTACGTGATACCATATTGTTCGTCGGTAAAATTAGTACAATATTTAAATATAAAAAATGATATGTTATTGAATGATTAGATGTTGATATCATATCCGACAAAATTCAATGAAACCTAAAAAAGATGGAGATTTTGGAATAAAGCGCTTAAATAAGGTAATTTAGATTAGATCTTTTTAAGTTTGATTAGAGGTCTTGATTCGAGTACGGCCTTTGAAATGGTTAAAACTTGTGGGAAGGATTTTGCCGCCTATTATAGTCCTAATCAACTTGAAAAATTAGTTTATGCAACTGCGTGCGCGTGTAGTAGATAGTTAGTTTTGATCACAAAAATGTGGAGATTTTGGGTTTGAAGTCAAATAATAACAAGAAAAATGGCATGTGGTGGAAGGAGAGTGAAATGTGAAAAAGAGTGTCATAAATTACTCCGCGGCAAAAAATTAAGAAAGTGTGACCTTGAACAGGAAAAGAGCTACAAGTAACATGCAAACCTTGTGTTGCTGCTCAAATCGAATCACCCTTTTTCTATCTATTGCTTTCTAAGCTCTCCTAACTGTCACTGCCAAATTCATTCATTTTTTAATAATAATAATAGTAACAAATTTCTATTTCGTTAAATAAGATTAAATATCTTTTTCTCTGTGGCTCAAGTTGGAGCTGTTTTGCAGATTCCCTCTCACCGTCTCACGCTACTGACAAATTCCGTATATACGTGTTGGTACAAAAGAAAATAAATAAAAAAGAGAAGGCTAATCGGAGTATATAATTACTTTTTTTTTAACTATAATTACTTAAGAAACTACGAATGGGTCCCTGAATTATATATTCATTGGAACAGAGTCGTGATAATAGATAATTATTTGGTCTTTATTTTAAAAAAATTAGATAATTATTTTGTTGTGAAGTGAAACTAACTAATCGTGAATGATTGGTGGTTTTATTGGATTCTGATTCAAGATGTAACGAAGATGGATAGAATTAGGGATTAGATACGATTTCACCGTAAGGAGACAAATTATGGATAATTGCTAATCAATCTTTTTTATTGATGCTTTTTTTTGGTATTAAGTGATAAGGTTTTTTATGTAAAAACAACTTTGAATTCTTCACTTCGATGTAACTACAAAACTCTTAAATACAAGTCAAAATTGAATTGTAGGTTTAGCAGAATAAATTCCTTTTTAAGTCTTATTATCTGGATTAGTGGTGTTTACTGTTTTATTTTTTCCAAAATAATATTAGTGCTAACTCCTGTTAGTATTTCAAATTAAAGCTTTAAAAGACATTTGGAAAGGTGTTTTAAAAGTCATAGAAGCAATGTTTTTAAAACCGGACCGGAGATCGAACCGGCGAGACCTCCGGTTCATGGTTCAATCGGTTCAACCGGTTCAACCATGGTTGAACCGGATAAGTAATTTATTAAATAAAAAATAAAAAATATTAAATTTTGGAGAAAAAAGTAAATTTAAAAATAAAAAATTGCATTTCAGGCGGTTCAAACCGGTTCAACCCGGTTCGGTTCCCGGTTCTTTCCCGGTTCAAAGCGGTTCTTGGCGGTTCAATCCGGTTCTGGGCAGTTCTTTGGCCTGCGGTTCAAATGGGGTTGAACCAACCGGCCAGGGGTCCGGTTCCCGGTTCAACCGGTTGAACCGGCCGGTCCGGTCCGGTTTTTAAAACCTTGCATAGAAGCTTTAACCCAGAGCGTGGGGTTCAGCGGATGGGGATGATCCTCCCTTAACCAAGGGTCGAGGGTTCGATCCCCACCCTGGGTACGGACTAGCATTAAAACTCTGGGCCAACTATCCTGCCCCTCGAGGCACCTACAATTCAGCGAAGAGATTAGTCACTGCGGTCGGCGGTGGATACCCTGGGTAACACAAAAAAAAAAGTCGTAGAAGCTTTAAAAGGTGTCTTTCAATTCCGCATCGATGATGGTGAGTCCTCCTTCTGGTATTCTAATTGGATGCCTAAGGGAAGGGACCTCTTTGTCACTTGGTTGATTTTATCAACATTTCAGATACTCAGTTACGTATAAAGGATGTGTGTGCGGCTGGCTCTTGGTCTTGGAACAATTTTATGACTATCATTCCTACTCATGTGCATCAGTTCATTGATACCCATCCCCCACCGACTACTTTGAACCACCAATTTAAAGACTAGTAAATTTGGGGAGCTACATGTAATGGCATCTACTCCAGTTCTTCTGCTTATCGCTGGTTTCTCTCGCGTAATAGGAATTGGGGAAATGAAGATTGGAGGTGGATTTGGAAATTGCAAGTACATGCCAAACTCCAACATTTCATATGGCTTTGCCTCCATCAAGCTCTACCTACCAATCAACTTCGGCATTATTGTAATATAGTTGTCTCGTCTCACTGTCTTTGTGATTGCCCCTCTTCTAAGCAGGTTTGGCGTCACTTTTCCTTTTTGGAGGTTAGTGGTTTTGTGACTATTTATTGTTTCACCATCTGGATAGAACATATGTTACGTCTCTCTGATATCTCTCTCTCTCTCTCTCTCTCTCTCTCTCTCTCTCTCTCTCTCTCTCTCGTTTCTGGTGATTCTTTGGTGGATTTGGCGTAGATGCCACAGTGCACAGTGCACCTATCAGCCACAGTGCACCTTCTGCACCTCCTCCATTTTCCAAGGCGCTTCAAACTCTTCGTCGTCGTACGATCAAACATTCAGAAGCCGATCGTGTTGCTGACATCCTCTCAGATGAGTTTGAGAAGTGACTTGTGCAAGATCAAACATTCTTCAATGGCTCCTTTCAACTACCAATCCAATGGCTCAATCATCCTAAAACAAACAAGTTTATCAAGGATCTGTTGCATAAAGCCTCTATGACAGATTGTAAAGAGATTGCTACACCCATGGCATCAAGCACCAAGTTGAGCAGGTTTGGTTTTGATAAACTAAATGATCCCCACATCTATCGGTATGTCACCTTAACCAGACCTATCAGTCAATAAGGTCTGTCTGTCAGTTTCTATCTGAACCTCTTGACTCCCACTTCATAGCAGTCAAGTTCATCTTGAGATACTTGGGGAACACCACCCATCATGGACACCTACTCCAACCTGCTCCCAGAAATGGTCCAATGTCACTTAGAGACTGTAGTGACCCTGATGACATGAGATCCACCTCAGGTTCCTGTATTTTTCCTGGCCCAAACCTCATCTTCCGGAGTTCCAAGAAGCAGTCACTTGTTGCCCGTTCCAGTGCTGAAGCTGAGTATAGAGGCTTGGCCAATGCCACTGCAAAGCTACTTTGGGTACAATCATTACTGAGAGATTTGAAGATCTAGTATCACCCTCTTGTATTAATGTGTGATAATCAAAGTGCAGTGCTGATTGCACATAACCCTGTGCTCCATTATAGAACTAAGCACCTAGAGCTAGACATTCACTTCGTTTGTGAGAAAGTCATGGCCAAAGCTCTCAGCATTGTTCATGTTCCTGCCACAAGTCAACTAGCAGATGCCTTTGTGAGAACAATTTGTTGGTGGGAATAATGCTGCAACCAAAAGGAACAACCAAACATAGAAAATCATAAGTTCAAATAATTGTAAACATGTACAATAGAGAACAAAGGAGAAAGTGAATTCATCATTGCGCAAGACTCCAAGGCGTGTATAACACTAAGCTTTAGGTTCGATTCGCCCCCACCAATTACTCTAGATTGGATGCAATAGGATGACCGGCGAATCCCCTTCCGGATACAATGGAGTTCCTTGACATGGTCTGCACACCCACACCAAGCGTATCGTCAATAGTATTTACAGAACAAGAGTTCCCTAACTTCAATTTGCGCATAAGAGATGAAAGAGAATGATTTGAAATATTGAATTTGGTAGAGTTTTGTCTTAGACATATGAACAATGTATATGTGTGTTTTTTCTACTTGTAAAGTTGTTCTATATATAGACCAACTCATACCATTTGGTGAAGATAAGTGTCTCTTCACTACAAATGTTCATGAAAGAACGCAACCACTAGTGAAAGCCATCAAATGACACACCTTTAGAACAAGAAACATTGTGTTTCTCTTTCACTTTAGTGTTATTGGATTCCTATTATTTTGGAAATCCTTCACAGCCTTAACCAAGCCCTGCTACTCAATTTCATGATCTCAAGAACAAACTCAAAGTGGTCCAATTGCCCCACCTTGAGATTGAAGGGGGGTAATAGGGAAAGATAGCAATGCCATAATATGTGTCATGGCAATAGGAACACAGAACACTGGCATCAATGCCATGACCCGTGCCATAGCGTTATCACAGAAAGCTAAACCAGTTAGGATTGTTCTATGTATAAATACTGTAATCTGTTTAGAATTCGTTAATGCAATGAAATGCATTTTTAGAATCACTCTTCTCTCTCATTAGTTAACACCTAGTTAGCTTTGTGTATATATACACTAGTTTAACGATTATCTGAGTTTATAATATGACTTTTACAAATTAGAGAATTAATATAGGTGTAAACACTTTCTTCTATTTTTTCTTCGGATTCTTAATCAATTGTTATTATTGAAGCTTATGTTCCTTGATCAGGTTTTGTTATTGATCCCGATTCATTTCCCTTTAACTCTGTTCTTCTCGTTTTTTTCTCTTCAATAATCATCAATGGAGAAACAAACTAAGTGATACTAATTTATGGGAGAGCCAATGGACAAACTAAGATGAATAAAAATATTAGAGAAACCCTTAAAAATATTAATCTTTTGGAGTGAAAGATCTTTTTTGTTATCGTATTATTAGTGCGTAGTATCAACTTTATCAGTGACTAATCTATGCCGGATAATCTGGTTACGTGTTTACTCGGCTTTATCGGTCCGTCTGTTATTTCTTCTCTTGTGTATGAATCTTAAAAAGTCACTTTTGTTCAAATCAATGCGATTGTAGACCGCAAACTTAACATTGGAAGGACATATTAAGTCTCGTTTTCACGGGGGGAATTCTTCATGGTGTATGTATGTGTGTGTATATATATATACATATATATATATATATATATACATATATATATATATATATATATATATATATATATATATATATATGTACACACACACTTAGAGTTAGATGTGTCTAAATCTAGAAGAGTCACATTTGTAGAAATCAAGACAAAAGTATAGACCCCTCCGGACACGTTCATAATATAGAGCACAAATTCTTATCTCAATGAGTCAATGGGGTACAAAAATTCTTTAACTTGTCTCTTTAAAATAAATGGTACATTTGATTTTGAGAAAATTCAACAAAGTATGCAACGGTACGGGAGAAGATATAATTGGAACCTTGCATATGCCGAAAGCAAAAAGGGAATCTATTAATTTTAAACATAACTAAAGTAATGATAATTAACTAAGCATTAGCAACATTAAAGGCTAATTCAAATAAATGGAATTTACCTCTCTTTTTTTTACAATATTTACAGAGAAAAAGATTTATTGAGTGGTAAGCTTTTAGAAAGTGGATCACAGACTTTCATGTACATGATAAACAGACAAACATCTCGTCTTGAATGAAAGAAAGTGTTTTGTATAATAAAAAATGAATAAATTTTTGTGTCCATGAAATGTTCTGCATAAATTAAGGAACAAACAGCCCATCCATGAATAGTTTAGTTTACCACACAGTACCAATTCTGTGAAACTGATAAATACTAGCCCAATTTTACCATACTAGTATTAATTAACAATTGGGGATTCAAATTTCAAAACAGTACTTTATATCATTCATGTCCTGTGACAAGAAATTAAATAATTAGGTAAATTGTTTTTGCAATCAAGTTGAATGACAAATAGTAAATGATGTCCCAACAACAAACATAAAGTAGTAAAACTTTCTTTTATCTTTTTCTCTTTTGTTGATTTTGCCTTTTGCAGACAGAGTGCTACTACTAATGGTTACTGAGGGCAAAGTTGTATCCGTGACAAAAAAAAAAAAGACATTCTTGCACTTCTTAGGTCACATATTTTTACATCCTTAAAGATTTTGACTTCACTTGAGTGGCGAAATGAATGTAGGGTATTTATATTTAAGGTCGTAAGAAAAGTCCGCGACCATGATCAAAGTTTAACTGCAATTTTACACAATAACAAGAATTGTGACACGATCGTAATTGTTACCGTGATCATGAATTAAAAGGCTGATTATATCTATGACACCAAGTCGGGTCAGAATAAAGAAATTCGGATTGTATGCGGTCACTGTTTTGGTGCAACCGCGCAGTCAGCATACCTAAGCTATTTGATATTTGATCAGTCGGTCTGGAAGTTAAAGTCTAAATTGTTCGATCTATATTGAACGGCCGAGATTCACTGATTGCATGATAGTACGAGTCAGCAAATGCAGACAATCCGGATTCTGAATAAAGGGGAAGGTATGCTTTAGAGAAATGAAAAAACTAGTAGTGAGACTTGGTTTGGTTTGCTCCAGAAAAAGACCCCAACCATTAAATCATATGCATCATCAGATGCTTGTTTTTGGCTTCCAAGTCAAGTATATTATGACAGGCATGATAACATTGCTTTTGTATCCGTAAGAAAGATGAAGCATGTGGGGACCACTCACCCTTCCTTTGGTGAAATTGAATTGACCAAAGTTGAGATTGAGAGACATGTGTTAAGATTATAGAATGGCCTACAATACAAGATTAAGATGCCTATGCAGACGGTGTGGATTGAGTTTCCTTAAACGAAATGACAAATAAACAATATGCACGCACACTATTCAACGGACATACTCAAGTTCGAACCAAGTAACCGACATCTCCGAAATTGTCAATGCAATATACTTTTACTCTCTTATTTTTAATAGTACAATTTCTATTTTGGATATACTTTTACTTTCTTATTTTATAGACAAGTTCATTTTAGAGGAGCTTTTCCCTCTACAACACAATAAATCCAATTCCTTTTATGAAAATGTTTTGCTTTTATCACTTTTCTAGTATAATTATAAAAATAGCACACTGTTTTTACTCTTTCTTAACTTCAAATATTTAAAAGGAAATCAAAAAGTTCTTTTCCATATAACTTCAAATATTTATATGCCAAATACCAATTGGCATTAAGCTTATTCGTTAATTCGTTAATATAACATCATTGCTTAATATTTAAGATGTGCGTATATTAGTTGAAAGATAAATAGAAAACTAGACAGCCCAAAAATACTGTTTCAATATTTTATTTTAAAAATGGTCATTGGAGAAAAGATGAAGTATATGACAAATGTCCTAAAATTTGTTATGATAATTTTTTTTTTCCTATTGTCTATAAGATTAAAAAAAAATCTACTTTCCTTCCTTTTCTTGGTCAAAATTCTGCCATTTCCTTCTTCTCTACCTCAAAACTAATTGTGCTATGCAATGACCATGAAAATAAAAGTTATTCTGTAACTCAGCTACCTTTGCTGTCCACTTGTACTGTACCTGAATGTGCACCAAACACGCCCTTAATTAGAAGTAGGATTAACTCTATACTATATAGATTACAATACATACACTTACTCTAATATTCCAAAACCTATATATAACAGTTAACTAAACTTGTCCTATCTCTATCTAGCTATATCCTTTGTTTCTAGAGATTAAATAATTACAAGCCATTTCTTTTGACATTTGGAAATAAACAAAACATCAACTTAAGAGAGGCTTCTCTAAGTCAAAATCACTCTCTGATAAGCTACCTTCTTTTCCTTTGGCCCAAAGCACAAAGTAGAGTCCACTGAACATCAGAAACATACCAGCAAAGCTGCAATGCAGAATAGTGCTGATCAATAACATACTGCAATTGTGAATATAATTGAAAAATAAATACTCCATCCGTCTCATTAATAAGCGAAAAATGCATTTTCCAATTTCATTGAATAACTTATGTATCTGGTCTATATTATAGAATAGACCAGATACATCAATTACTTAATGAACTCAGAAAGAATAGACCAGATACATAAATAGGACCAGAGGGAGTAGCTAGGAATCTTAATTATGAGGGTAGGGTAGGGTACCTTCCAATATTGAAGGTGACTCCTAAAGTAACAACGGAGAAAATGACAGAGCATACTGTGCCGACCGGGTTGAACATGGACACTAAGACAGGCCCTCTCTTCTCAATTGCCCAATTAGAAAAGCTTAAACTTATTCCACTCACTGCACCTGCCTGTAAATTTACAATTTATCACTTTAGTAACCATTTACCGGTATCAATGATAATACTAAAAATGAGTTTAACGGATATGCACCGACGTTGTAAACAAGCTTTACACAGTCATCTAATAATATCTAAGCAATATATAGATGTTTGTTGAGATATTTTAAAAAATAATATAACAAAGTGGCATGTTGGTTGAATATGATTGAATGACTGTGTAAAGATTTTTTACATGTATGTGCAAATCAGTTAAACTCAAAAGAATTGCATACACAGGAGTCAAACATAAACTCATACATCATACAAGATGTGTAGCACCGACACTGACACTAATACTTCAATTACTTGCATTTCTCAAATTAAAACCGGTGTCTACGTGTCTGTGTCATGTCCGGTGTCTATGTTAGTGTGGTGCTTCATAGGTCAAAACTAATAAATGTATATTATTAACCAATGGGTAAAGGAGGCTAATTGAAATAATTTACCAGAAGAGAATAGCCAATCATGTCACCAGCACTAACTAATGGCCAACCAGTTTTAAATTCATGATATTCAAGTAATTCAGCAGTTGTAGTCATAAACCCTCCAAAAAAGGATGTTATTGCACACAAAGTCATTGGTGCAGGAAAATCTCCTAGAGTAAAAGCCTGCAAGAAAACACAATTTTGATTAAGCTATATTGAAATCTCTATTGTTAACATCTTTGTATATTCTTTCCTATTGGATTAAATTAAATTGAAGTTACCTGCAAAACAATGGTGCATGACAAAATGACGACGGCGGCCAAAAGATAGAGGCAACCGACGATCTTCACTCTGTCAAACATTACAACTGGTGGTGGAGTTGTTAAATGAACTGCTGCTACTTCTTCAATTGGCACAGGAGTTGAAATGCTTTGCATTAGGCTCATTGTGAATGCCCCTACTACACAAAGCAATGTGCCGACGATTTTTACTCTACTATATGTGCACCTTATGTCGATTTTTTCCAACCTGACTTGTTAGAATAAATTGAAGTTGGTTAAAAATAGTTGTGATTAGGTAGAATCACTATATAAAGTGTATCATACACTCATTGTAATTATATTACTCTTTATCGTTCAATAAGAATTGTATTTCTTTCTTTCTTCCTTTCTCAATTCTTTCTTGCAATTGTGTTTGAATTTAATAACTATGCATTAAAAGTGTAACACATTTTATACATATATCTAATCATATTTTAAATGCTATGTGAAAATAGATTATATTACCGAAAAATCCACGCGATGATGAAGATAAGACCTGGGGCAAGGTTTGGCATGGCTGTTCCCATTGCTGGTGAGGTCAGATTGATTCCTTTAAGGAATAAAGACTGGCACAAAGTTACACTGCATAATCAAGAGAAATAAAATGGTAAGCTAGTATTGGATTGGCTTTTATAAGTTAAATTTATCAGTAATTGGAAACGCCAATAAAAAGAGAAATTATTTTCAAATATCAGAATTACTGATAAAAGGATTGTTAATTATTGCTATATATAGACTAAAATAAACATTACAATTATCACTTTGTTGTGTTTTATTTGTCGGCTTAGACGAAATAGCAAATAAGCACCACACACTATCAAACGGTCACACTCGGATTCGAACTCAAGAGCTCACGTCTCTATGTCACTGAAATTGACAATCTAACCAGCGGTGGGGGACAATGTTGGTGGGGGGACAATTATGAATTTGTTGTGTGATTTGACTAGTTAACTTTCTTCTCTACAAATAACTAGTAAGTGACAATCAATTTGATTAGAAGTTATTAAAGGAATTATTTTCCCTCTCCAAATGCATCATTTTCTACTTCTTCCCATGGATTTTGGATTTTTCCATTTTTAATTAAAACATTAATTGAAATATTACCCACCTTTCATTACAATTACAAAGGGAGAAAGGAAAGGAAGCCTCTTTTGTCAAAAAAGAACAGGATAAGATAAGCTTTCTCTTAATAGTTGGATTAGCAAAAATCACGGTGCTTTCACTTAATAGTTGAAAAATAAGAAATTAAGGATAATTTTAGTGCTTATTATTGATTATGTTCAGAGAGATTCTAGGTATCAAATATTCCCCAAAAATCTATGATAATAGATCCACCTTCAACAATTCTCTAAAATTAGTCTCTTCAACATTTGCAATCAAAAAACACAGCATTTCTAGCTCTATGAAAAACTTGGTTGGTGGATTACCAATACAACTATGAAATCCAGATTCTACAAATTCAAACTAAAAATTATTTAAAAATTGATAATTGAAAGCATTAAAGAAAAGAAGGGATTCAAAAGAACAAAATCATAAGATTTTATACCCTTACCCTCCAAGAGAAAGGAGAAGAAATTGTGTAACCAACTTGAAACTAAGTTTCTTAGGCCATTTACTCCTGCAAAAAAAAAACACATAAATTAATATAATAATTCCATCAAAAACATAAGAGAGAAAGTAAAATGCAAAAGAGAGAATTGAGTTACCTTTCAAAATAAAAAGCAAAGGGGAAGAGAATAAGGAAGGTAGCAAAGGAAGTAAAAATGACAATGGTGAAAGAGTTGAGACCCAAAGACATTAGATAACCCATAAGAACTGCATTTCCTGCTAAGAAAAACTGCACCCCAATTAACCCTCCAATTATTGCCACATCTTCCATCATCATCCCCATAATTATCTTTTCTTTCTTATATGTATCAAGAGAGGATCATGGATATATATACAAAAATCCTCTCTTCATTTCTTTTGATTTTTCTTTATATCTCTAAACCAACTTCCTTCTATGGCATCATTTATTGCAAAGAAAAGAAATAGAACAAAGAATATGATATTATATTAATATGTTATTATTAATTTATATTAAAATGCATGTAGGGTAACTGCTGTGTTCCTATAACACATGACGTGTGTACGAAATCTGAGTTAGAAGAAGTGAACTGCCCGTTCATGGTTTCTTTCTTAATCTACCAGTCTTCCACCGTTTTAGGTCAAAGGTATCTTATTCTTATTGTCAAATGAATCCTTTTTTTTGTTTCTTTTCAGATACCACCTGAATGCGTTACCAAACCACTTTTCACTCAATTTGTTCATTTCTTCCATTTATAAAAATAGTGGCAATTGATTAACCATGAAATGCTTCTTTGTTATATGCCTATATCTATATCTAGATTTTCTTTTCCCTTGAAAATAGAGAAGGATTGGATTTTCTATCTTTTTTTATTTTTTTCTTTTTTACTTTGCACGAAATATAACTATTTTAAGTTAATGGGTGCTTCGAATTTCTTTTTTAAAAATCATTATCATTATTTTTTACATTCATGCATATTAATAAAGTAATAAACTTGACTTAAGATTTTTTTGACTGATTGACTTAAGAATTAATTACGTACTTTTTTGACTGAAGAATTAATAACATATATATTTTGTGACTGAAACATATATATAATATAAAACTATATATTATAATTCAATAAAAAATGACAAATAGTTATATTTTTTGACCGAATTAAATGACAAATACTTTTTTTACTGAAACGAAATACTAATTTTTTACAAGGACTATTTTTATATATTCAAAACTTAGAGAATGGACCATCAATTTCTCTTAAGAAATGGAGATAATCTCCATCCATAAAGTTGACTAGGGAATAAATAACATATAAATATTATAGAATTGTTTATTAAATTTCATTAAATTTTAAATGATAAATAGTAGTATTTTTTGACAGAATTGAATGACAAATATTTTTTATTGAAAAAGTAAAATTGACTTCAAGATTAATAATAAAATAAATGTTCCAGTCAAAAAATAATAATATATAAATGTTATAAAAATGTTTCTTATATTTTATTGAGTTTCAAACGACAGACACTTTTAGCTATGACATTTAATTAAAAAGTAACATTTTCCTTTCTACACCCCATTATTTTTTGTTTGCCCCCTGCTTTTCCCCATCCAAAAATAATGCCTCCATCCAAAATCTAACTTCAAACGGCAAACTTTAACCTACCCACCCCTTCTTAAATTTGAAAACCCTAACCCTCATTTTTTTTCTCTAATTTTCTCTAATATCAAAAACTACCCTGCCCCTCCCTTATTCTTTTTCTTCTTTTGGAACTATGGCACTCTCCACCGACATCCACATCATCTTCACCAAGTGTCACCCTTATCATTTTTACACGTGTATTTCTGTGTTGCTATTTGTTTTTAGATTTTGACACTCCAAAAATAAGTTTTCAATGTAGTTTTTTAACGAACATATTTTCCAAGTTGTGACTGTTGAACTCTATAAACATGTTTTTGGAAGCGGTGTGTTGAGTTTTGGGAACAACGTTGTGTTTTTCACCTTGTTCTACTGGTCTTTGGTTATGTTAGAGCATATGTAAAGCCTAGGTAGATCTTGATGGATGACTAAGATGATTTGGAATTGAGGGTAGAACCCTATAATATGATTGATATAGATAGACTTGTGTGTTTATGATTAAAATTATTGAAATCGCTTAATGAGTACACTTGAGAGAATGATTGTGCTTAATGAGTAAATGCGATTTGAGATGTGCTATTGTAGATTGATATTTGATAGACAGGAGACATACATAGCCCGAGTGAGGCAAAGAGGGTGCTCGGTTAATATCAATATTCTGAAGGACCTAAGTGAGAGGTGGGGACGGCGCTAAATTAAAATTGAAAAAAATAAAAATAAACTCAAATTTGGTCCCTAAACTTGGGATAAATACCAAATTAACCTATCGTACGATAATAGAGATTATTACCATACCTAGAGCTGGACCTGCTCCCTGTCTACCCGAGATTATACTCGACCATGATTTCTCGATGAACTTCTTATTATAGCTGGAGGAATCAGCTTGATAAGCACTCATCGTGTTTGGCGAAAGCAATAATAATGGATGTAGCCATCGATAGAAACGCAGTTCTAATTAGGCGTATGAATGAATATAATAAATAGGACGAGTAACTTTTATTTAACAAAACAAATCATTTTCTTCAGCCTGGAAGAATTACAGCAGGAACACCCGCTTTCTGGGTAAAAATGTAACAAAACGACCACAAATTTAACCTTCCAAACTTTTTATAGTCTAAAAATCCAACCTTACAAACCTAAAAAGGCTTTCTTCAATCTTTCTTCTACCAGGTCACCTTGGAACTGATAGACCAAGCTCTAGAACAAATAAAACAAAGGCTATATTAGTAACATTCTTGAGTAGAAAACTCTAAATAAAGCGAAGAGCCCAAAGATTAAATACGTTCCTATAAAAGTCAGTTGCAGTGATGCTATCATACAAGGCTAAACACAGAAAAACATACACATGGCTAAACGCATGTTTGAGCACAAATTATGAAACGGCTGTTAGGATTCTCCAAAAAGTTTTTCAGACAAACAAAAGACCCCCACCTTAAGAACAGCGTGCATGTCTCACGTCCCATCAATAGCATCTGGTGAAAGTAACAGTTATGTTATCATATTATACTTATTTACTATAAAAGGATCATTCAATATATTATAAACCTTAAGACAAATATTTGAATTTCAAGAGTCCAGTAGGCTGCTGTAACTGGTAACAACTCTAACTTATCTTTTCAACTTCATAATCCCGGTTCCCTCCTAATGCTAATTTCACTAAGTACCACAGTAAGGTTTTTTTTTGCATTTCCAAACATCCCACAGGGAAACCATTGGTGAAAATTTTAGACAATGCACTCAATTTCTAACTAAAAGTTATTTTTTTTCTTTTAAATTAAACCACACAACATATGAATATCAAATAACAAAGTATTCTATTTCATACCAAAGATGCACTTGAGTGCTTATAAGCTCAACTATTTTACATCATCACCCATTTGTTAAGGTTAGGTAAAGTTCAATAAATTGGGGTAACCGATTGAACTCATTGGGGAAAGCTTTATATACTATGACTATCTTAAGAATGGTTATAAAACTCAAGGCTCATCCCCAAGCAAGAGTTTTTTTCCTGATAAGCAAATGTTAGTATTTATTAGATTTATTAGGGGGTGGGATTGAGAACCCTCTTACTCCTTATAACTTCACTCCTTAACTCCTCCACCCCAACTACCAAACCACCTTATATTTCCCCATGCCAGAGCAATTATGTAGACCAAAATATATGGAGAAAATGCACTAACAATAAACAACTCCGTATAGCGACAAGTAGAAGATTACATAGAGCCTTTTCTAGGGAAGCATTAAGAGAAGGCAGAGCTTGGGAAACAAAATTTGTCAATGAATCTAGACATGAACAAGTGTTATTAATGGCAGATGGGGTTCATAATGCCAAGCCAAAAATCTGCCCAAACAACATGGTGGATGGCGATACGCCTTATAATGGAAGCATGATGGTAATAGTCAAAATGATAAAAGGAAAAAAACATCTAAGAAAAGGGACTGCGTCATGGAATAAGCTGAAAAGAAAGGAGAAAAAAATATGACAACAATGATATTCTGTTCACAAAACAGAGACTTAGAACGTCACAATCTACAAAACAAAGGAATATAGGGAAACAGATGGAGAGGGATTAGACAGAAGGAATGGAGAGTTCTACAGAAAAAATTCAGAAAGAACATAAAGGAATTGAGAAATACAGGAAAGAGGGACAGACAATACAGAAAAGGGAGCATTCATAAAAAATCCACAAGTGATAGATGGCAAAGATGCATGGGTGAAAAATGGAAAAGAAGTGTGAGCAAGAGAAATGCACAGTGAGTTAGCAAGTTGGATCTATAACAGCTTCGTAGGGTTTGAAAAATCCAATTGTGTGTTAACAGCCTTTTCTTCTTCTTTAAGTTGGTTTGGGAGCATAGACTAAATTCAGAATTTCATTCAGTTGGAAGTTTTCACTCCCCTTTTAACTTCCCAAACAAATAAAGAAAAGATAACCCATTATCCCACAGGAAACTTAATCAGACTTCCAAAAATTGCAAAGCCACCAAAAAAACTCTTTTTTATATTACATAAAAAGATGCTATATTCTAACATTGCCAAAGTGATTATTAAATATTAAAACTTGAACGAATGCAAACTTTTTTCATACTTGATAATGAAGCAGTAGGTCTTAAATGGCTGGTCCCGCATACTCCCAAATAACTATGTGCCTGCAGGAACCAAATTTTACAGTTAGCTGACGTCAAGATTCCCTGTTAGAGAACTTTTAGTCTTTCACTCTATACTAAGGGCCTCCAAGTTGTTTTACCCACAAAAGCTCACTACCCATGCCCAAAATAATGCCACTATTCCAAAAACTAGAGGAGGATACAAGGCCATATGAGGCTGTCAGAAACACTCCTAAACCTTTGAAACGTTGTTCCCCCGACCGGACCTATAGAGATTGCGCTATCAACTAATAAGAGTACCCATTGGCTCGACAAAGTCTACTAGGTGAAAGGCAAGCCGTTGAGAATTCAAAAACAATGTAATATTCTACAGGTAGGTGTCCAAAGGATGAGTTTATTCAAGAATTTTCCCGCATGTTCTCTATTCCATTTTTCCTTTTGGTGCAAAATTCTTTAAAAATTTCTTTATGAGTAAATTCTCTATACTTCATTTAAGTAACAATTAATAACATTTCATATAAACAGTATCATCAAGAGGACAATCGCCACACAAATTCAACAAAACAAGCAAAATACTAAGGCATTAATCGAATAAATATTTCAGTTCTATGTTTGTTAAACGCGGAAAAATCATCAAAATCCATATTAAAAAAAATCAATCCAAAAAGCAAGGAAGCAACTCACAGTTTGCGAATAATTTTGAAAAAGAAAGTATTAGAGGCCGGGAGAGGTGCAGCAGAGAGTACCCTGGGAAAGCGCTCGACAGATCCTCGAAGTTATGCTGAGGCGTGACGTCATTCTAGCCGCAGCCACTGCATTGTGAAGTGGCAACATCGACTGCAAGCATCCCAATTCCGGCGTAATCCTAGACGTGAAGGATCGGCGAAGCGGAGAAGAGGTGGTGGCTGGTTTGGAGAAAGAAGAAGCGCGAACGTTCGATTTGAAAGCTGATTTGATGGAGGAAACCGATGCTCTTTGCACAAATCTGCGACACACGGAAGCCATTGACGATGAGATTAGGTCGGAGGAAGGAGAATAGCACAAATAAGGGTTTAGGGTTTTCAGTTTTTTTGTTGAACTAACTAACCAACCTTGGAGTATTTCTCAGTGTCGGGTCTTCTGCTAGGGTTTAGGTAATTGAGCCTTCCGGTGGATTGAGCCTCACGTATATTCGTTGGATCTTAAGATTTTTTAGGCTGCTTTTGGCACTCCCTTCATTACTCTCCCACCTCCTAACTAAATGAAAAGACTAAAATACCCTAAGATGAAAATGTTCTTCCCTCACTTTTCATCACCTTTTTTTGGTTAACATACGCAATATTTTGATACAGAACAGTCTCGGTACTAAGGTAGCGAACATGTTTCTTGTGGTTTGCAAAATACTCGTTCGGTACCAAGGTACCGCTCCCCGGTACAAAGGTCCAATGTGTGTTAAGATGTAAACACAACCCCCTTTTACATTTGGTACCTTGGTACCATACGTTTAATAGATTCAGCAAAATCTTGCTATAACAGATTTTCTCTATGTTAGTAGATGGTTTCGTACTTTGATACTATCATCGTTCGGTACCTTGGTACTAGATGAGTTTTTGAAGTTGCAAACTAAGTCTACACTTGGTAGCAAAGCCCCAAAAATACTCGATAGTAATGTGCCATACTGTACTTAGATTCGGGAAAAAATAACAAAACGTGGGTGAGGTAGTTAGGGAGTGCAAGTGAGAGAGAGAGAGGGGGGGAGGGAGTGTGATCAGTGGCTGATCTTGACCAAAAACCTTGGGTGGGCCGCCAATGAAAGAGACATGGAGACCGACAACGATGAAGAACGGGTAGCATGAGAGGGAGAAGAAGAGTTAAGCGTGAGTAAGAACAGTGGTGAAGCTTAATAAAAATACAATTAAAATAGATAAATAAAAATTAATAATTATTTATAAACAAAATTAAATGACTAAAAAAGTAATTTTAATTTCACATAGAGACTTAATTGAAGTTGTTTGTAAAAAAGATAATTTTAAATTAAGTTGATGTTAATTTTACTTGATATATAATTGTTTGTACAAAATTTAGAAGAAATTGTTGCATTTGTAGTGGTAAAACTTTAAATTCATATACTAGAGGTTCAAGGGTCGAATCCCTTCTTTACCATTTTTAAGAAGCTGCGCTAATATTACTTAAAAAATAGAAGTTGCGCTAATATTTGTGTTAGCGCTTTGGCAGGAGTTCATTTTATTTGTAAAATTTGTGAAAAAATAGAGAAGAGCATTCGAGTTGGAAGTCGAACTCTGGAGATATCAGTGGACACATCAACCCTGAACCGCTATGGCGCATCATTTTCTTGAACATATATGCACAAACATTGTATATATTAGTAGTTGTTTGTTTTAAAATAGGGGGTATTATAGTAAATTCGTATGAATTTTTAGGGCGGGTCGTGGCCCTGCCCAGCCCATACAAAGATCCACCTCTTAGAGTGATAGACAGGGAGTGAGAGAGATATTGTGAAGAGGGAGTGGGAGTGTGGAGGGGATAAGAATTTTTTGGAGCTTTTGAAAAAGTTGGGCAATGGAAAAGTATTGGGGGGTGTAGGGGGCTTTTTATAGTTGCATCCTACCAACATGATGTGGAAGAAGTGGTAGATACTTGGGTATCTTAACCATTTGGTCCTGGGTTCGATCTCTGGTTGGTGCGTATGGAAAAAAATTGTTGGGAGAGGTCGACCCCTTAAATGGATCTCAGATACTTCGAATGATTAGTTTTCACAGTTGTCCGTAGATGATACATTGGTTTCCCAAAATCTCTTCCTCGTCCATCCTCACTCAAATACTCATTTTTACCAAATCTCTTAAATCTACCTTTCATATTGCACCATTCTCAATAAATCCACAAGGTAATCTTAATCTCTTTCATTAAATACTTTATTCCTTGTATGTCTTGTAAAACGCACTTTTTGAGGGTAACACAAGGATGGATCCAAGAAAATGTGAATGCCCTTTTTGATAAAAATTGTAAACTAAATATCGTTGGAAAATAAGACAGCATTAAAAAATAAGGGAACCTTTAAATTGACAATATAAAAATCAGCCAGCGTTAAAATTACAACATTAAAAGGTTGTTTGAGTTAGACAAGTCATAATTTGGTCGATGGATCTTGGTTGTCTCTCTCATTTGCCAGGATCTCATCATTAGATCTGACTAATGTGGTGTATAACTCAATGGGGGGAGAGGCGAGCATATTGGACAAAAATGAAAAATATCCTTTGTATGTCATTACTCATTAGTGCCTCGAAGTTTCATGACTTGGTAATCAACACATATTTCCTATTGCATGTAAGATTAGGTTTTGAGAGTGGGTGAGAAAGGAAGGAGTCGACTCCTCAGGTTTTGTGTGATAACTTCATTTGAGTGGATCAAAATGTGAATGGATTTGTTGGAAAGATTTGCAATCAAAGCGAGGTGAAGCCGAAGAAAGTGAGGGAATTCGAGTGGTGTGGAGAGTGTGACCATGTGAGGGTGTTTTTAATTTTTCCCTAAGAAAAAAGTATACCCATTTAGACTAAATACATTTTAATATTTATTTACTGTTATGGACTGGGCCATGAGGCCCAACTCTAGCTTTGGACCCGGGTTCAGCCCAAACACAGGGACCCTGCTCCAGGTGCGAGTAAACACGAAGGACGAACTCTTGCCTATGATCTGTGCCACCCAGGCATCAACGGTAGGGATCCACTCGCAGGATCCAACGCGCAGGACACACCCAACACTTATAAATACAAGCCCACCCCGCAGAAAAAGGTACATTGTTCATTTCTTGCTTAACTCTGAAATTCTCATACACTGACTTGCCCTACCAACCGCTAATCTTGGACCAACCCGAGCTTAAGGCAAGTTACAGTGCATTTAGCCATTTACATAGGTTAGTATATGAAGAAAAAATCACAATCGTCGTCACTCAATTCCACATAGTATGAGCAGATTTTAGTAGGACAAATAAATCTAGCAATTCCACTGGCCATTTACAAAGGTTAGTATATTAAAGGCAATGTGCCAAAAAAAGCATATAAGCCTGAATCAGCTTCCGTCCTCATTCATTGGCTTTCAGTCATTTTCTTGGTTCGCTATCATTAATTGGCTGTTTTTTTACCCCTCTTAAACCATCTACCCCAAAATGACCAAACGAACGAAACTACCCCTTAAATCCACAAAATTTCCAAAAATACCTCAAATCCAGATAAATCCGGAAGACTGTTTTTTTGATTTTCCGGAAATATTGCATTTTACGGTATTTCCGGAACACATTTTACATTCCGGAAATACCGTAAAATGAGATATTTCCGGAAAATCAAAAAAACAGTCTTCCGGATTTATCTGGATTTGAGGTATTTCCGGAAATCCCTCAATATTGCCTTCCGAATTTATCTAGATTTGATGTATTTCCGGAAATCCCTTAAAATTGTCTTCCTAATTTATCATATAATATGGTGTTTCCGGAGTGCAAGAATAAAAAATGAAACATTTATTTGATTAATTAAAAATGCCTTCTACATTGATTTAAAATAACAGATTGCAACAACAAACAAAACGAAAACATAATAGAAACTACTGAGATGGTGGAGTGAAACGACGAAGGATCTCAGCGACGGTCCTTCTGGCTTCGACGTATAAATACAGATAACCCTTCCATTTAAAGATAACATGAATGACCATCATGGCTTTGACGTCATCGTCGTTGTTGATATCCATTACAGGCCAGTGCACACGTCCATTAACCCAAGCTGGTTTCCGATAAATTATACTAGTTATTTCATGCTCGTCGCCCTCCGGTTGCACCTTACGTAGGAGTCTCTCTTTCAGGGCAGCGAATGTTATGCTGTGTTTTAACCTACACTGGAACGTGTCTCGCCCCTCGAAACAGACATCATCATCTTCGTTGATGATGATGCCCTGATGATCAATGAGGCCCTGATTAGTAAAAATGATAGTGAGGGAAGACTCTTCGTTGGCCATAGCCATCATCATTTTGTGTTGTGTGTATGCAAGAAGTGAAACCCGGTGGGTCTATTTATAGGGAAAATCTGAAACCCTAAAGTGAATTTCCACCGTTGGATGAAAAGTGGTCGGCAAAATCTAGACCGTTTAAAGTGTCGGAAAAATCTAGACCGCTAAATAGTGTCGGCAAAATCTAGTCCGTCAAATAAAAAATTCGTGGAATAAAATTTAATATAATATAAACTCGTGTAATAAAATATAATATTATATAATACAATCATTGAATGGAAATGTAATCAACATCAGCTGGGAGGGTCGGTGCAACATGATCTGGGACAAAAGAACACCATAACTGTACACGTCCAAAGTACGGATATAACCACGATCTAGCTTCAGCTGAAGCATATGCACCCCAAGTAGGATGAATAGGAGGTACTGGACTAGTAGCGTTCAACATAACTCCAACCCAATGATTCCCATGGACAAACCCAACACGGAACAAGCGGCTCTGACTAGGAACATAGGCTCCTCTCAAAGGGAAGAATGTCCATGACCCACCATCATGAAGTGACAACATAACAAGGGCTATCTGATATCTAGTCGCTATAACATGTCCCATGTCAGGCATCGATATCCACTTCTCAGGAGGTTGAAAGTCTCGTGGGAGAGCAACTAATAATTCCCTAACTGTCTGAATGTTGTTACCTGTAACACCCCATTTAATAAATATAAATAAACGCGCAGTTATCAGAGTATCACGAGGGCGTCACATTTTTTTTCAACACATAAAGATTTCCAAAGTTACTTTAAAATAAATCCTCAAAACAAATACAAGTAACCTCCAAGCAGCGGAATCACAAAATTATTTAACATCTCCAGAACAAATAAGACACCAAGTCGAACTCCAAAAATAAATAGGCATTAAGCCAAAACTCTCAAAACAACCGAAATAGTTTGCAAAACGAAAAACTAAATCCCGCCCCGGTGTTACACATCAGAGCTGACACGGACTCAACGAGAAGGAAAGTACACCTAATAGATCCTCCACGGGCGCTAACGATCACCTGCAGCGTTGCCACATAAGAGCAACATTCCAAGCAGAAGGGGTGAGCTTAACAGAAATAATGAGTGCATGATAGCAATATATAGGCAGCAGGTAAATCACCGTAACACAGAAGGTCAATACATCATAACACCACGCAAACTCAAACTATTTAATTAATGGATATTACATCATCATGTCTCGTTATAACTCACCTCATAAGATACCACGTATTGTAGCATCACAGCTACCTCGTAACGAAAACATCACACCAGACACCGACTCGTAACACAGAAAGTCAACAACCAAGACACGTTACATATTTATGTATGGACTATGCAACAATGCAACCCCTCTGGACATATGCATGCGGTACCGATCTCGTAAAATAAGCCACGACGGGCAAGAGGCCGAAGCCTATACCACCAAAAATAATCTCAAAGAGGCCGAAGCCTATACCACCAAGAAATGCATATGACAATGCGACTCATGACTCATGCACCAATTACACCAACTCAAAATATTTAATTCACAAATACTATATCATCATATCTCGTTTTGAAGCATTTATAACAATATCACGTGTTGTAGCATCACAGCTACCTCGAAATTCTCACCCGTTCACAGCATCATTACAATAGGGAAACAACACCTCTAGGACAAGAACAACGCCCACATTTACTTAAAATAACTTTCACATAACCGTGACTCGAAAGGTATAAGAAGGCAGTGCCTTTAAATTCAAGGCAACAGCACACTTAGATTTAAGGAAAAACAGCACATTAAATTTAAGCAAAACAGCACGTTTAATTTAAGGAAGACGGCACATTAAATTATAAAGAAAACAGCAGCATTAGCACTTTTAAAACAGCAACAGTAATATTTATTTAACAGTGACAGCAGTGTTTATTTTACAGTAACAACAACTCGTAAATATAGAAACGGCACTTTTTAAGTATAAGGAAACAACACTTTAAATTGGAGTAGACAGCACATTTAATTTAGAAAAACAGCACCTATTTGATCAAAAACAGCAAGAAAAACAGTGAGAAAAACAACAACATAATTACTCCAAAAACAGCAGCAAAACAGTGAGAAAAACAGCAACATATAACCATATTTTTAAAAACAGCAACAGCACCTCATTTTCTAAAAAAAAAAACAGCAACATACAACCATATTTTTAAAAACAGCAACAACACCTCATTTTCTAAAAAAAACAGCAAGACAGCAACATTTATTTTTATACAAAACAGCAGCAGCAACATTTGGAAAACAGCGACTTAGACGGAATTCCTTACGCAACTTGCGACCAATTTTTCTTTCTCATTTCTTAATGAAATTCGGTCGAACCGGTGCCTACTTTGTAGAGAATTCAGTCTATTTTCTAACTAAACTAGAATCATTCAAAACGGAATTCAATTGAGAACACAAAACTTGCAAAAACCGAACCTATTCACAGATTACTTCCAGAATTTGACCTAACTTTGGAGACTCGTAACTTAAGCTACACAAATCCAAATTTAACCAAACCAGCGCCAAAATGACCAGAATTAAGTCTATTTCCTAACAAAATATGTCCCATAAATTTTGGACAAACGAAAGGTTTCCAGTTTTAAAAATACAGAACCTATGTCCAGAATGCTCCCAGATTATTAACCTAACTTGTAGAGCCTATAACTAGAGCTACACAAATCCAAATCGAACGAAACCGGCACCAAAACGACCGGCGTGAAATCTATTTTCACAAACAATTAAACACGAAATTTTTGGACTGGCCGAACAGTCCCAGTTTCACGAAAACCAAAACAGTGTTACGCACTACATCTCAACATTTTACAAACACAACATTACACACCAAATCAATCAATTAGACATCCTCAATTCAATCTCAATCACTCCATCACATATCCTCATCATCACAAAACATGAAAATCGACCCTAAAGCTCATTAAATCACCCAACTCAATATTCAACTTTCTTATCTCATGTAACAACCACAACACTAATTGATTTTACAAGCCCTAACTACCCATGCACCCATCATAAACCCATTATCAAAGTTAAACCCACCCTTACCTCAAGAATTGATTGAAGATGAGAACCCTTTTCACCAATCACCAAGAACCACAGCAACAAGCCTTGCGATTTTCTCCCTCCAATTCGCGAAAGTCCCCCTTTTCTCCTTCTCCTTCACGCCGTGCTCCCTTTCTTTTGTTTCTACGTTTCTCTCCTTTCTTTTCTCTAAAAATTCGCTAATGATCACTAAGCCCTAGGTTTTGCTTCACCTAAGCGCCTAGGTTAGTGGATTTGGGCCACGGGCCTTCCTCCACATCGTAAGGCCGATTTAGTTAATTACGTGCCGCCACTCCCCGATTAACATGAAACACCTTATTATCATTTTTAATAAAATACACCAATAAAATAAATACCTAAATATTTAATTAAATAATTAATTAAATACTTAGCCAATTGTTTTTGGGGCGTTACATTACCCATCACCTCTGAGTATTGAAACCGATTTGAGTCCATCTCCTCAATCAAATCATTGCGAACTATTTGCCAGCTATGCTCCGAGTAATCAAGTGAGGCCACAGTTTCCATCTGACACCAACAATCTCAAGTAGAGGCAATGCATATTTGTTGGTCTTGAAGGTGCAGTCCATAATCAAGACATTAGGAACCATCCTCAATAACTTGATACTATCAGGGTGTGACCACATGATCTCCTCAACAATATCAGTTCCTTCAAGCCGTCTGGTCCAACAAATATAATGATGAGATTGAATTAGTGTCAGAAGCTCCTGCATCTCAGTCCTACTTCCTCTCTTTCCCTTCTGGAGACTATTGCAGATTCTATACAGCTGTGAAATGTTACTCAAATTGTTGGTAAATCTCCTCTTTATTGACTCTAGACTTTTTGCTGTTTTCACTCCCAACCACATATGCTCCTCAACTGCTAATCGCTCCTCCTTGTTGAACTTACCAAATATTGCTGCTCCAAGGATAGTCTTTAGAGGCTCATGGTTGTGAATTCCACACATAACTTTGACCTTCCAATCAAGACTAGGAGGATCGAGTGGTTTAGCATTCAATCTAAATGGACAACCACACATTTTTGAGGTCTTGTGTCTACTAGAACACCCAACATCTACTCCACTATATCTTCCATGTCTATCACAATCAAAAACAATGTTATTTTTCTTCCATTTACCATTCTCACTCGACTCGGATCGAATAATAATGACAATTACCCCGTTGGCTTTCCCGATATCTCTAGCCCAACGGGTAACAATATCCCGAGTACGAAAAACGTGTGATGTGGTAAACGCATCCCATAAATCCATAAAGGGGCATCTGCCATCTGTCGTAGCCATATTGGTAAAAAAAACTAAAAAAACAATTTCCGGAAATACCGAAAATAAGGTATTTCCGAAAGTATAAAAAATAAAATTTTCCAGAAATACGTCAAAAAAAGGTATTTCCGGAAGGTTAAAAATTTAAATTTTCGGAAATACCTAACAGTGGGTATTTCCGGAAGGTTAACTTGTATTCCGGAAATACCCTATTTCCGGAAATTTGAACTGATTAAAATTTTGTGGGGCCTGATCAGATTTTGGTAAAAATGAAAGGCGTATTTTTGGGTTAAAACCAAAGGGGTGTGGGGTTTAATGGGGGTTAAAAAAAACACCCTCATTAATTTACAGGAAATTAAGCAATAAAACCTTAATTATTGTTATCGTCACCACCGCTCATCAGATCTTCTAATAATCTAGCAGTATAGTATTTATTTAAATCATGATCCTCTTCTAGTGTCTCCAGCAATCTAAATTCTAAAGTAAATAATAATTAATCAAAGAACAAAAAATAAGAAAAAAGTAAAGTCTCCTTCTTCCCTCATCACACCATACTCATTAACATTCACGGGTCTCTCTGCAACTTCTTCATAACGCAATTATCAGAAACCCTAAAACCAGGGTTCCTCTTTCCTCTCTCCTTCGCCAGGCTGCTCCTTTACTACACTGCCCCACTCTCCAATGGGGCTTTAGAATTTTAATTTGATGGGAATTTCGTGTTGGTTTTTGTGACCCAAACTGAAATGGGTGTGGGGAAAGCGTGGTTGTTGTTACACCACACTATCACTCACCCTAACGGCAAACTTGTATGTTCGAGATCCATCAATTGGTCGGTGGTTTGCGGGTTAATGCTTTTCGTGTTAGGTCTCATTTCGCTCTTAACGGGTCATGTCGCTTCTCACCTTGAATGGTACTCTCAACCATTCCTTCACCGCTCTCTGGTTCGTATATTTATGCATTGCATTTACATTTACATTTACATTTACATTCACTGTGGTCTCAAAAATATAGATAGGGGCTTCTTTCTTTTTTTTGACGTCGTTGTTTCTATTGTAGGATGGAAATGATCTTGAGCCAATTGATATTTGGAATTCACGATATTCTAAATACTACTATGGATGCAAAGAAAGAGGGCGCAATTTTACTCGTATGTTCATTCACCGAATCCTTGTGTTTCTTGTTTTGGTATATGAATGAAAATGATATCCTTCACATGTACCCAATTTTGAGCCATTGTCACTTTGTAGTGTTAATGTTACTATATCGAATTGTTATTGTATTATTACATTATTTTAATTGTTGTGGTATATGATTACCTAGCTGCTGATGTATGAACTTTATGATCCATTGGTAATTTTAGACGGTTTTGATTCAAGAGCCTTGTGAGTTTCCATGTTGCTATGTGCTGTTATTTTATTATTTGTCTATTGTCAAAAAAATTCTCCACTGCTTTAGGCTAGATGACATCACTAGGTTAACTAGAGATTGTTGCAAATTTGAGTTGAGGGTTGTTGTCTGCAGGGACTTTTTTTTTTCCACTCATCAACTCTTCTTAACCCAATCTAGAATCCGACTGTCTGAGACTGTTTACTGGGTGCGTAATCTTCTAATGATTTCATCTACTATACTTTTGTGTTCTACGGCAGTGGCACTAAAACTTACCTTGTGAAATTCTTAGTGTGTTTTTTCACCATTTCCATACAAATATTTATTAACAGAAAAGAAGTGAAAACAATTCGACATTTTTGCGGTTATTAATAAAAATAGGAGGTGAAAATAAAAAGTTTTCTTTAAGCAAATAAACTTAGACATGGTGTTCAATAGCTCTCTTCTGTAACTATAGGATAATAGGTTTGTTGGCTAACAATAGAAGTGATTCTTTGTTGGCAGTTATAAAAAAACACCTTAGACATGGTGTTTTGCTTCCTTCGGATACCGTATTATTTTATGGATATTCAACATTTTCAGAACAGATTACTTGGGGCATTGCTAGACTCTTAGGCCTTAGCAAAACTTTGATGATTTGTAGCCTTTTTGAAAACGTGGTATGCTAAATCTATCGACTTCTTCCTGCACTTTTGAACGACATGTGTAAGTTCTAGTGCAATCTGGTTGTAATATGACCTGTGAGCAAATTTAAGGGTTTCATTTCATCTTATATTTTGTTTTACCTCTGGTTATTTCCTTAAGACTGGACTGGACTTTTTTATTTTATTTTTTCTACATGTCCCTTTCAATCTCATTGTGGTTATCTGATTATATAGCTCCTGTACTTGAGCGCATGTCAAATGGCTACTTGCTTATTGCAACGAGTGGAGGACTGAACCAACAACGAACTGGTGTAAGTGGAACATAAGTTTTATTATACGCAATTTGTCACTACTGTGATCATTTACACCTTTATGCATGGGGTGGTCTTAGTTGCCGTCCTACTGACTGAAATCATGAAAAAGATATGAATGATTTTATCTTAGTTCACAGGTTCCTTTTCAATCGTTTTTGGAGAATATGAGGCTTGATTAGTAATGTTATTTCTCGTTTTCTTTGGTTCCTTTGGAGAATATCACTAGTTCCTTTGCATGGAATGATATTTTTTCTTTTTTTTCCCCAATAAAAGTAATGTTACGCTTGTTGTTGCTGTTCCTTCAGATAACTGATGCTGTTGTTGCTGCACGAATTCTTAATGCTACGCTTGTTGTACCTGAGTTGGATCATCTTTCTTTCTGGAAGGATGACAGGTAATCTGCCGATCATTTAATGTATTCGTTACTCATATTAGAGTTGATTTCAATCAAGTCAACAGTTGTTCATTGAATTTGTTTTCAATACAGTGACTTTGCCAATATTTTCGATGTGAATTGGTTCATAACTTACCTCTCAAAAGATGTTACTATTGTTAAAAGAGTTCCTGATAAGGTCATGCGGTCAATGGATAAACCCCCTTACACAATGCGTGTCCCAAGGAAATCAGAGCCTGAATATTATCTTGATCAAGTTTTGCCAATACTCTTGAGACGACGAGTAAGGCCAATGTTATCATCTAATGTTTGGAGTTTCGTGATTATTTCACTGGAAGTTGTTTTGATTCTATAAATGACTGCCATGATGAAATGCCTAATGCCAGTTTGGATATTTCCCTAGTGAATTCAGCTGTGGAGGTAACCGAATTTGGGGTGTTTTGCAGGTTTTGCAATTGACGAAGTTTGACTATAGGCTTGCAAATGACCTTGATGATGAGCTACAGAAATTACGTTGCCGTGTTAATTATCATGCTTTGAGATTTACAAAACCTATACGAGAACTTGGACAAAGAATTGTAATGAGAATGCAAAAGATGGCAGACCGTTATATAGCAGTACATTTGAGGTTTGTTCAATGAACCTAATGTATGAACTTTAATTTCAGGTTCCATATAAGGCAAAGTGGTGTGGGCTGGCCTTGCAATCACCTAATTTTAAAATATCCTAGAACTAGTTTTCATTCCTTTCCTCTCTTTCATCCTTGCTCTCCTAATGACATACATGCTGTTCAAAAATGATCTTATCCTTCAAATCTTTTGACTCGTCTTAATCTGGTTATTTGCCTTTCCTTTTTCACGACTCCTTCATTGTTGTCTGAATTGATTGCAAATATTTGAACAATTCGAACATGTCCATTTTTTAATGCACTTAATAAATAGCAAAATAGCAGGTTTCAATCAGAGCCAGTGTTTGGACTCTCATAATCCATAATGATTTATGGCACAGGTTTGAGCCAGATATGCTGGCATTTTCAGGTTGTTATTTTGGTGGGGGCGAAAAAGAAAGACACGAGCTTGGTGAGATCAGAAAAAGGTGGACAACACTGCCTGTAAGAACGCAATCCTCTGATTTCTTATGACAATCTTATTTATTTCGTTTGACAAGATGACAATTGTTTGGTTTCCATCCACCTGAAGGAGTTACGCGTCCATTTGTTTGAACTTTTAGAAATAAGTGATTTTGAAGTTGTGTAAAATAGTGAATTTAGTTTTTAGAGATCTTATAAAATAGAGGTTATTTCTTATCTCATTTCATTATAATCAAAAAAGCGCTTTTCATATTAAAAATCATTTATACTTTGATTACTTTCAGGTTTATTTTAGAAGCTACTTGAAAATAATCTGGAATCTGAATTTTTCCCCAAAGATAACACTAAAATATTTTGAAAGTATTTTTTTTCATGAAATAAACTGAAACAAACAGGCTTGATAACTACTTATCTCTTTGTTGATATCAAATGAACGGGCCACTACCTTGTGATAATACAGGATTTGAACCCTGATGAAGAGCGAAAGCGTGGGAAATGTCCTCTTACTCCCCATGAAGTGGGTTTGATGCTGCGAGCCCTTGGTTTTACGAATGACACATACCTCTATGTTGCATCTGGAGAAATATATGGTGGGGACGAGACCATGCAACCTCTCAAAGATCTTTTCCCCAACATCTATACAAAGGAGATGCTTGCTGAGGAAGAACTGAAACCCTTTCTTCCATTCTCTTCTCGCCTTGCTGCTGTTGATTACATTGTTTGTGATGAAAGTAATGTATTTGTCACTAACAACAATGGTAACATGGCCAAGATTCTTGCTGGTCAAAGGTAAGAATACATAAATATAAGTTTACTCTGATGTCATGATTTTATTCTTGTTTCAAAAAGCAATACGAATACTGCTTTATAAAGGAGAAAAACATGTTTCAGAATAGAATATATAAAATCATAATTATAGCTATTCTCTTAAGTAATGTGTGTATTATGTCGCATTGATTACTCTTGAATTATATGCAAAATAGTTGGAAGAGCCGTATGATTTTACTCTGATATAATAAAGCTTAGTCTAATTAATCTGTCCTTATTCACTTGCAGTCTTGTAGGAAAGTAAAGGATAAATTATGCTGTAAGGTTTTTCTTGATCCATAAACTTAACAAATATGGAAAGATAGTGAAAAAGAAAACCAGAGGTAGGATATATATTTGGTTAAAAAGGTGGACACTTTTATTGGTCTCCACTCTCCACTTCTCAAATGTCAGTGATATTGTATGAAGCATAAACACTTCTCCTTTTTAAGGTATCAGCTGCGTGTTGGCCACTTTTTGGACACCAACACCCATACAACACTCGTACGACATGTGCCAAACACTCTTATGGGGGTGTCCTATTAAAGAATTACTTGTATTGGTTTGGACAGACGCACAACAGTTCCTCGATGGTTAGGCTACACTAAAATAAGGCTAGACACTTGAAGGCCATAATCATTATTGAAAATTTCATATTTAAATTACTTTCAAAAAGGTAATGTTGTCATGTATGAAATTACCAACTTAAAATCAAAAGTATCCTGAAAAATGTTAAAAAAGGTAATGTTGTCATGTATGCCATACATGTATATATAAGGGGCGGATCAAGTGAGAATATGAGAAGTGGGAGAAGCTAATCTTGACTATACAGTCACACATGGTTGCCCATGTTTTTGTGCGTCATGTGTCCAGTTTTTATGTCTTCATAGGTAATAGTTAAATTTTTTCTACTACCTTTTTCCTTTTCCATCCTCTTATTCTTTTTTGTTGGTTATATGGGGAGGATGGTAGGAGCATAATTAGTGTATCAACTTCTTTCTGATATCTTCTTATACATAACAGGAGATATATGGGTCACAAGAGAACCATTAGACCAAATGCAAAGAAGCTTAGTGCGCTGTTCATGGCGAGGCACCGTATGGAGTGGGATTCCTTTGCCAGAAAGGTTAAAGCATGCCAAAGAGGATTCATGGGAGAGCCAAATGAAATGAAACCAGGACGAGCAGAATTTCATGAATATCCAAGCACTTGTATATGTGAGAAACCATTTATTGATGAACTAAGTGAAGACGGAATCCGTCCTCCTAGACTCGCATTCAGAAATATAACATTGAAAGAAGACTCTGAAATGAATGGAGACGATGAAGAAGGTGTCGTAATACCTAAGTTAGGTGGGAGAAAAGCAAGAACATGACATGATGATAGGTGAAGATTAACAAGAGCATGGTTTGTGGGTGTCAATTGAAATGATCTTTATGGCAACTGGAAATGCTCTGCATGGCAATGTTTCCATTTCCACATCTGACTTGGCAATTATCAAGTTGGTAGTGCTTATATGCCGTCACGGCCATGATAAAAATCTGGTTCTTTCATGTTGTGGGTGGCTCAGTTTTGATCCATGTATAGGGTAAAGCGTAGAAGACATCAATGCATTGCAAGTGTTAATAGATATGCTTGGTCAATATTTGGTTGTGAACTCGGCTATATTATAGGGAAAATGGTTTTGCGGCAAAATTGTTGAGTATTCTCCCACCATGGCTAGAACATTGCTTAAGAGTTAAACAGGTTAACAAAATATTTACTAAAATAAAAATTGATAAATAGTTTTTTTTTGGTTAATCACCCTGATTTGTCCTTTATAAATAGCTTTGCATACATGATATATATTATCCATCATATATAAATTACTCTTTGATCAATTCCTCAATTTTTAGATATTCAACACCTTCCAGTAAAAAAAAAAGAATTCAACATCTTTAGTTAGTTTACCTTTTTAATGAATTACAATAAAAAACTCAGCGGATTATGTTTTGTAAACTAAAGTATATTATGTGTGCATTTGTGGAGACAAATCCCAGAGGGATTTAAGTCTATTTAAAAGGTTGATATCTTCTACATTATATTCTTCCATACTTATCGGCCATGAATTGAACTTCGAAACAGGAGCTCAAGTATCCATCCCTTGTGTTATATCATGTTATATTTCATCCAACTATATGTTACATACCAATATCTCAAGAGTTGCACTTTCTTCTGTGTATATTTAGTTTAAACTAAATTCCAATGGCTTAAAAGAATCAAAGGAGAGAACCAACACTATTGAATGAAAACCAGCAGATTTAATGCTTTTTTATAGAGTTGTGTTTTTTGACACATTTGCCACAAAATTAAGCAATTTAAATGGTTAAAACAGTCAAATGTAGCCAATTACATTCAGTTGATTATTAATGAATATAATAAGCTATGGTAACTCATTAATCATCTATTCAATGTTGTTAACCTCTATTTTAAACTTCGTTAAAAAAACCACAATTTTGAAGTAAATTTGAACTCAAATAGTTGTTAATGGAAATCATATATATTTGAACTGAAAATCATGTTGATTTGAACCCAACCTAAATTATTAATGAATATCATGTATATTTAAACACTTGAAAATAGTAGTTAATTATGTTCACTGAATAATTAATGAGTTATGATATCCTATTATATCTATTAATTCTCCATTGAACATAACTAACCACATTTAAACGTGTCAAACATTTAAATTGTTGAATTTTGTTGTAAAAATATATTCCAAAAATGCCCTTCAGGCTTACACACTCCCAAACCCACCCCACATCGTGTGTTTTGGACCAGTCGGGTACTTTAGTACTGAACTGGTCATGTACTTTGATACTAGGTGTACAAATATCCGATACAGTTTGCTTACTTATTTGCATAGGTGCAGTACCAAATTGGTCTGATACTAAGGTATCGTACCTAACTGATACTGCAATTTCCAGGTTTCTATTGTACTGCAGTTTTCCTAAATATTAAATTAACAATATTATCTTATAAAATACCAAATAAAATATTCAATTAGAAATAAACACGTGGAAAATATTCAACTAACATTAATAAAGTGTCAAATATTAAATTAAGCATTACAACGTAGAAAATATAGTCAATCCTCTTAATTTTGACTCAAGTCTACATAATTAGTCATTTGTCTCTCTGCAGCCAAGAGCTCCATTGTTGCATGCGACCAATATATGGTTTATCCCAATCATGTGCTATGTCCTCCCTAATAGCACGCCATATCAGATCAGACAGGGGTAGTAGATTGTCATCCTTCATAAATAGCTACAAAAACAACATAATAGTTATATTAACTAACCCTTGACAATATTGAAATGAATTATAATTTGTGTTACACACACCTGTACGAAATGATCCATATAACATACATATTAGATGTTGAGCAAACAAGCACTTTTGGATGGTGCACTTTGAATGTGTTTAGAAGCTCAATGCACTTCGGATGGGAATGTATTTAGAAGCTCACTGGATTCCGGATATGCCCAGAATATGTCTCTGACAATAATAGTACATTGTGCAACTCTATGCCGGTGCACATAGCGACCACGTTGCAAAAGATCTAGTCTATTCTAACATAGACTAGATCAAATCCTTGAACGTACATTGTATATTTGTTTGACTTAATTTTGATTACACCTAGGACGCGATTAGGCTTTGATCAGATTCTTGGTCATACTAACAACTATATCCTCTCTTCTATTGCTAATCTAGAAGTGAACTGATGACCTTCATCTTGCCTATTTACTTTGTGGTTGTGAATTCCACACGTAACCCTCAAGATCAGTCCTCCAAGCCTCTTAATAAAGCGTCCTTTCAATCTAAACTTGCAGCAGCATTTTTCTATTGCCAGAAGGATTCGATCCAATCTACTTGTAGAATTCGCCTTTTTCACACGTCAACATGCAATATACTTTCCTTTGCGACAATACGTACCCATGCCAAAAGATCGTCACGAGTAGGAATATCTAAATAAAAGCAGTCAGTTAGTTATTAATAATTAAATGAAGCGGAAACAAACAAAAAATAATTATTTATACCTATTGAGTTGTGAACGAACTAGTATAGTCCCCAACTAATGCATCGTCTGACACAATATCTGTTGGTGAACTTGGATAAATTTCCTCCATCCTATACCCCTAAACTTGTTAAAAACAAAGAAAAACTATTAAAACATGCTTCGGCACAATCTGATCAGGTATCGTATCTAAGTTCGGAACTAGTTCAGTACTTTGATACCGAACTTATATTCTGCATTTCAAAATTTAATTTCGGTACCTTAGTACCAAACCAATTTGGAACTCAGGTACAATGACTTATAATTTGAAAACACCCTAGACAACAAGTTTTAAAAGGTACGGTACTATGATACCGCCCCGATTTGGTACTAAGATACTGAACCGAGCTAAATCACAAAAAAAAAAGAACGAGGACACGATATTCTCGTTCAAAAATGGATCATAGTGGGTGCAAATGATATCTTAAGAATGTGAAGAATGTGCTGTTGATGAGTAATAGGAGAATGAGGCGGATGAGGAAAAGATGGTTTGGAGGGGTTGGGGAGGGGAGGTGCGAGGTATTATGGGGTTTAGGGTGGGGAGTGTGTAGGATGATGGGGGAAAAAGAAAGATGGAGTGTGACGGAATTTTTTTGGATGTTAGGTACATTTTAGCATTTTCATATAACTTGTAAGGAGTGTTTAGTGAGTAGTCGGGGGAGTGTGAAAAAAAAATCCAAAATATAAGGCTACGTCCAACCCCCTCTACTCCTTTCTCTTTGGAGCTAGCTCAATTTTTATTTTTTTATTTTAGGGTAATTGTTTTATATACTAAAATAATTTATAAGAATAATGATGTTTAGTACAAACATCCATACGAATAATAAGAATTGCACTCTACCCTTGCCCTCGTGTAGTGTTAGCTATTTCGTGAATTGCCTTTACCCTACTTTTCTTACAAATCGTTCCGTACCAAATAAAACTGCTCAATTTATAACATTTACTTATCTCAATCATTTTCTTAATATTGCACAAATTAATATTTTTAATGTAAGATTTCAATCTAATGAAATTTGTAAAATAAAATAAATTAAATTGAATATCATTTACAAAACACTACTTCTAGATATTAATATTGTCCGCAAAACGGTGATAAAAATATCTAATTATTATAGGTATTAAGACAAAATTAAAAGCCTTTCTACAGTGCATATGATTATTAATATGCTACTATACCAAGTATTGTCAACTTAGACTTGCAAGGAGAAGCATTACGTTGCCATTTGATGATATCAGCAAACCTCGATAAACAAGTCAACATGAATAAATATAAATAAATAAATTCCATATACAAATGAGACCTAGGAGGATCGAATCATATTGTTAATAAGATTAAATCAATGTAACATCTACCAGACTAGTCTGCCTAAGCCAAGGAAGCAAGAATTTTGATTCCTATGTTCCCCATTATGTAATAATAATATACACATTTATGCTGAGTATGAGTCAACCAATAGGTTGGTCTTTTTCAACTGAACGGCGCCCAATGCAATTCCTTCTTCAACCTGTCACAGTAGATCATTTAAGTTGAAATGTAAATATAGACTAATCCGGCTACAAAAGCAGGAGACTCACCAAAAGTAGAATTATAGATACAGATTCTTACCCCTAGAAGTGTTACGATTTTGGTTTTTTTTGACCCTTTTCATGTGCAACAGAAGGAATCTTTGAAATAGTTAAAGAGCTCTGTAATCCTTCCAATAGCTGCCAACAAAGAATCCAGTATATCAGGCTCAAAACAAAAAGGCGAAGTTATACAATATATATTCTTTTACGGGTCAGACAGTGAAATTGGCTAATTTTTATAATTTAGGAAAAGTGAAAGAAAAAATCATTGGACGCAACATAGAATAATCACTTTCAATTGAAGAAAGGCAGACATATTCTTACTCTTGATGTTGGTTGGATCCTGCGATTGGATCTACGAGGCTCATTGGCTTCAGATGCCGATTTCTCTGGATTTACATTCAAAGCCTTTTCCACAACCTTACCCAGCCTTTTACCAGCAGGTGCAAGTTTTCCTTTACTTACCCTGGTTGTGGATGGCTTTTTGGTGGGATGAGAACCAGCTGGTCCTGCTCCAGCTCCAGTTGTTTCTGAACAGAATGATCTTTCCATCTGATTTTCACTCTCAGATGCATTGTTGAAATAATTTGGAGATTCCTTGATCCTTTCTGTACGACTTGTCGAATCATTGGTACGACTAGTACTAGAGTTTGTCAAAGTTTTTCCTTTTGTTGGGACTGCTCTTCCCGAAACGCTCTGTAGCCTTCCAGACTTGGTAGTGGGCTTGAAATCAACTCCTAATTTCTCATTAGTATCTTTTCTTGAATTATTTGTCCATCCACGTGATCCTGAAGGTATCAGGAAATTTGCAAGCTTAACTGAATCACTTTCATCATTAATCTTGCTTGTCCCAGCTGCAACATAATGCTTGCTTACTTCCATAAATTTCCTTTTCTTCCCAGGTTTAGGAACTCCAAAAATCACTTTAGGTCCTTCTTTTTGAAGACCAGACCTCACCAATCTGCGTGCCTCGGGTTTGTTTTCATTCTTGCTGTTCTTACCAATATTGAACACTTTATCATTTTCAGCCAAGTTAAGCGATCTCGATTCACCAGGATTCGCCAACCCAGCTGCATCAGTACCTTTCGAAATCTTGTCTTTGCCTTTTACTAACTCTCCTGCAGGATTACCTAATTTAGGTCGTTTTTCATGTGGGGTATCGCCCTGCATGCAAAATGCACAGTTCAGTACATATAGGCATTTCGTTAGAACCTACGAAGCTGCAAACAAAGTACCTCTTTGGTGGGACTGTCATTTGCTCCCACCTTGGGAGACTCAATCCATTTCCCATCCTTCCAAATAAGGGATGGACGGAGATGCCAGGCTCCAACAACCGATGTTTCTCCACTTACTGCAGAAAACCAATTAGATTATTGTATTTATAGGCAGCCGGTTCTATATATTGGTAACAATATAAAATTAATGTTTAGTCAGAAAACTTGCATACCTGGGAAATGAACAGTAAATGTTTTATCTTTCTTGTTCTTATCTGTAATAACTCCTTCCCGCCAGCTAATAAAAAAAAAACCAAATTTGAGATAATTGTCACATCATAATATAGGCCATAATATATAGAATATGCAAGTATAAAAGGAGACATAATAAAGGAGTTGCAGTATAACAATATTACGGTAAGGAAAAACTTATGCTTCAATACCAAACACCAAGACCATTATTGACCAAGTTTTGCAGCTTTGAAGTTTCTGTAAGACAAGTTAATAATTAGGATGAATCAAATCAGTAAGGCCTTTTAGTGTGTATTTTACCTAGAATGGAGGGCGATGTTATCAAAAAGAATTTTTTTTTTGATGTTTTGAGTATAAGGAATTTATCATTGCAACAACATCCATTCGCCATTGCAAATTTCCCCATCGGCACATTCACTATAAATAATAAACTCATAAAAATTACCCATATCAAAAGAACATTTATATTATATGCACTCAATATAATTTCCAAAATATATATCTTTAGTCACTTCATTTATATGAAGGAAAAAAGGATTTAAAATTAAATCACTTCCATGTATCTGTTTGATTAGGGTCAAGCAAATAAAACCTTAAATGAATGCAGTAGAAAGTGCCATAAAACCTTCTAAAACATACTAAATAACATAACCAAATAAACATCAGTTTCTATCTCAATCATCCCTTGAAATTTGTAGATAAACCATATAATATTAAAATATACCTTTCTTGTATACATGCATCGACTCTATCCCCAATAGACCATGTATGATCTACCATAATTTCTCTTCGCCTCTTCTTTGTCCCTTCATTATGAAGACCGGTAAAAGGACGAACAGCACGTATTCTGGGGGGTTTGACCCCTTCACCCTCAACTGAAACCCATTCCTTAAAAGGCCCTGCACCTAGAAAAATGTTTTTTTTTTTCTTATTCATAATGAAATAATACCCACTGTATTATACAATTATATAAGATCTTCATTTGAATTGACCGGTGACTTGTTCACATCCAAGATGTAAATGCAGAGGAGGCAAAATGAGCATCATACAAACAATTTTAAAATTTTGCATATCCAAAATGCTTAATTTATTTCAAAGCCTCAGTTAAGAATTTATGTATCAAGCCTATGACAAAACGCATTCAGAAAAATATTAAAAGCTTTGTGATCTAATCTAGTAGCTTTTACATTAGGAGTCCTGAGTTACACACGACGAGCCCTCCATTAGCTATTGCAAATGGCAAAAAAATTGAAAAACAAAGTCACGTAGTTTGTCTCATTGGACAAGTAGTTAATGCTGTATTTCATTTTAATCAATGACTAAGTATGCATACACCTGACCAACCTTCATCAGCTACTAGCACACTGTAGCATACATATGCTTTATCATCATTCAAACTTAATATATTGGCCGTGAACCATCCTGCTTTAAATCCCTCTCCGTCTTTAAAAACCTGATACAGATGATTGCTTTAGTCAACCAAGAAACATATATATATATAATGTACCCAGCTACTTTCTCCATATTGGAAAGCATCCGTGCAATTTTAAAGAAAACTAGGACCTAATCATCATTAAAGTTGTTATTACATGATAATATAACAATAAAGCCGTGGTTATGAATTTGCCTACTATACTAAATCAACTAAGAGAAATCAAAGAATTCATGAAAAAAACCTCTACAAGTGAGCCCTCTTTGATGTTATTTTCCTCCAGATATCCAGACCCATTATCAATGGTAAAAGAAGCCTGTATTTCATTCCCAGATTCAGGAAGCACGGCAATGGGATTGGCAGAATCAGAAACCTTGCGTCCTTTTGATCCATTTGGATTATTTTCATTGATGTTAATAATTGGGGAAATGTCATCAATGGATCTCATATGGTCCAGTGACTTCCCATTATGCACCTTATGAAAGGGTGACTCCTCACTTGCAGCAATCCGCTTCCCCATTTCCTCAGATGAGATGTTACATATTTGAAAAGTTTCTGGTCGGTCTCCAACATTGTCAACATTCATCAGGCCACTGGTGTCTTTCAACTGAGAAGACTCTTGGACTGTTTTCCAACAACCCTCTGGACCAGCTTCTACCAAGACACTTAATGGCAAAGGATCACCCATAGTGACAATCTTTCCAGCCTGTGAAACAGCTTCTGCTGCCAGCTCAGCAGCCTTCACAATGGCATCCAAATTTTCAGCTCGTTTTCTGTCAGCTGAAGCAGCTTCTAATCTCCTTCTTGCGGCCTCCTTTGCAGCACCAATAACAGAGCCGGAGCCATTGGTTTCATTGGCACCCTTCAAGATGGAAGCAGGGGTTGCTTTTCCCAAGTTACTCACACCCTCAGAAAGAGAAACTCGGTAAGAACTGTGGTGACCAGAAAAAGCCAATGCTTCATCAGCCATCAGCTTTGCTTGCAGTGCAGCGTTTGATGCAACATAGGCAGCTGCAGCTGCTGCCTTTGCAACAGCAGCAGCAGCTGCAACTGCAACTGCGGCAGAAGCTAATTTGGCCTCAATATCTGATACCAATCCAGAATTTTTTTGCTTATCCAACTGTTTCCAGATCTCCATGCTATGATTCACAGCAGCAGCAGAAAGAACAGATGCTTCCTCTGCACTTACCCTTGCCTCCTCAATTTTTCTAAGAGACTCATCTGACATAATCATCTTCTCAACATTCCAGTCACCTTTGAGGCGATCAGCAAGAGATAGAGGAGATACAGACGCAACTGATTTTTCAAAAGTAGTTATTGGCACATTCCCAGCAGGGGTTGAAGTGGCAACAGCAGTTGATATATGGCTGCTGACAACAGGAGTTGATACTAGGGGGTATTGCAAATGCACAGCCTTCTGGCCAAGATCCTCAGATACGGTAATCTTTTTTCTTTTTTTCGGCTTTTGATCTGAAGAATGCTGAGCATGTGATGCCGTTACAACGTTTGTATCAATTAAAGGAGTAGTTGCCACAAATACACTTTGAAGACCTGTATTAGAAGCAGGTAGAGCAGGTTGGACATTCTTTAGGCTAGAGGAAGAAGGTACAGAAGATCCTTTGACTGAAGTGGACTTAATTGTATCTGTGACAGGTGATGCAGAATGATGGGAACTGTTGTAAAGAGCAGGAGTTGAAGAAGCAACCCCTGGTCCACGAGGGTGGGCTTGGGATATCCAAGATGTGTTATGCCCAAGAAAGCTTCTCAGTGGTGGAGTTTGATAAGGATGCAAAGAAGTAAGTGCCTGTGAATAATCCAGAGCAGAACCTCTTGCAAGGGCGCTAGATTGCAGGGAATCACGAGAGGGAGTTGGTAGACTCCAAAGGGGAGATGAAAGAGGTATTAAAGGGTTTGCAACTGTTGGAGTAGCCTTGCTACTGGCTAGGCCAAAAGGCGAAGAGACGCCTTTTCCTTGGAGTGCACTTTGCTTGGCTGCCAAATCAGGGGTTCTAGGACCTGCATATCTCATTTCTCAATTCTTAGACAGATATTTCAGAGAAAAATCCTAACACATACATATGCATGTATCTAAAAATATACCAGATCGTGATTGCAGTGGTGTTTCTGGGTTAACAGGATGAGATTTTTGACCATGATGCCTTTCCATGCAGGAAGACCAAACTTTCTCCCAAATGCTCCTTCCACCATCTAAAGACACAATTTCTAGGATCTTAGTACTTTGTCAAAAATAAGAGACATAAGCAAGCAAATATAGATCATGATTTTGAGAGGGGGAAAAACCTGGACCCCCAAAAGCTGATATCATATGTGCCTCATCAGGTACTGTGCCTTGACTGCAGCAACAAAAATAGAAACATGATCAGCATAATTGATTATCAAACCAGAGAGTATAGAACATTTCATGCTGCCTAAACAAATTACTATCTCGTGAAGATACACACATGCCTCGGCTTCTGAGAGCATAGTAATTAGAACAACCATAGAATATGTCTAAGGTTCAACATACCAAATAAAACTGAAAGACATACAGTAAAACTCCCAAATTTTTCCCATTTTTTAATTAACCATCAGGGAATGGGAGTGTCAGTCAGAGGTAAGGTAAAGTAATAAATTAATATAAAATATTTAAAGTCTAAGATAAATTAAATTTTAAATTAGCATAAAATGATCATTATTTAAATGATTTTTTTTGCATTAACAATGACCCAAAAAATTGAAAATTAAAAATCAGATTGACTCAAACCGGTTCTCACCTCCGGTTAATAGACTGTCCTCACTGATTCAAAGATTAGCCCTTTTTTAGGTTGAACAGATTGGATCCTTGACCAGTTCTCAGTTCAACCAGTTGAATAGATTGGTCCGGTTCGGTTATTAGAACTATGGGTATAAATGTGATGGAAAATGGATGAAAAAACACAATTCATAAGAACATGTGCACATCACATCTATGTAGTATCCATAACAATTAAATTAAATAAATATAGCATATCCAACATTTGAACTCACATGAAAGCTCCATACACCAAGATCTGTGCACGCAGTTGTACTTGCTGAATATCCATGAAAGGCTGTTGAAACAGAACAGGCGGAGAAGCAGAAGTGTTCAAATCTGGAAGGCTAGATGTTGAAGCATTTAAAAGAGAAAATGGCTTTGTACCGACGGAATCAATTTTCCCGTACTGCTGTACCTCATTGGATTGCACCAGCTGGAAACGGGGTGGTGGACTCAGAGGCACATTAGTTGATCTACCTCCTTTCTCTGACTGTCTTGCTGGAGTTTTTCCTTTACTTTCTTTTCTAGAAGATTCCTTCCCAACAGTTTTATTATATGCTCGCTTAGTTTTGCGCTCAGGTGTACCTTTAGAAACATTACGTGCTGAATCACCATTAAATATTTGTGGACTTCCATGGGAGACATGTCCAGCTACATTGGCTTTGGGAGTACCTAACCCAGAAGCCAGTGGAGATTTCTCCACAACCTTCAATAACAAGAGGAGGAGAAAAAGAATAAAATAAGCCAATTAGATCATTTCATAATGAAAAATACATTAATACATTTTACAACGAATCTTTCAATAAGCCTCCCGGCATGCTAAGAGGAAACTAAATCAGGAAATATAAGCAATTTAGACTATAGAGAATAACATTCAAATAACAGTGCCTTTAAATTTTAATAACTAACTGCAACAAGAATTACCATTGATTCTTTGTTGGTTGCAGTAACAGGGAAGGGATCCCTCTCACCAGCATTTGTTCCTAGTGTGGTCAAATCTGTTTCGTCTTTGTTGAACGAATTTGCCACTGGATTTACCTCAGGAGCTAAGCTTCTCTCATTGTTAGAAACAGCATTCCCCTTGTGATCATGATCAGAAGATGATGTGTTTTTTGCATCCGTATTCATGAACTCAGAAACAGTAGGGTTCAGTTGAGCAGTAGGCTTAACTTGATTCTCATCATTTTCACCTGCAGGAGGGCTTCCAAATGTAACAGATGGACCACAAGTATTATCTGTAGGATTAGCAGGACAGCCTCCAGTTTCATGCAACTCATTGTGAGAATCCAGCAAAGATGATATGGAACCTTCATTTGCAAATAAAAAATCACCTATAAAATTGATCTTCTAACAGGTATTGGAAAATTTGAAAGAATGTTACATAAAGAACAGGAGAAGCGCATTAAAATTAGAAACAACTCAGCACACAGTTAAAAATCCTGCCACCATAAGATGGGGTAATTCTAAAACAGGACAGGACAAACTGGTAAAAAGTACAAAACATTTTTCACACTTCCACCCAGAAGTTCACCACTATCTGGACACAGCCAGCAGAGACAAGATTAAAAAGGAAAGATTAGGCAATGTGTTGCAAAATGTTGAAAATATTAGGTTTAAATATGTTTTTCGTCCCTGCAAATATAGTGTTTTTTTAAATAAGTCCCTGTAAAAAAAAATTAAAAAGTCCTTGCAAAATAACTTTTTTTTAAAAAAGTCCTTCTGTTACTAACTCTGTTACAAAAATGCTGATGTGTATGACAAAGTTCTGATGTGTAATTTTTTTCATTTTTCTTTAATTTAAAATCTGAGTTGGAATTACACATCACCATTGTCTTCAAGCTCCCAAATCAATACCCAGCACCGTTAGCTCCTCAATGAAACACATCTCTCTCGCACCAGTCACCACAATCCCAAATCACACTTTTACAAGATTCTACTTTCCTCTACCCACCGAAATAACAGCTACACCCGTCGTTCTTCCAACGACTTCTTTGCTATTAGATCAAGGTTGGCTTTAGGTCCCTCCACTCCATCACGCGTTGCTATGTTAAAGATAAAAAGATTCTTCTATTTTTTTAATCATTTGTTTTTACAAGATTCTACTTTCCTCTCTGAATTCAAGTTGTAAGTGATGTTACCTTTTTCTTTTTGATCAAATGTAGTGATGTTATTTGAGTGGTTGATTAGAATGGCTTGTTATTAATCGAACTTGAGGCTCCTCCACGACAAACCGGCGTTGTTTCGTTAAAGAAAAGATTCATTTTTTTATTTTTTTAATCATTTGTACAGAGTTCCTACTGGGTTTGATTTGTGGTTTGAAGATTCTAGGTTGTTGGGTTTGATTTGGAATTTGGGATCTGGATTGAATGAAGATGAAGATTTAATTGGGTTTGAAATCAAGGGCTTGGTTTGAAATTTTTCTGGCTTTCTGTACTTCTCTCTATCTCGCTGCAATCCATTCCCTCTCCCTCATTCTCGCTCACGATCTGCTCATGGCCATGGTTTATCTTATGGATCTGCTTTAGAAACCCCTAACCATCTATGTATCCCTCCCTTCGCTTTCTTTCTCAGATGGTGGGTGGCGAAGGAGTGGAAAGGAAGAGGAAGAAGGAGTGGCGAAGGAGTAGGTCAATTTGGGGTTTGGACTTGGTCAAATAGGAATTAATCTAGTCATCAAATTTAAATAAAAAATAAATAAAAAGTAATGACATGTAAAGTCAATCAGGACTTGGTCAATGCCAACATGTAACTCTGTTAGCCACATCAGCGGATGGCTAACAGAAAGTTAACAGAATGGCATATTTAAAACAAAAATATTTTGTAGGGACTTATTTAAAAAAATATTTTGCAGGGACTTATTTGAAAAACAGCTATATTTGCAGGGACGAAAAACATATTTAAACCAAAAGATTATCAATAGATAGAGTCATTAAGGTACATCAACAAATATTTACCAAAAACTTCGAACAACAAACTATAGAATTTGAAAGGAATCACGAAAATGGACAAAACAACTTCAAAGATTACCTGATAATTTTGAGCATGGTTTGTCATTATGCTCTTCCATTGCCTTATCATCCTTAATAAGAGAAACAGAAACTTCATCACCCTGTTTCTCTATTGATTTACATAGAACAGCAGCCACACCCACCTCTTTTGTGCACTCCTGATCAATCTTATTATCACTTAGTGTTTCTTGAGGTTCACCAATCTTTTCAGTCGCAGTAGTCCCCAGATTTTGCAGACAACTGCTTGCTGTCTCACAAGATAGTTGTCTACTAGTGTCAGAATTTTTTTGTTTTTCAGTTCCAGTAGCAGGACAATGATCAACTTCCTGTTCAGAAGACCCAACAGGAAGAGGAACGTCTACTTCCTCAGCTATTTTGGCTTCAGAATCTTCCTTTTCATCAACAGAAGCAGACCCAACAAGCTTCATCGTTTGAGGTTCACCTTGACCTGTAACTTCATGCGTGGACACTGTTAGATTGAGAGTAAGTGAAGGAAAGTGTAGGAACATGATAAACCAGAAAGAAATCTAAGAGTCTCTATCGAGTAAAAGTGATGAAATGATTCACTTAAGCTTTCAGTAATGTACACAGTTTACTTATGGAGAGGTCAAGCCTCAAGAAGCTCAAGGTAACATAAACAATGCTTTAAAAAGCGAACCAACCAAACGGTTCAACTGGTTAAACCATGACCCGACACTATCTCTGGTTCGGTTATTTGAGCGATTTGACCGTGGTTTCATTTGGGTTGAGTAGTTTAACCCTGACCCGGAGGTCTCACCAATTCGATGCCTGGTTCGGTTTTCAAAACATTATATAAGTATCATAACAATACAATGACTCAGCATATTCTGTTATTACAGTCATTAACCACATCTTACAATGATATAAATATACTCTTACAACAATACCTATATGAATGCTGCTATTACACTTATAGACATAATTCTGCTATGAGGAGGTATACATCTATTTTACAGAATGTTGAGGTAATATTTTCTGATTTATATTTTGATACTGAAAAAATAAGTTGAAAAGAAACCCTATAACAAGATAAATCCTGAATTATTTTACCTGAATTATTGACAGACGTGACATCAACTGATATTGTGGAGGTTGTCAACTTAGTTTCCATGCTACCTGCACCAAGAGATGGTGAACAAACTCCCCCATCAACAAGCTGGGAGTGATCAATCTCGAAATGAATAGATCTCAAATCAAATGGAGGCTTTTCACTCTCTTGGACAATGACAGAAATATCTTGACAAAGTTTTTTTTGGTCACCCTGAATGTCAGATTCGTTATTTTCACAAACTTGTGTTGTCTCACTAAAAATGCGAGGATTTGTAGAAACCACCGTGTTGAAACTGAAAAAACTGCTTGCTCTGCTATCACTATTTCCAACACTTACTGTAGAAATGTTTTTGTCCACCACATCAAACATAGATGCCTCTGACTTACTGAACAAAATCTCTGTATCCATCTGGTCACCAATGTTTAATAACTCCTTTTCCTTAGAAGCACTGCTCTCACCAAATGGCTTCTCATTTGTAACCACATTCAGCTGATAATTGGGACAAGTTCTGGAATCGGAATTACTGACCTCAACTTTATGTCTCTCAGATATAGAATCATCCTTTATTACAATCTTTGCCATGTCACTTTTATTTTGTGAAGATTGATCATCTTCAATCGAGGTAGCATCGTTACTTGCATTGCCTTGGGACAAATTTCTCAAACAAGTATCTTGATTGCCTCTATCTGCTTTCTGCAGGTTAGAAATACCACTATGTATGATGTTTAAGGATTTTCCTAAACTACTTATCCCATTTTCAAGGCCTTCAACTACACTCCCACTTTCCAAAGCTTCTTCCATACGGATTTTAGTGCCAACATCAGAATCTTTGTTAATCACAGAAGATTCTAAATCTTGCGTATTAGTTTGTTTTCGTAAAGAACTTTGCTCCTTATCACCCATATCAGCTACTTGATTTTGCACATTTTGAATGCTTAAGGCTTCACCACTAGAAGAGATGTTCTGTGCAGAAGCTACAGTAATATTGGTCTTCACCCCAGAAGCAGCCGAGTCATTTATTGGTTTTACACCAAGAGAACCATCATCTGGAGTCTCAATTTTTCTTAGGCTTGTATCATCATCATGTTTGCCATCAGCAAAGAGAGTCCCACCAGACTCAGACAAGTCAGTGTTTCTGTGTATATCAGGCTGTTTCAGAATATTTGAACTTCCATCTATGGATGATTCATCTTTATGACCTTTGGAAACTCCAGGCAGAGACTGCTTCATCTCTAAATTCTCCTTCGCTCCAGACAAGTTTTCAAGAATACAACTTGGTGGCTGTAGTTCTGTAACATTATCTTTAAACACATTTTGATTGGGCTCCATTTGCTTAGCTAAGCATGCAAGTTCATCACAGGCATCAGATTCCTGTATAACAGCTTCTCTAGGGATAAATTCCTCCTGTCCGACGGATTTTAATAACATTTCAACAGATTCCAAGGAAGTTGCCTCAGACCAAACATTAGTATGCCTTGATATAGAGCAAGATTCAGCTACAGTTGCACTGAACTCGATGCCGCTACTTCCCCGGGAGTATGCGTCAATCCACTGATTATCTTCGTTGCTTTCAATGCCAAGGAAAGCTTCAGTTTCAACCAAACTATCAAATCTTAAAGGGCCCTGAAGGCTTTCATCAAAATCAAATTTGGGGACAGTATATGGCCGTAATACTGGAGGAAATTTGTTGCTCCCTTCACCAGCTAAATGGAGATTCTGGCTATGAAAATCATTGTCATCATAATCCATGAGTGTATCCCTAAAACAAATAAGCATATTAGAGCAAGAGAAACAGCAAGAAAAATGGGCTTAAGCATGATATAAACATACTTGTAAGTAGCCAAACACACACATATGAACAAAATAAAACTCAAAAAGTGTTGCATAATGCAAGTAAGATCAACCAAACAGACATGCACATCCACCATCCATGCATCAGCATACACATACAAAAATAAATTGACGCTCATTTTAAAAAGTTGAAAAATGAACAACCTAAAGTACTAAGGGCATAGCAGATCAGGGAGAAGCTGTTACCACAAAGACATCAGCTAGAATGCAAGTCTAATTACAAGTCTCAAAGATTATGTTTGTATGTCATTCATATCATATTTCTTGAAGATGTTATTTGAAATCTCTGTAGTTAATAGCAAATAGCGTAGCGTAGCGGCCGACCCCTAAAGGGCTATTGCGGTGTAGCGGGTAGCGCTACGACCGCTACGCCGAAGTCTAGGGAAACAATATACCAAATTTATACCATACACATATGAAGGCTAAAAAAATAAGAATACATAAAAATAAACACATATTCATAAATAATCATCAAAGTTCTTTGTTACTACTACTTAAACATAACATAAACCAAAATAGTAAATAAGTTCTAGCCTCCAAGTTTCAAAGTAACACATCTAAAACATTTAAATAGTATCGCTAAGTGTTTCCTCTCATAATGTTCAAGCTCTTCTTCATCACCATGATAAAAGGACTAAAAGAGATCAAGCTGTTAAAAAAAGAGTTATTAACAGGTTCCGAAAATACTGAAACAGAGGAAGAAATAAAGATGAGAACCTATTTGTTATTGAGGTTGAGAGGGATCTGGACGCGAAAAAATAAGGAGAAGGTGAACCGAAGAAGGAACATAGTGAGAAGAAGAGAGAACGTCGCTCTGTTTGTGCGCAACAGAGTTTTTTTTGACAAATTTGCGTAACAGTCTATGGCACAGAGAAAAACTACAAAAACAGGGTACAAGGAAGAGGTAGCATGTAGAAGCATAAAAAGGAGGGGAAAGATAGTGCAAAGAAGGAAGTTCTGTCGCCTAGAGTTGTAGAGAAGGAGGAGAAAAGTCTTTCAACGAAACAGAGGAGAAGCTAGGTCACAGGTAACGGTTACAGAGAAAAATGTCGAAAAGGAAAGGTCTTGAGGAGAAGAAGAAAGGTCACGAAGAAGATAACAAAAGAATATAAAAGGTTTTTTTTTAAATTAACTGCACAGTAAAAAGGTAAAAAGAATATTAATTAAAAAAATCCTAAAACTACCGCATAGTAAAAAGATACAAAGGCCATTAAAAAACCCTAAAATTGAGGTCATTTTAGACTTCTCACAATAAAAACAGAGGGTATTATTGGGTTTTCAGCTGCGAAATCACTGTTGCGGCTTCTTCTTCACAAAATCACGCGCTTTTCTCTGCTATTGCGCCGCCACGACGTCCGCTACCGCCGCAACACTAATCTGCGCCGCAAAGGGGTTTTGCGTTGCGTCGGACCTCCGCCACGCCACGCACCGCCGCGATTGCGGCCGCTACCACCGCTTTTAACTACAGAGTTTGAAATATTAAAGTTCTAATTACAAATCTCAAAGGTTATGTTTGTATAACTTAAGAAGAAAGGATTGGAATAGAACGGAATGAAATGATGATTTTATTTCATCATTTGGGAAGAAGATGGAATGCAATGGGTTATAAATTTATTATTCCTATATTCTCCTTATATGAAAACACTAATATTATAAATGATTGTACCTTTAATAATCCTAAAAGTTACATTTTTTATGTTATTATTTTCTCTCTATGTAAGTAAGAAAAATATTAAGTCAATATTTTAAGGCTGCATTACAATTTAATGTATAAATTATTGTCTCTGCTGTCAAAAAAAATAAATTATTGTCTCTTTTTTGGTTCGGACCATTGCTAGCTACCCACAAAGTATCCTAACGCTTTCAATGAAAGACTAATCTCCGATCAAGCTTAGGATCAAATTTCGCACTGGCCAACACCGAGTTTGTCCACTGCGGGAGTTGAACCCGAGAGCACCGGGTCGACCCCCCATGTCCCAGGGTAGAATAAGTCATTGGGCCAATGGCGTTGGTTTACATTATTGTCTCTATTCACATATTTTCTCAGTTTTATTATCAAATCAAATAATGAACATATCAATTCATTTCTATATGATCAATAAATATATCCATTAATTAATAATCATTAATAGTTTTGATATAAGAATTAAATGCTGGTTAATTTGCAACTGTTAATGAAACAAAAAGAGTTAATTTGCATATGCCATAACTCTGCGCCACATTATCAAAGCACTATACCAGGTGCTGGGGCTCTGTTAATACTATGACCAAAAACTAGGAAGACTTATCTCGAGAAGGGTCTCAGAGATTGAGACAGCACAAAATCAATGTAGCCCGACATGAAGGTAAGTAGTTCAATGACAAAGACTGGTTGATGGGGGATTTTACCTAACCAAATCTAAAATGGAAACCCTAGTAACAAATGCTGTAGCCACACCCATATCTGGGAAGGGCCAAAATTATGGTGCACCACACCATTATGCCAAATCACTCTGCCACGGGCATCTGGGGGATGAGAAACCTCCCCCTGGGTGCAATTGACTACTTAAGAAGAACAGCTATCCAATGTGAAGCAGGGCTACATATAACCCCAGTTTACCAAAGCAGAAAACAATCTGATCATTTAAAGAGTTAACTGAAATAGATTAATTAAACAAAAAATCAAGTATCATATTCATTAAAAGAATAACTTAGGTCCCATTTTCGTAACATATTACACAGCTATAAGTCATGTCGTATAACTTAGGTCCCAATTGACTACATGAAATCACTATTGAATGGCTCATGACACTGACAAATAACTTTCCCAAATATACCATATTGCTCATATCATTCAGTGGATTTCATGTCGTATTGTTCATAAGCAGTTTCATAATAATAAAAAGTTTCATGACCAAATAGCATTATTATTACTCTAGTTAAAAATATGACAGGTTTAAAAATTGGAAACGGATACAGGCGCTGTCTAATTCGCAAGTGGCATGCTAAATTACAATTTCACACACAACACCAATCTTCACAACGGACTAAGCAACCATACTCCTGAATTAGACAAAGACATTAAAATTATCCTCAGCGCCAATTAGCCAGACCGTGCAGCCAGAAAGAAAGCAAAAATTTTGAAATATGAAATACTAAAAACAAACGAATCCAAAACCTTCTTTGAAACAAAGTAAAAAAACAAATACTACGAAACTCAAACAAGCCAAAGTTATATCATACTATCATTTCATTCATTTGACAAAAAAGGAAAATCACCACTACAAAGCAAAGTCTAATCAAAACAATGAAAGAAAATTAGAACCCTATATAACTCAAACAAACAAAAAAAGTTAGACATGAAGAGTACCAGAAGAAGTAAGTCTAAAGACGCTACCTCCCTCCATCCGGCGACGAAATCCAGCCCCTTTTGATCTCACCTATTCTCCAATCATCTACTGCATCAACAATTCATTCTCTGTGAGTGTAACATTGACCAATTCAATTTAATAATATTTTAAAAAATTACTAGAATACAAAGAAAAAAGGTCGATGAAACCTCACTGGAGAGCAGATAGTTAACGCAGCAATAGAGTCCCGGCAGATCAAGTTAGGGTTCCGGCGACGACAGAGAAAGACGGATAGATAGAGGAAGAAGAGAAAAATGGAAACGACCCAGAGCGATGCAAAGAGTGTGTGTTACTTACTTTCCCAGTGGATTTTTTATTTGTTGAATTATTTGTTATTCGTGCTTTGGCCTATTCCAACGCAGATAAAATATTCAAAACAGGCGTCGAAATCGGAGAGGTGGGATTTTTTCCTCATAATAGTTGATCGGTTGATCCACATCACAGTTAAAAATTGAGTTTAACTAATTCAATTTTAATTATTTATGCCGTTTTGTTTAGAATTGGCATACCCACGGCTGCTATCGTGTTTTTTTTTATGAATGAACTTAGACAATATTTAAATAGTCTAAACATTACTTCGTAAAAATAAAGACAAATTTAGAGTAGATAAAAAACGAGTTTCAAATAAAAAATAAATAAATATTAAAATCTAAAAATGTAAAATTATCATTTAAAAACAATCTGTGCATTTATCCGGTGTTTTTTTTATATCAGTGTTGTTATCCGGTGTTTTTTATATATCAATGTAGTCATCTCGTGTTTTTATATATATCATTGCAGTTATCCCCGTATTTTTTTATATATCAGTGAAGTTATCCCGTGTCTTTTTATGTATCAGTGTAGTTATCTCATAGTTTCAATTGATTATTTGAGTTGATTAGTAGATTATAGTAGATAGTAAAAGATAGATAGTAGATTATCAATAAGAAATATTTATCCCATGTTTTTTATATATCAGTGACAATTACTTGTCTTTTTTTAGGTATTAGTGACAAATATTTGTCACGTGTGTTTTAAATATTAATCAGTTTAAATAGTAATTAAGCCTTCTTGTTTTTTTAGATAGTAGGTTTATAGTAGTCTTCAAAAATTATAATTATCAATTGCAAATATTAATCCCGTGTTTTTTTATATATCATTGCAGTTATCCCGTGTAAAATTTATTCCTCTTCAAGTTATCAGTTGAAACTAAAATTTATTCCTCTTCAATCTCACTCCCTCCTCTTCTGCAACAAGAACAGCAAGATGTCCTCTTCTCCCTTCTTTCTCGTTTCCTTTCTTTCAATCTCACCATTATTCTTCCTCCATCTCTCTTCTCTCAGGGTGAAATCAAAGAATAAAAGATGTCAAAAAATCAAAAACCCAAATCTGGCGTTCTCGTTCTCGTTCATCGTTCTCACGGTTTCACCGTTCTCCTTCATCGTTCGTCATCCCAAATCAGATTCAATCGTTCTCCTTCATCGTTCTCCTACGCATGAGCAGCAGCTTGCGCTTCTTCTTCTTCTTGTGCGCAAACCATTGTTGCAGATTGGTGCCTTGTTTGTTCCGCGATTTCCTCTACCTGAAACTGCCTTGAATCGCCTCTGTCAACCACTGTTTGGTGATGAAATTTCCCAAACTCAGTGCTTTTACATGCTGGAACCCTAATTTCGAATTTCCCCCAAGTTTTTCTAAAAGTTCAAAACCGAATTTGCTGCTTTCGAATTTCTATTACGGTTTGGTGTATCTGTTTTCCTTTCACCTTTTTCATTACGATTTTCCCAGAACTGTTTTCCTTTCACCTTCTTTCTTCATCTTCCTTTATTTTCAGATTTGTCTTCATCTTCCTTTGAATGTTTCATATTTCTGTTCATGGTTTCAAGAAATTGAAGATGAGTCACATCTGCTGCTTTCTAGATCTGTTTTGCTTTCACGAAATCAAAATCGAAAATGGGTCTTTATTGTTCATATTTTGTTATTGTTCATCGTCTTTCCAGATTAGATCTGTTCATGGTTGTTTTTAATTTGTTTTAGTGTTTTGATTCTGTTTCTAAGTTTTAATAAAATGTCATTTTGTTTCCAGATTAGATCTGTCTTCCTTTGAATGTTATTTATTAATATTAAGAGTTAATAATAATAATATAATTTATTTAATTATTTTAATTATATTTTAATTATATTAATATGATGCCACGTCAGCCCCTCTTTTTTTTGAATGACAAATCAGCAAAAAAAAAATGAAAATCCCTCTTTGGACTAAATGTTCTGAGTTTTTTAAAACAGGGGGACTAAATGTCTGAGTTTTAAAATAGGGGGACTAAATGTCTGAATTTTTAAAAATAGGGGGACTAAAACTATAATTTAGCTTAGTTTAAATAGTCATTAAGTCTTCTTGTTTCTTAGATATATAGTAGGTTTGTAGTATTAGTCTTCAAAAAAATTAATTATCAATGATCTAGTGCTTTTTTTTATATATTAGTGCAGTTATCTCGTGTTTTTTTATATATCAGTGCAGTTATGTCGTAGTTTCAATTGATTATTTTAGTTCATTAATAGATTATAGTAGATAGTAAAAAAGAGAGATAGTAGATTATCAATAAGAAATATTTGTTTTAAATATTAATTAGTAGTTTAAATAATCATTAAATCTTCTTGTTTTTTAGATAGTAGGTTTAAAGTAGTATTCAAAAATTTTAGTTATCAATGACAAATATTAATTCTGTGTTTTTTAGATATCAATGCAGTTATCTGTAACACCCTGATAATTTCTAACTTGTAGAAATTACCGAAATGCACTACTGGCCTATATCAGAGTAACTTCCTTTTTAAGATATTGAACACAAACTAAACATCGATTCAAAACACATCAAGCGCACTTACATAACTGAACATAACTTAATCAGGACAATTGAAATTCGTTCCTTACATCACTCAACTTAGTGTTCAATACCAAAATAAGAAGTCTGCGGAAAGCGATTTACAACTTTTAAAAACGTAAGTCATACAATCGAACAGTTTAAGATACTGAAAGGAAAATACATGACAGAATAACTAAAAGCGTCAGCAACTCCTCAAGTAGCTCCAGGCCCATGCATCATCATCTTCGACTTATCCTGCATCTCTGGAAAAAAACAACAATGATTGGGTGAGACAACTTGTCTCAGCGAGTTCTATCGATACCCCTTACTAACTCTCTCGGTTCATTATGCTTGATTCATAACTCATAGTCCTAATAGTTGACTATGTGGCTAATTCTAACGTTGTCCTCATAACCCTTAAGCCGGCTACGAGAGGCAACACTAACACATGATTTTTAGCATGTTACCGGTCATTTGGCAAAATAAACTCCCGGTGAACCCAATCCACTAATCACTAGTGGGCAAACCTCATGGGGCCTAGGTTCATAGGGCTCATGACTTCCCCTCCCCTAGCACACTAAACTGAAATAGGGTCGTCACCCTAGACTGAACTGATGTATATATTTTAATATACCTGAACATGAACATAACATAATATTAATTTGACATAAACATAACTTAGTCTTATTCTTAACCTTAGGGCCTTTAGTCCGTCTTATCTTATCATAACGTGATCTCACTCGTGATTTCTAAAGTTCTTAACTTAACTCATAATTATTCACCATTCAATCCAAACATAATTACATCAACCACACTCAGCATAATCATAACATGAACTTACCTCAATCATTGTCATTACCGTGATCCCGACGTAGACGGCCCAAAAATCGATTATTTTAGGAGTCGCCACCCAATTTATTTAATAAGAAAAATTGAGAAAAACCTAACTAGAAGTTATTGGTATGCCGTGAACTAGAATGGATTCGGGAGTCGATTATGCATAGGGAAGGGCAAAAACTTAATTCCACTACACCCCTAATACATCTGTCCTAAGACAGTTACCCTAAATCTGATTGTGCAAGTATTAATAAATTACGAGTTATTTGTTTACTCCAAAATTAAGTAAAAAAGAATTATTTAGAAATAAAAAATAGGGACCGATTTAAGAAAATTTAAATTTGACTTGACGGGAAAGCTCCGCTCTTACGTATCCTCGGGTGCAATGAGGAACTCAAGAGTCACGTAGTTCTTTCTTGAAAATTTTGTTTGTTGGTTGATTTTATTTTTTGAAGGGGTTTAAGATCACTAAGTTGTACAACTCAGGCGTCTTAAACCAGGATTGCGAGGTTGACAAGATGTACATCTCAATCAAGCTCATTTTTTTGGAAAATAGGTGTTAAAGAAGAAAAAAATTGATTATTTATTGGAGAACATTAATTTTGCTTGGCGGGGAAGCCCCGCTCCTACGTATCTCCGAAGCGGAGAATCAAAGGCTACGTAGTTCTTCTAGAAAATGTTTGTTTGTTTTGTTGATTTTAATTTTTGAAAGGGGTTTAAGATTAAAGCCGTACAGCAAAAGTCTCTTAAACCGGGATTGACAAGATGTACATCTCAGCCAAACCCATTTTTATTATTATTTTTTTTTGAAAAAAAAAGCGAAAAGAGAAAAAAAAAAGTACTTTGAAGAGAACTAGCGCTTATTCTTCATTTTAGAAATAATAATGATCATAATAATAATAATAAAAATATTAGTAATAATAATAGGTAACAACAACAATAATAGGAAATAAATAAATCACAAAAACAAGGAAATGGTGCAAAACCGAAATGAAGGGGTGTAAACAATAGTTGTATTTAGGAAAACGTGGGGGGTTGTAACAGTAAAATAGGGGTATAGTTAATAGGCTAAATTATAGTTTTGGTCCCCCTATTTTCAAAAATTCAGACATTTGGTCCCCCCATTTTAAAACTCAGACATTTGGTCCCCCAATTTTAAAAAATCAAAGACATTTAGTCCCAAGAGGAATTTTCAGTTTTTTTATGGCTAATAATCAAAGACATTTGGTCCCTCAATTTTAAAAAATCAAAGACATTTGGTCCCCTAATTTTAAAAATCAAAGACATTTGGTCCCTCTTTGGACTAAATGTATTTGATTTTTTAAAATAGGGGGACCAAATGTCTGAGTTTTAAAATAGGGGGACCAAATGTCTGAATTTTTGAAAATAGGGGGACCAAAACTATAATTTAGCCTAGTTAATAAAAGGGGGTTACATTAGGGAAAGTGGGGTGGGATTTGCGAAAGGGGTAGTATTAAAAAAAATGGGGTGCAGGCAACAGTGGGTGCGCTGTGATATAAAGACGGGGGTGTGATTAGCAGAAATAGTCCAGTTTGTGTTTTTTGTGTTTTTTTGGAACTGACTACGGGTTGGGCCTTTATGGGGAGGCTGTACTCATTAAAAACGGGGGTGTGGGTAGTAAAATTGATAAAAAATAAAAATTCATAAAACAGAATAGAAACCGGACTATATAAAGCCAATGTAAAACCAAAATAGAACCCTAGTTTTCCTCCACTACTCAGCCGCAACAAATGTCCAAGGAGAGAGAAAACGAAATTTCAGCAATGGAGAGAGAGAGGAAAATCGTGGAGAGAGAGAGGGAGGATGAAAGAAGAAGGAAAGAAAGGAGAAAGAGAGGGATGCGAAGGGAGAGAGAAAGAGAGGGATGCGAAGGGAGAGAGACAGAGAGAGAGGGGCGCGACGGTGGTGGTAGGTGGCGGCGGTTCATGGTGGTGCGACTACGGTGGTGGTTGTTGGGTCGAGGTTTGGATAGGTGGTGGTTGTTGGTTTTCGAAAATGGAGGAGAGTGGGTTGGAGGTTGTTTTGTTGTAAGGTGTTTGTTGGTGGGTGGTTTTCGGCCGTGGGAGAGGCGGCGACGGTGATGTGGTGGGGTGCGCCGTGGTGGCTGTGGGTGGAGAGAAGGGGACGGTTTTGTGGTGGTGGTTGTGCTCTCCTCCCTCTTTTCCCTCTTTCTTTCTCTCCCCCCCCCCCCTTTTGCTTCTTGTTTGTTTCCTCCTCTGTGTGTGTTGTTAATTAATTTTTTTTTCTTTTTTGTTACAGTGCCCCTACGGTTCCCCCTTGTTCATTGATTCTGTTTTGAGTTTTTATAGAGCCAACTAGCATATTGAGACAAATTGGTTGTTGTGCTTTTGCAGGAAAAATCAGAGTAGTGGAGCAGCAACACTAATTCAAGGCTGTCTTTGTTGGAGCAAAAGAGGAAAATGTAGGGGGCATGAAGAAAGGAGGACTTGGCTTGAGGCTGAAAATAAGAATAGTACCAACACCACAACAACAGTATGCTGCACATGTCTCTATATTATTTTTTTTTGAAAATTTGTAATTGTACTTTTCTATTTTTTTTTTGTAATTTTCGTTTTCTATTATTTTTTTATTTATTTTTAATGTGTAAAAAAAGTAAAAATAATTAATAATAATTTTTAATTCCAAAACAGATTTTTTTCATAAAGTTTTTACTTAAAAAAAATTCTACTAATGATAATAATATTGATAAAAATGCAAAAAATCAACAATAAGCCCAAAATGACACGCAAAATCAATTAAAATCACAAAAATGCACAAAAATGATATTTTTTGGAATTTTCGCGAAAAAAGACAAAAATGCCGGTTAAAATTGGGTGTTCACAATCATAATTAATATCATAATAATCAATCCCAATCTCAACATCCAAAGCGTATTCTCACAAAGCGACTTGACACCGGTTTTCACAATCGAAAGACCAAACCAGATGACATCGGAATTTAGCGAAGACCTCTCTACGGAAAGCTTATGAAGTCTAGTCTCTGGCGGTATTTGTATAATTTCAAAATGACGAGTCAAATAGTACAGTTTTCACAAACAAGGCAGTAGGTCCAGAAAATGGGACAGTGACAGTGACAGTGTCCTGAGTTGGAACTCTCCTAAAGTGGTCAAAACTAATCCAAATGACCTGAAACTTGTGCCTAAACAGTAGAAAATCTTGACTAGTTTCCCAATAAACAGAAATTATGCAAAAAGGAGTTCATTTGAAAGTGCTATGCTCAAAATATCGAACCTATGTCAGGACTATCACCAGAATTCTAACCTAACTTGTACTGCTCATATCTTGAGCCACACAAGTCCACTTGCAACCAAACCAAAGCCAAAATGTCAAGCATCAAGTCTAGTTTCCAGAATGACAGGTTATAAAATTTTTGGATACCTAGATCATCCCCAGATACCCAGAAACGAACCTATCCCTAGATTGTCTCCAGAATTCTACCCTAACTTGTGATGCCCATAACTGGAGCTATACTACTCCAAATGCGACCAAACAAAAGCCAAAATGACAAGCATTCAATCTAGTTTCTAAAAGGGTAAGTCACATAATTTTGAACCGGTAAAACAGTCCCAGTTACCAGAAAACCGAACCTATCCAGAATGTCTCCACACAGTGAAACTATCAACACAATAAGCATCCAATTTCAGTCATCAAAACATATATTCATCAAGGAACAACAACAAATATATTAACATCAATTTCCCTAGTGAGTATAGAACTCACCAATTTGCCGAATACGCGAGAATCCTCGAGAGAGCACGAACTAACGGAGACTCACGAACTCTCCCAAATCCGCTCCAAATTACTCACAACTGAAACCCAGCCACTGAAATGACTCCTAGGTTGTTCCAATTTGTGATATAGGTACTGAAGTTGGTCCTACAGCTCTCTAATTCAACATGCAAAAGTTTATACTTCAGTTTTGGCTAAGAAGGCTTATGGTGGTCATCAATGGTGAGTTAAGGTGGAGGAGGGGGATGATTTCAGATTGAGTATCAATAGGAAGGGGAAGGTGAGCTGATTCTGATGGTGCTATTGGATTGAGCATGCATGGTACTTTGAGGAATTCCCTCATTTCTTCCTCCCTCCCTCTCTCTCGCGTCCTCTCCTATTTTTCCCTTCTTTTGATTTTCTGAAATTTCACAAGTGAAGGTGTGGTTCTGTTTTAGTTCAGCTGGGGGGTTAAGTGACAAGGTGGGAAAAGACCGATCTACCCCTCAGTTACTAATCCTCCCCTATGACTCCTATTAGCTCTAATTAGCCTAACTCAAAGCATTTAATCATCAATCACACACAATTCGAATAGTCAACAAATCAAACACTTCATTTTATTTTCAACAACTTAATTAACCATCCAATATAATATCATGCCAATTTAATTAAAATAGCAAAAAATAGGGGATGTTGCATTATCCCGTGTTTGTTTATATATCATTGCAGTTATCTCGTAGTTTCAATTGATTATTTTAGTTGATTAGTAGATTATAGTAGATGGTAAAAGATAGATAGTAGATTATCAATAAGAGGTGATAGTAGATTATCAATAAAAGTGTAAATAGATTTCGGAGAGAAAAATTAATATTTTAAGGTGATAATTTTTTCCAAAAAGGTGATAGTTTTTTTGTTTTTGTTTTTTAGTGTGACTCATTTACATTTTTATAGGTAATTTTAGTAGAGTAGTGTTTGTATAAATTTAGAAATTTAGTTAAAAAAACTAAAGTGAAATGATAAGAGAAAAAGATGAATTGTCTATTTATACAAACAAACTTCTTATGAAATTACCAATTTGGATCTCTTATTAACAAGACACATATCTAATTTAAGGGTAAAAATGTCATTACTCTTTCTTTCTTTCTTTTTCACCTTACACTCTTTTTCTTCCTTTTTTTTCTCTTTCTTCTTACACTCTCTTTCCTTTTTTTTTCACTTTTCTCTTACTTTTACTTTTCTCATAAACAATTCATCTTTTTCTCTTATCATTTCACTTTAGTTTAAGAGAAAAGTGAAAAAAAGGAAAGAGAGTGTAAGAAGAAAGAGAAAAAAAAGGAAGAAAGAGAGTGTAAGAAGAAAAAGAAAGAAATAAAGAGTAATGACATTTTTACCCTTAAATTAGATATGTGTCTTGTTAATAAGAGATCCAAATTGGTAATTTTATAAGAGGTTTGTTTGTATAAATAGAGAGGTTTGTTTGTATAAATAGATATTAGATAGGACTACTGCAAATGAGGATTTTTTTTCATTCAAACATTATTGCATTTCATTCAAAAAATAAAATGAATAGACAATGTTGTGCAAAAAAAAAATAGACAATTCTTCAAATTTCATTTCTGATCAAAATATGAATTGTTCAAGAAAACTCTCGGTTAGAGGTCTTAAGTTTTTTTTTTGATAAAAAAGATGTATTAAATGGGAACACTAGGGGTGCTCCAACCCAATACATAGAGAAAACAATTCTATAATAATGTTAAACAGTCCAATGGGGTATTCCACCTTTAAATTACAGAAAAAGTAACATTCTTTCCTACATTGCCAACAAGCCAACTCCATGAAGTGTTTTTTATATTGTTTGTCACTAATTCAGGACTATGTGACTTCTCTTGAAATACTCTGCGATTCCTTTTTAACCAAATTGCCCACATTGTTGTTAACCAAATCAAATATTTGAATTTCCTACAATATCTTCTTGTGCCAACTTGTCCATACCACAAGAAATGATCCAAACCTGCTAAAACCATATCTCATTGCTCTCCAATCCAAACATCCACACCATGCCAAACTCTAGTAGATAAACTCGAGTTAAAAAAATGAATTGTTCAAAAAAACACGAGTTCGGTATTTGATTGGAACAATTCTTTATCAGATTCCATTTCTTAAATGAATTTCAGACTAATTACAACTTAATCAAAACTTTTTTCTCCAAAAAATCGAAGGTCAAAGAAAAAAAAAGAATGGACATATGTATCTAAAGAAAAATTGATATAATAATTTGATGGTTTTATCATAAAGTACTATTTTGAGATAGAAAAGTAAATTTTTTCATACCTACAAAGTATGAAATTTTGTATATAATTTGATAAGTATACCATAAAGTTTAAATAAATCTTATGTAGCTAAAGATTTAGCCCGCTGTAATTTTTATGTTACAAGATTTATTTTATGGTATGTTTACATTGCTAATACATACGATTTGGATGAATATGTCTCAATTTTGACATAGTTTCTTTTGATTATTTTTGTTTTACACCACTTCTCAATCTGCTAATTTTTCTGATTTCCAATGTGATATTCCCGAACTTAAAGGATTATTCTCTTTAATTTGTTGTGAATCTAATATGACTGAGGTTAATATAAACACCTGGTGGATTGATTCTGGATCAACAATCCATATAACAAATTCATTGTTTGGTATGTATAACCTAAGGAAGCCTGTGGGAAGTGAGTAAATTGTCCTATCAGGCAGCATGATGGGCTCACATGTGGAGGCTATCAGAACTTGCATTTTAATTTTGAATAATGGTTTTGTTTTGAAATTAGAAATGACCTTTTATGTACCAAGTTTCTCACGGAACTTGATTTTAGTTTCTAGACTTGTACCATTTGGAGATTCCTTTAGTTTCAATAACACTTCGTTTGAATTATTTAATAATTCTGAATGTGTTATGAATGATTACAAAACAACTCCATCTATAGTTCAATGCAGGTTCAAACTGGCATTAAAAGGTGTAATATTAACGAGAATTCCTCTATGTTATGGCTTCAGAGATTAGGACATATCTCCATAGAGAGAGAGGGAGAGAGAGAGAGAGAGAGAGAGAGAGAGAGAGTTAAAAGATTAGAAAAAGATGGGGTACTCAATACTCTAGATTTTGCTAACTTTGAAACTTGTGTTGACTGCATTAAGGGAAAGCAGACCAACATGTCTAAGAAAGGTGTCATTAGGAGTTCAAGCCTATTAGAAATCATTCATACAAACATATGTCGTCCAAATATGGATGCACATGGTCAGAAATATTGTATCACCTTTATAGATAATTACACACGATATATGAATGTTTATTTGCTTCATAATAAAAATGAATCATTGGATGCCTTCAAAGTCTTTAAGGTTGAAGTTGAGAACCATTGTGGAAAGCAAATAAAGATAGTGAGATCAGATCGGGGTGAAGAACATTATGGTAGGTACATTGAGAGTGGACAAGCACCGGTCCATTTGCTAAGTTTCTTCAAGAGCATCCGATTGTTGCCTAATACACTATGCTTGGTTTTCCAAACCAGAATGGTGTTGCAGAAAGAAGAAATTGAACATTATTGGATATGGTGCGGAGTATACTTAGAAATTCAAATCTTCCTAAATCTTTCTGGAAAGAAGCACTAAAGACGGTTGCGTATATTTCAAACTGAGTTCCAACCAAGGCTCTCCCAAAAATGCCTTTTGAATGATTTAAAGGTTGGAAACCGAATTTGCAACATATGCGTGTTGGGGTTGTTCGTCTTATGTGAGTATTTATAACCCACAAGAGAATAAACTGGACCCGAGGACCAGTGTTTTGAAAACCGGCTCGGCTCGGCCGGTCGGACCGGGAACCGGGGGGTACTCGGATTAGGTCACACTGTGGATCAGATAAGCAGTGGTTCGGTGTGACTCGCTGGAACCCGGCCGGGTTTAGACAAACTCGGTGACTCGGGTGGGTTTGCTAAAACCGGCTGGTTTATGCACGTTTTTAAAAAAAAAACTCAAACGATCAAAACGACGTCGTTTTGCGTTTTAAATTTAAAAAAAAAAGTAAAAAAAAAATCAAAAATAGAAACCAGCAGCAGTGAGTCAGTGACTGAGATGATATGCATTCTCTTCTTTCTCTCTTTCTTTCAAAGAAAAAACCCTAACCCAAATCTGAGTCCAAGTCGTTGTCGCCGTCGCCTGCTCGCCTGTTCGCCGTTCGTCGCTGTTGCCTGTCACAGAGTCGCCGTCGCCTGTTCACCGTTTGTCGCTGTTGCTGTCTCTGTGTCTCGCGCCGATCGTCTCTCTTCACTGTCTAGCAGAACTCGCAACTCGCAACAAGTAACTCGTCGCCTGTACTTCGTTTTAATTCGTGTTCTATCTGTGTTCTGTTCTGTGTTCTAGTGTTTTAATCTTCGTTTTAATTCGTGTTCGTTTTAGTTGGTTTTTGTTGTTGTATTTGTATTAGTTGTTGTTGTTGTATTTGTATTAGATGGATTTGGATAATTTGCTAGCATTGTGAGATTATGTTAGATCATGTTATTTATGACAGGCAGGATGTTATTTGTGACAGATCATGTTATTTGGATAATTTGCTAGCATTGTGAGATTATGCTAGCATTGTGTTATTAATGTTGGATAATTTGTTGTTGTTGAATTTTTGTTAGATTTTTCTAGGCAGGATGTTAGACTTTTGTTAGAATTTTTGGTAGCATTGCGGGATTATAGCATTGTGGTGAATTTTAGGAAATTAAGTACAGGTACGAAATTTATGTTATATGGGTCTTGAAAATTCGCAAGATAGAGACCGGGTCCGAGTCATCCGGTTCCGATTTTGGTCATGCGGTTCAACTGTCGACCCATCGGTCCGACCCTTGACCCAGTGACCCGGTACCTTCACCGAGTCGGCCACCGGTCCGAGTTTTAAAACATTGCCGAGGACCATTAGTAGGTATTTTATTGGATATGTTGAAAGGTCTAAAGGTTACAAATTTTAGTGTCCATCTCATACAACTTGGATTGTGGAGTCAAGAAAAGCAAAGTTTCTTGAAAATCATTTGATTAGTTGGAGTGATCAAATCAAAAACTTAGTTTTTGTGCATGATCTTATAGAGTCTCAACCTTCCACTTCGAGTGACAGATTGGTTGTCGTTCATAATATTCCTCAAGTTCAAATGAATATTGATCAAGCAATCATTGGGATTCCACAAAATGCTGATAATCTGGTAAATCAAGTTGATCATTAAATTCATGAAAATGACGAACAATTAGTTGAACAATGTGATCCACAAGAAAATGTTGATCCAACATTGAGGAGATCTACTAGGACAAGAAAACCAGCTATTTCTAATGATTTCATAGTGTATGTGCAAGAATCTGATTATAATATTGGAGCTGAGAATGATCCTGAAACCTTTACACAAGCCATGAGTTGCAAAAAGTTAAATCTATGGTATGAGGTCATGAATGATGAGATTAATTCCATAAAAAATAACGATGTTTGGGATCTTGTAGAGTTACCTAATGGGGTCAAAGCCATTGTCTGTAAACGGGTCTTTAAAACCAAGAAGGATTTATTAGGTAACACTAAGAGATGCAAGGCTAGACTCGTAGCTAAGGGGTTTAATAAAAAAGAAGGAATCGACTACACATAGACTTTCGCTCATGTATCTAAGAAAGATCCACTTCGCATCATCTTGCCATTAGTTGCACATTTTGATCTTAAGTTGCATCAAATGGATGTGAAAACATCCTTTCTTAATGGTGATTTAGAGGAGGAGGTTTATATGAAACAACCTGAAGGTTTCTCCTCTAGTGTTGGTGAGCATTTGGTTTGCAAGCTTAAGAAATCCAAATATGGTTTAAAAGAAGCCTCCCGTCAATGGTATCTAAAATTCCATGAAATAATTTCTTCATTTGGATTTGTTGAAAATCCCATGGATCAATGCATATGCGAGAAGGTCGATGTGAGCAAAATTTGTTTTCTTGTTTTATATGTGGATGATATTCTACTTGCCACACGAGGTTAAACAATTTCTCTCCAAAAAATTTGATATGAAGGATATGGGTGAGGCATATTATGTCATTGGCATTAAGGTCCATAGAGATAGACCTCGAGGTATTTTAGGTATATCACAGGAAACCTATATCAACAAGGTTTTAGAGAGATTTCAGATGAAGGACTGTTCACCAAGTGTTGCTCCTATTGTGAAAGGTGACAAGTTCAATTTGAACCAACACCCTAAGAATGATCTTGGGCGGGAACAAATGAAAAATATTTCTTATGCTTCTATTGTTGGAAGTCTTATGTATGCTCAAGTATGCACAAGGCCCGACATTGCATTTGCTGTTGGAATCATAGGAAGATATCAGAGTAATTGATAACCCTATTTTATATAGGTTATTTATGCTCCTAATACTTAAGTCAAGCTTACTTCTCAAGTAATTCTAGTGCTTAAATATGTGAATATATGAATATTAGAATAAATATAGGTTATGAGTCAATTCCTTAAACCGTGGGCATAATCAAATGCCTTTGTGAATATGTTTGATGTTTTGCTTTAGCGCTGCAGCGGTATGCTATCAAGGAGACGCTACAACGTTATATGATGGCTGACTATTGAGATATTTGTGTGGCCACTTGAGAACATGATGAGTCACCACCCTTATCTCTTCCTCTCAGCTGGATATTTTGACTTTCAAGTGGATGCTAAATTACACTTGGCGCCTCCTAAATGGAACCCATGTGATAGTTGGTGTACTCCATCATTAGTACTTTTTGTAAAGTGCTTTAAGGATAATATCTAAGTCTTATGATCATCATGTTATATTATTATTCTATTAAGACTTAGTTAATAATTTTAGATTAATCAAGATTGCTTCACTAGTAAGTAACATACGTAGACAACAAGTAGTAACTTGGAAGAAGAACTTCTTATGACATAGTAGCTTTTCTCCATTGATATACTACCTTTAAGCTTTTATTTTTAGCATAGTTTTTCTAGTCTTCATCCAAGGTTTTGCTCACGCCTCAACTTCATCCTTTGTATGCTACTTGGGATCATTAGAGTGTATCTTTTGCAACCACTCTTCTCTTGTCTTCATACGGTAACACATACTCTCTAGTTGTATTATGTTGATGGAACTTGTGATGAGCTAACTTTGTTGTAGTTGGATTGTTATTGGTATGTAATGAACCTTGAGTAACTTTTGTATAATATTATGATGTTAGTGTTTTATTCCTTGTGTCATAATGCTTTCAATCTTGGTTTGGGAATGATCAACTAAAACAAGGTAACTTTGTGGGTACAGACATGGTTCACAAAGAGAACTCAAGGAATGATATGAATGAAAACCCTTTAAAGACATTTAAAGGAAGCACCACTTAACTCTAGACATAGGGGAGTAATAGTTCATAAGGCAAATGTTGTAAGAGCTTAATATACAGGGGTAAAACTTATTTAGAGCTTTGACATAGGAGTCTTGTAACATAACCCTGACGAAAGTGACTGAAAGGCACGCCACCAAAAGCGCTACAGCGTCTACGGATTCTCAAGCGCTACAGCGTCTAAATATTATAGAACATTACTCTTGGGAATTTACATAACTATTGAGCTATCCAACTCACTTTTAATTACTTTAACTTAATACTGTTTTATCACAACTTATAATGTTTACAACTCTTTACCTTTACTTGTTACTTAATTCTTTTCACTAAGCCTCTAATCACTTAAACTTCTTAGATTAATTCCAATCCCTGTGGGAACGAACTTTACATATCATTATATTACTTGTTGCGATTGTGTATACTTGCACATCACCTTTTCGCACAACAAGTTTTTGGCGCCGTTGCCGGGGATTGCATTTAATTTTCATTGTTTAAGTTTTTAGTAAACTTAGTCCCTATTTTACACTGGTGTGTTGTTTCTTGTTGCTGCAGCAGTAAGCGCTACAGCGTATGCCCAGGTCTCAACCACCAGAATTTGAACCATACTCAGAACCAGAGAGAAGGTTCAGGAAACTAAGACATCTTCACAGGCTCAGACCCACCATGTCAGAACATAGTCATAGGACCAATTCTGGTAGAGCTACCACTCTACATGGCAGATCTAGTTCTGGTAGAGGAGGGACTGAACCAGGTGGAAGGGGTAGAGATAGACATCAGCAGCCACCCACTCCAAGCTTACATGACCAAGAGGACTGGTACAGACATCAATTCATAAATGAAGGACCTGCTCAAATGGTAAATGACAGAGATAGACCAATGAGGGACTATGCTGTGTTTGATCCACAAACCATGGAGACAAGCATAGCAAGACCTACTCTCAATACAGCTCAGTTTGAATTCAAACCTATGATGTTCCAAATGTTGCAAACAGTGGGACAGTTTGGTGGTGCTCCTCAAGAGGACCCATATTTACACTTAAAGCAATTTTTGGAAGTCTGCAGTAACTTCATCATTCCAAGGGTAAGTGATGATGCATTCAGATTAAAACTTTTTCCTTATTCCTTGAAGGATAGAGCAAAGGCCTGGTTAACTTCTCTAGAGCCTAACTCTATCCATACTTGGAATGAAATGGCTGGGAAATTCTTAGCAAAATATTTTCCTCCAAGTAAGAATGCAAGAATGAGGAATGAGGTTACTGCATTCAGACAAAGAGATGCTGAAACATTGTTTGAGGCATGGGAGAGATGGAAGGAGCTGTTAAGAAAGTGCCCTCATCATGGTATACATGTGATTATCCAAATGGAAACCTTCTACAATGGACTAGATCCAACAACCAGACAAATGTTAGATGCTTCTTCAGAGGGTGTGTTGTTGAAAACCTCCTATAATGAGGCATGTGAGCTGATTGATGATATTGCCACAAATAGCTATCAATGGCCTACAGAAAGGTTAGCTCAGCAGAAGAAGGTAGCTGGTGTGCATGAAATACGTGAAGTTTCTGCTCTATCTGCACAGGTTGCCTCTCTTACTAACATGATAAAATCTATGAGCACATCAAACGCTGTAGCGGTTACCGCTGCAGCGGTACATGAACCTACAGTAGCTGTTATTGAGCAAGCCTCTCCAGGGTCAGTAAGCTGTGTATACTGTGGAGGAGAGCATTTGTATGAAGAATGTCCTGGTAATTCTGTCTCTGTGAACTTTGTGGGTTTCAATAAAAACAATAATCCATATTCAAATACATATAATCCTGGTTGGAAGAACCACCCCAATTTCAGATGGGGAGCCAACAATGCAACAACACCTAATTATAGTGCTCCAACAAATCCACCAGGATTCCCTGCTCACAACTACCAAAGGCAAAATGCCCCTGTCATAGATAATTCATTAGAAGGATTGATGAAAGGCTTTATGAGTGATTGCAAGACAGTCCTGAAAACTCATGAAGCATCCATTAAAAATCTAGAAGTACAGGGGGCAGATGGCTAATGTCCTTTCCCAAAGAATTAGTGGATCATTACCATCCACTACAGAAGCTTCAACTTCAAGTACTACAGGGAAGGAGCATGTAAAAGCTATAACTTTAAGGAGTGGGAGAGATTTGATAGGATCATCAACTGTTTCAGATGATGAAAAAACAAAAATTCTAAAAAACAAAAAGAACCTGCAACAAGCGCTACAACGCCTGAACCTAACGCTGCAGCGCCTGTTGTTGAGAAAACACCACCACTACCCAAAATTATTCCAACATACCCAGATCCTCCATATCCTCAAAGACTTCGAAAGGCTCATGAAGACAAGCAATTTAACAAATTCCTAGAAGTCCTTAAACAGTTGCACATTAATGTCCCTTTGGTGGAGGCTCTCCAACAAATGCCCAACTATGAAAAGTTTATGAAGGATGTACTTACTAAGAGGAGGAGACTAGGGGAGTTTGAAACAGTAGCAATGACTGGGGAATGCAGCATGTTGATGCAGAACAAGCTCCCACCCAAATCAAAGGATCCTGGCAGTTTTACTATACCATGCTCAATTGGAAATTTTTACTCTGGCCGTGCTCTATGTGATTTGAGAGCCAGCATAAACCTTATGCCCAAGTCCATATATACACAGCTAGGAGTGGGAACTGCCAGACCTACCTCACTTACACTACAGCTAGCTGATAGAACTATTGCATATCCAGAAGGAATCTTAGAAGATGTTCTAATAAAGGTAGAAAAATTTGTATTTCCTGTTGATTTTGTAATCTTGGACTTTGATGCAGATAAAGAAGTACCCATCATACTGGGAATGCCATTCTTGGCCACTGGAAGAACTTTGATAGATGTGCAGAGAGGAGAATTGATCATGAGGGTCAATGACCAAGAAGTCAAGTTCAACATTCTCAATGCTATGAAATTTCCAGGACCCAATATTTAAGAGTGCTCTTTTGTCTCTGCTATTGACAAAGTAGTTCAGGAGCACTTCCAGAAAAGCACAGATCATCTGAGGCAACTACTGGACAGCAGTGAAGATACAGGGTCTGATGCAGAAGCTGCAGAGGAGGAGGAGCAGACAGTCAAAGAAATTTGGGTTAAGAAATATGAATCTTTGGAGCAGGAGAACTCAGACATGAGAAAGGATCTCCCCTGAACAACCACCAACTCTGGAACTTAAGGAGTTGCCTTCATACCTCAAATATGCTTATCTAGGTAACAATAGTACTTTGCCTGTTATAATTGCTTCTGACCTTTCTGAAAAGCAGGAACAGGATCTGATTCAGACGCTGCAGCGGCATAAAAAGGCAATTGGTTGGCAAATGTCAGATATAAAAGGTATCAGCCCAACCATTTGTATGCACAAAATAGTGTTAGAAGAAGATTCTAAAAATTGCATTGAATGGCAGAGAAGGTTGAATCCAATTATGAAAGAGGTGGTGAAGAAGGAAATCATTAAGTGGTTGGATGCAGGTATTGTATACCCCATTTCTGACAGTGCATGGGTTAGTCCTGTGCAGTGTGTGCCAAAGAAATGAGGGGTAACAGTAATAACTAATGAGATGAATGAGCTGCTTCCAACCAGAAAAATAACAGGCTGGAGAATATGCATGGATTACAGGAGGTTGAATAAAGCAACAAGAAAGGACCATTTTCCATTGCCTTTCATTGACCAGATGCTGGACAGGCTAGCAGGTAAAGAATTTTATTGCTTTCTTGATGGTTATTCAGGTTATAACTAGATTGCAATATTGCCTGAAGATCAGCAAAAGACTACATTCACTTGTCCATATGGCACCTTTGCTTTTAGAAGGATGCCATTTGGCCTGTGTAATGCACCTGCCACTTTTCAAAGGTGTATGATGGCAATTTTCTCTGATTACATTGAAAGATCCATGGAAGTCTTCATGGATGATTTGTGTTTGGAGAAACATTCCATCTATGCCTATCCAACTTGGAAGAAATCTTGATTAGATGTGAATAGACTAACCTTGTGCTGAACTGGGAGAAATGCCATTTTATGGTGCAAGAAGGTATAGTTTTGGGGCATAAGATATCCAAAAAAGGATTGGAAGTGGATAAGGCTAAAATAGAGGTCATTGAGAAGCTATCTCCTCCAACCAACATCAAAGGTATAAGAAGCTTTTTGGGGCATGCTGGATTCTATAGGAGATTCATAAAAGATTTTTCAAAAATCTCCAAACCTCTGTGTCAACTGTTACAGCATGATAACCCCTTCATATTTGATGAGCCATGCATGTTAGCCTTTGATAAATTGAAGAGAGCTTTAATAACAGCACCAGTTATTATAGCTCCTGACTGAAGTAAGCCTTTTGAGCTTATGTGTGATGCTAGTGATTTTGCCATTGGAGCTGTTCTTGGGCAAAGGTATGATAAAATCTTTCACTCTATATATTATGCTAGCAAAACACTTGTAGAAGCTCAATTGAATTACACAGTCACTGAAAAAGAACTATTAGCTGTAGTATTTGCATTTGACAAATTCAGATCATATTTGGTTGGCACCAAAGTAATTGTCTTCACAGACCATTCAGCCATTAAATATTTGATAACAAAGAAAGATGCAAAGCCTGGGCTAATTAGGTGGGTTCTCCTACTCCAAGAATTTGATTTAGAAATAAGGGATAAAAAGGGAGTGGAGAACCAAGTTGCTGATCATCTTTCTAGATTGGAAAGAGACATTGTAGGTACAGCAGGTGGGGAGATCAAGGAATACTTTCCAGATGAGCAGCTATTGACAATAACTGCTGAATCATCAACAGTTGTAGCGGCCAGTGAAACAACACTTGACGCTGTAGCGGCTGAGCCTGCAACACCTTGGTATGCTGACATAGTGAATTTTTTGGTTAGCAAGGTGGTACCTACTGAGATGACTTATCAGCAAAGGAGAAGGTTCTTCCACACAATGAAACAATATTATTGGGATGAACCTTTTCTATACAAGAAGTGTCAAGACCAGTTAATGAGGAGATGCCTAGCAGAGGAAGAACAAATTCAAGTGCTACAGCACTGCCATTCTGCACCATGTGGTGGGCATTTTGGTGGTGTTAGAACTGCTGCAAAGGTATTACAATCTGGCTACTATTGGCCTTCACTTTTTAAAGATGCCCAAGACTTTATAAAAAATGTGATAGGTGCCAAAGAACAGGGAATATTTCAAACAAACATGAAATGCCTTTAACAAACATTCTAGAGGTTGAACTCTTTGATGTTTGGGGAATGGATTTCATGGGACCTTTTCTCCCTTCTCATGGAAACCTATACATTTTAGTAGCTGTAGACTATGTTTCAAAATGGGTGGAAGCCGTTGCTTTACCCAACAATGATGCAAGGTCTGTGAGCAAATTTTTATTGAAAAACATTTTTACTCGTTTTGGAACTCCTAGAGCCATCATAAGTGATGAGGGATCTCATTTTTGTAATAAATTAATTGAGACCCTATTGGCTAAATATGGAGTCAAACATAAAATAGCAACTGCTTATCATCCACAAACTAGTGGTCAAACCGAATTGTCAAATAGAGAAATAAAAAGAATGTTGGAAAAGATGGTAGGGCCTTCAAGGAAAGAATGGTCAATACATCTAGATGATGCTTTATGGGCATACAGAACAGCTTATAAAACACCTTTAGGGATGTCTCCCTATAGGTTGGTTTATGGGAAGTCCTGTCACCTACCAATTGAACTTCAGCACAAGGCCCATTGGGCTCTAAAAAAACTCAATTTTGACTACAAGAAAGCAGGAGATGCTAGATTGTTGCAACTAAATGAATTGGAAGAACTTAGGCATTTTGCCTATGAGAATGCAGCAATTTATAAAGAAAAAACCAAAATGTGGCATGATCAAAAATTGATAAAAAGAGATCTCACTGAAGGAGGACAGGTACTGCTTTACAACTCCAGGTTAAGATTGTTTCCTGGAAAGTTAAAATCTAGGTGGTCAGGCCCTTTTCAATTGATAAAAATATACAGCCATGGGGCTGTGGACCTCTATGATACAGAAACCAATACCACCTTTAAAGTGAATGGCCAAAGGGTTAAACAATATTTTGGTGAAAATGTGGTAAGGGACAAAACCACAATTGAGCTTAAAGATCTCTAATTTGAAAGAGAAAGTCTGGCTGCAGACTTTAAAGCAAGCGCTCTTGGGAGTCACCCCAAGGATTCTAACAAAATTTTTATGTTTATTCTCTATGCAGGAATTTAGGATAAGCGCTGTAGCGGTTGCTTATTACAAGAGCGCTGTAGCAGTTGTGTTAAATCAAGGCTGGGTGTGGTCAAACAAAAAAATAAAATAAAAAGATCTTCCTCAGGGTGAGCTGGCACTGTGCCCTCATCCCTAGCCTGACCTGCACGTGCACCTATTCACCTGCAATTGTCAAATCAACAGTTTCTTTTTCTCTCTCCCACTTCACTCACAAACCGTCACTTTAATATCCACAACTCCCCACGCTACCATTTTCTTTTTCTTTCTCTTTCCTTGCTCTCTGAAACTCCTCTCAACCGTTACCACTCACCATTCATAACCTTCATTCCTTCTTCTTCCTTCGTCCCAACACACACCAACATTTCCCAAAACACCCAAAACAAATACGCAAGTTCTTAACCAACCATGACTAAAAAGCAAGCTGCCCTAAAACGATCTGGCAAGGGAGCTACTAGGAAACCAGAACCCTCAAATCCTGTCAAAACCACCATGGCCAAGGCAAATCCAGATCCTCAGAGGTTTTGGAAGATGTACTTCATAGCTGAGAGGGGATTCAAGACAGAAAGTGCTCCTGAAGCTTTCTCAACCGCTGTCACGGCGCTGGGATGGGAGAACTTCATTAAGCATAGAAAGGACTACATGACGTCTTTGGTATGGGAGTTCTACTCTGGCATTGAAGAGCCTAAGGAAGGAAAGCCTCAAACACATTCACTGGTAAGAGGTGAAACTGTAAATTTCAACTCCAGAACAATCAATGATATTTTCCATCTGGGCTATCTTGGAAAGGCGCTGGAAATAAAAGTTCTGAACTGGGGAGATGAAGAGATGGAGGCTGTTAGAAGAAGGATTTGTGTGGAAGGATCAACATGGGATAAATTTGGGGCTGAATACAAAATTAAAAAAGCCTATATGTGTGAAGAAGCCAATCTGTGGTGTAGTTTCATCAAACACTCCCTACTGCCTACATCTCACACAACATTTGTGGAAAAGGAAAGACTCATCGTCATTGATGCAATAATGGCTAGAGAAAAGCTAGACGTGGGAAGATTGATAGCAAGGGAGATAGAGAAGTGCAGCGTTAAAAAGGGAGGTAATTTGTATTTTCCTTGTTTAATTACTGAGTTGTGTTTGGAAGCTGATGTAGAGGTTGAAATGAAAGAAGAAAGAAGATCTCCTCTTGGGGCATTTCCTTGCATTTTTAAAGTTAAGCAGAAACCTGCCGCTGCAACGTCTTCTGACTCTGCAGCGCTACAGCGCTTAGAGCTGAAGCAGCAGGTTCTCTGCAAATTTGTAAAGGAAAAATTTGACTGGGAAAAAGCAATGTATGCCCAGATATCCAAAGGAAAAACATTTATTTCCCCTCCTCAATTCCCTGATTGGCTACTGGAGAAAGAGCCAGTTGAAAAACAAGAGAAAAAGGGAGTTAGAACAGAAAAGAAAAAAGCTGTCATTAGCCCAGCAAAGAAAGCAAAGCCTAGCCCAGCAAAGAAAGTGCAAAAAGCTGTGGTAGAGGAAGAAAGTTTGGATTCTGATGACATTGAAAACATAAGTGAGGAAGATGAAGAAGAACCAATTGCAGTCATGAAAGAGATGGAGAAGCATGCGGATGAAGAATCATCAGGTGAGGAGAGTGATACTGAAGAAGAATCTGAGAGTGAAGAAGATGAGCAAGCAGAAGAAATACAGTGTGATCCAACCCCAAGCCCAAAGAAACCAAAAACCCCCCTGCCAAATCATCTAATCCACCATCAACCCCCACCTCCATCCCTGAACCAACCAAACTAACACCCAAGAAAACACCTACCAAGCAAGCCACACCAAAGAAGCCTGAGCCAAAACATCCAATTACCAAAGAAAACCCAACTGAGCAGCCTAAGAAAGTTTATCAGTCATACACCAAGGCTAGAAGAAACCCAGGTGTCAAACTGGCTGAGCACCCAGAAGAAGGTGTTCAGCCAGTAGATGCTGCAGCAACTATGTCTGCAGTACCTAGTGACGCAATGCCTGAGGCAATTCTGACCGAGGAGGAAAATGAGAAGGAGGCTGCTGAGGAGCTAGTGAATTTGCAAGATGAAACAGAACAAGTGCTGGAAGAAAAAGAGCAAGAGCAAACAGAAGAGGAAGAAGTGCAGGAATCAGGCGCTGCAGCGGCAGCAGTACAGGAACCAAGCGCTGCAGCGGCAGCAGTACAGAAACCAAGCGCTACAGCGCCAACAACCGCTGTAGCGGCTGAAAAGACTGCTCCACCTCAGCCAAAGAAGAAAAAGGCAACAAAAGGAGCCCCAGCCCCTTCAAGAGCCAGTAAGAGGCTCAAGAAGGCCTAATAAGGCAAGATTTGTTGGCTTCTTATGCCGGTTATGTACTTTGAACTTTTTTTTTGCTGTTCTAAGGCCTCTCCCTTTTTGTTGTTCATCAAAGCAGTGAGGACACTGCCATATTTAATTTCTGGGGGAGGACCTTATGGTCAATACTGTTTTCAAATTAAGTACAATTATGTTTTTAAATATTAGGTAAAATTAATTATGCCATGTTTTGCATGTGTTGCATGTTTTGTATATTTTGTGTGCTTGGATAGGAAATATGATTAGCTGCATGTTTTAAATTTCTTAGTAAGCAAAAGCTGAGTTATATAGCCAAATGTAAATAAGAATTTTTGAGTAAGGCAGCCTTGTGTAAATAATGAAATGGTTTTATTGCTGCTTTTACACAAAATCCAAGCTTAGTGAAGAACCTAGTTAGCTAGGAGTAATCTAAGGATAAAGTTAAGTTTTGGATAGCCAAGGGTTAGTCAAGTTTTCATTAAAAATTGAGAGTTGTTTTAAAAGCTAAGTTTGGGGGAGCATCGGTTATGTTAAGGCTAGGAACAAAAGATGATAAATTGGTCTTTGCAAAATAAAAAATAATAAAAATGAATGTGGTCTTGAAAAAAGTTGCAAAATATCTTAAATAAATTGCTGAGCTGTTCCAAAAAGCATGAAAAGAAAATGCAAATAAGGAGCTCAGTAGTGAAGATAGCATCTAGTTTTAATCATTAAAATCTAGCGCTACAGCGTCTGCGGACTTTGAAGCGCTACAGCGTTTGATCACTAGACAAAAAGTTTATGCACTGACCAATATTCTGAAAAAAAAATGCCTAATTAAAGCCCTTTGCTGTGCTTTGAAGCCCCTCAGATCTTGTGTGAAATTGTTATTCCACTCTTCTTTTTGAAAAAAAATTCTTTGCCTAACCCAAAAGAAATCCACTCTTCCCAAAACCTTAAAGAAATTCTGAATTTAGCTAGGAACTAAGTTAAACTTTGGCATCACACACTCACAACTGAGCAATAATGATTCTATTTGAATTGTGGACCATAATGATGTGTGAAAATGATAAGATTTAACTTATGCATAAATTCTGTTTAATTTAAAAGCTGCAGCTAGTTTTATGAGCATTTCATCTTGTTCAAGTGTCATTACTTGGGGACAAGCAATGGTTTAAGTTTGGGGGTGTGATAACCCTATTTTATATAGGTTATTTATGCTCCTAATACTTAAGTCAAGCTTACTTCTCAAGTAATTCTAGTGCTTAAATATGTGAATATATGAATATTAGAATAAATATAGGTTATGAGTCAATTCCTTAAACCGTGGGCATAATCAAATGCCTTTGTGAATATGTTTGATGTTTTGCTTTAGCGCTGCAGCGGTATGCTATCAAGGAGACGCTACAGCGTTATATGACGGCTGACTATTGAGATATTTGTGTGGCCACTTGAGAACATGATGAGTCACCACCCTTATCTCTTCCTCTCAGCTGGATATTTTGACTTTCAAGTGGATGCTAAATTACACTTGGCGCCTCCTAAATGGAACCCATGTGATAGTTGGTGTACTCCATCATTAGTATTTTTTGTAAAGTGCTTTAAGGATAATATCTAAGTCTTATGATCATCATGTTATATTATTATTCTATTAAGACTTAGTTAATAATTTTAGATTAATCAAGATTGCTTCACTAGTAAGTAACATACGTAGACAACAAGTAGTAACTTGGAAGAAGAACTTCTTATGACATAGTAGCTTTTCTCCATTGATATACTACCTTTAAGCTTTTATTTTTAGCATAGTTTTTCTAGTCTTCATCCAAGGTTTTGCTCACGCCTCAACTTCATCCTTTGTATGCTACTTGGGATCATTGGAGTGTATCTTTTGCAACCACTCTTCTCTTGTCTTCATACGGTAACACATACTCTCTAGTTGTATTATGTTGATGGAACTTGTGATGAGCTAACTTTGTTGTAGTTGGATTGTTCTTGGTATGTAATGAACCTTGAGTAACTTTTGTATAATATTATGATGTTAGTGTTTTATTCCTTGTGTCATAATGCTTTCAATCTTGGTTTGGGAATGATCAACTAAAACAAGATAACTTTGTGGGTACAGACATGGTTCACAAAGAGAACTCAATGAATGATATGAATGAAAACCCTTTAAAGACATTTAAAGGAAGCACTACTTAACTCTAGACATAGGGGAGTAATAGTTCATAAGGCAAATGTTGTAAGAGCTTAATATACAGGGGTAAAACTTATTTAGAGCCTAGACATAGGAGTCTTGTAACATAACCCTGACGAAAGTGACTGAAAGGCACGCCACCAAAAGCGCTACAGCGTCTACGGATTCTCAAGCGCTACAGCGTCTAAATATTATAGAACATTACTCTTGGGAATTTACATAACTATTGAGCTATCCAACTCACTTTTAATTACTTTAACTTAATACTGTTTTATCACAACTTATAATGTTTACAACTCTTTACCTTTACTTGTTACTTAATTCTTTTCACTAAGCCTCTAATCACTTAAACTTCTTAGATTAATTCCAATTCCCTGTGGGAACGAACTTTACATATCATTATATTACTTGTTGCGATTGTGTATACTTGCACATCACCTTTTCGCACAACAGTAATCCAGCTATTAACCACTAGAAAGTTGCAAAGAAAGTGTCGAGGTATCTTTAAGGGACAAAAGATTACATGCTCGTGTATAGGCAGACGAACAATCTAGACGTGATCGGTTATTTAGATTCTGACTTTGCTGGTTGTGTTTATTATCGTAAACCAACACCAAGTTACATTTTTATGATGGCCGATGGAACTATTTCATGGAGAAGTACTAAGCAAACTATGGTTGCTACTTCTACTATGGAAGCTGAATTTATCTCATGTTTTGAGGCTACTTATCATGGTGTATGGCTTAAGAGTTTTATTTCTGGACTTAAAATCTAGATTCTATTTCTAGGCCTGTGAATTTTTTTTTTTGCAATAGTTCATCTGTGTTTTTATGGATGGTTGTGTTGATTCTCGTAAATCAACATCAAGTTACATTTTTATGATGGCCGGTGGAACTATTTCATGGAGAAGCACTAAGCAAACTATGGTTGCTACTTTTACTATGGAAGCTGAATTTATCTCATGTTTTGAGGCTACTTATCATGGTGTATGGCTTAAGAGTTTTATTTCTGGACTTAGAATCGTAGATTCTATTTCTAGGCCTTTGAAATTTTTTTGCAATAGTTCATCCGTTGTTTTTATGGCTAAGAACAAAAGAAGTGGAAGTCAAAGTAAACACATCGACATTAAGTACTTAGCCATTAGAGAAAGAGTTAAAGACAAAATAGTGGTCGTTTAGCACATTAGCACTGATTTGTTGATCACTGATCCTTTAACTAAGGGCATGCCACCATTGAAATTCAAGGATCATGTAGACAATATGGGACTAGGTCCCGCTTTATGATCGTATACATACAATTGATTATTAGTAAAACTCTATATTGCGATGTTTTCTCATACTCATGCGCACTTCATTTGGACCAAGAATAAACACGTGGTTTATTCATTAAGTTTTGTCTACTATCTATCTATACCATTTACCCACTACCAAAATACCAATTTTATCCTTTTCACTTTTTCACTTTTTCACTTTTTCAAACTTTTTCACTTTTTCACTCTCCCACACACTTTTTCACTCTCCCTCACACTTTTTACTCTCTTCTCCTATTTCTTTTTCCAATTCTCTGATTTCTCAATTTTTCATATTTTTTCACTCTCTCTCTCTCACACTTTTTCACTCTCTTCTCCTCTTTCTTCCTCTAATTCTCCCATTTATCTATTTTTAACAATATATCTGCTTTAATTTAATCTACATGTCACCTTCATTTTTCCTCTTTACTATTTTAAAATTTTCAAATTTTGACAAAATTTTAATATTTGTTTTAGGATAATTAAATCTGTTAACTTTAAAATTGTCTTGAGTCCATACATTACCCACTACCAAAATATCAATCTTATCATTTTTTCAACTAAGCAATTGGAGTATATTTAGGTAATTTTATTTTTCACCTTTTCAAACTTTTTTACTCTCACACACTTTTTCAAACTTACCATTTACTTACTACCAAAATATCAATCTTATGTTTTTCCCAACTAAATAATTGGAGTATAATCAATTATTTAAAAAAAATTATTCATTTTTATAATTTACTCAAACTACTCAAACCTAATTTTTTTAAACTTTTTCGCACACAAATATTTAAAAAAAAATTATTCATTTTTATAATTTACTCAAACTACTAAAATTACTAAAATCAATTAAAATGAGTAAAATCAATTAATTTTTTCATAAAAAATAAAATCAATCAATTTAATCACTACAAAAAATTACCAAGTAACTATTTTATAATTACTAAAAAGGAGTAAAATGCCAACGGGAGTGCAAACGAGAGTGCCAACGAGAACGCCAACGGGAGTGGCAACGAGAGCGGGAGTGCCAATGGGACTGCCAACATTAGTGCCAATGGGAGTGGCAACGAGAGTGCCAACAGGAGGACCAACGACGATGCAAACGGGAGGGGCAACGGGGATGCATATTTTACCTCTAATGTCCAAATACATTATTATGGATCAATGTAATTCTGATTGTCAACGGGGATGCATATTCCACTTTGAATTTCAAATCATACTTTTTGGACATTGTTCACAACTTATCAATATCTTCCAAATTACTATTAAGACTTCATGGTAATACACCGACCATACAGTATCACCTGTGCGTATGCACGGGTAAAAAACTAGTTACCACGTTACATTTATATACTTGAGAAACTAAACATGTCATAATACATAGATGATAATATTTGCTTTTAGAGGAACTATCACTATGATCCGTGTGCTTGTTTCTTAAGGAAATTATTTAATTATCCATTTAGACCAATAATTAGATCCTATGGATCAAGTGGGAGAATGTAATAATATATCAGTTTTATTTTAAATTGATTAACAATAAAACTCACTCTGGAGTGGTCCATAGGTTATGGAAGTTTTGGTTGTTGAAAGGTTTCGTGCTTAATGGTCTTCAATGATCATTATATGAGTGGTAATGGCATGGTTGTTGAAAGGTTTCAAGCTTAATGGTCTTGAGTGATCATTATATGAGTGGTAATGGCTTTTAATTCTTGATGGAAGAATCAAGCCTATAAATAGGCTTTGGTCCCTAAGCTTGCTATCATCCTCCATTAAGAATATACACCATATATATAGGAGAAAGTGAGAGCTTAGAAGAACCAAAAAGCAGTATACTCACAACACCGTAACAATAGCTGGAGCTAAAAGGTACTTCCTATTTTCCGCATCTGGTTCATTGATCTTGTTTGTTTTTTTGTTATCAGAAACATATGATCAATGATAATAATCTTACAGTCCCATATTCGTAAGTCACCTTCATCGCCATGCATCTCTTATGTGTGATATTGTAGATTCTTTGGGTCAGCTTGAGGTTGCCTCTCTTGTGCATATCTTGAGGGAGCAAAATAAGTGGGCTGATTTCTTGGCCAAGGAGGGCGCTCATGGATCTATCGTTGCTCATGGGGACTCTCTCCCTCCGGGCATGGACTCCATCTCCTACTTGACAGGCTTGGCAGCTAGTCTTTTGTTTTTCCTTTCTTTGTTTTGTTACTTTGTAACACCACAAAAAGACTCTATTTTGCCTAATTTTATCAATCACTTGTTTATAATTTGTCTCAATGGTAAGTTGAAGGGCTCGTTGTGGCAACCAATTAACAGCTCCTACTAAAATTAATGTATTCACTTTAAATGTTGTTGGCTAGTCTTCAAAACAAAGAGTTTTAACTGTCACAAAAGCACCTCTATCATCCTTCACATACAAGAAAAAGAGCTAGTGTAATCTAACATAGTGATATTTGTTGAACCAGGTCTCATGGTTTTTTTTCCTTTCAAACTAGTATTTTACCCGTCCATCCGCACGGGTGACACTGTATTTGTTATAATGTGCTATGAAATTATAAATATGTTGAAAATTGCAAAATGTAATAAAAGAAAAAGGAAAAACTCGATAAAAAGCTATATTTCAACTGGCTTAAAATACTTTTGTTGCGAAAAGTAAAAAAAAAGTTGGTATATTCTTCTAATCTGAATAATCAGAAAAAAGAAAATGAGATTTAATATAAGATATGCATCCATATTGCCGCTCCCGTTGCCACGCTCCCATTGGCTCGCCCGTTGCCTCTCCTGTTGCCTCTCCCATTGCCAGTCTCTTGTTATCGTTCCTGTTGCCTCCCTCATTGCCGCTTCCGTTGTTAGTCTCTCATTGCCGCTTCCATGGTTAAGTTTTTTTTTGACAACTGTTAGTGGTCAAATCGATTGATTTTAGTAGTTTTAATAGATAATAGATATATTATACTAAATAGTAAATTTTAGATATTTTAATATTAATTTAATCATTTTAATTAGATTATTAAAAAAAAGTTATTTTGGAATTTTTCATAGTAGTTAAATTTTTATTTTGACAATTATTAGTAGTTAAATTGATTGATTTGAATAGTTTTAATAGATAGATTATAGCAAAATTGCATAAAGAATTTTTCTCTTTCTCCACGTCACAGCTCTTTTTACTCTCTTTGCAATGCATCTTTTGTGCAGTCAACATTGACGCACTGTCTCCCCTTTTCTGGCAGTTGTGTTTTTTTGTTGCTTTTCAACAGGCTTTTTTACTCTCTCTCTCCTCACAGTTTTTTTTGCAGCTTTTGGCCCATCTCTCTTTTTTTCTATTTTGTCCTTTATGTGTCTCTGAAAAGCTTATCTCTTTTTGGCATTTTGCGAATTTATTACCAAAATACCCTATATTTTGGACAAATGACATTTTAATAAGGTGTCTATTATGGTCAATTTGCCGACACTTCATTTTATTAGAGTAGTATGATGATGATGATTGAGAGGGTTTCCACATAAAACTATTAGTGGGATTTTTCTACTCTCTACACATACTTTCACGTTTCTGGTTAGTGCCTGTTTTGAGTCTATAGAAGAGGAAAATGGTGTTGATATTTTTCAGTAGTGGTATGAGAGCTTGCTTGGTTAGGGGAGATATTATCATGTGTGATTCAAGAAGAGGGTTTCCATCATTCATGATGAACAAAAGTTCAAGCTAATTGCTGATAATCACTCTTACTAGAAGCTGATGGTGGAAGACCACTTGTATTAAAAAATTGCATGACCTAATATCATAGAAGGATGGGTCAGGAAGACAAAGGTTGGGAGCTCCAAAATCAAAAAGTAATAATTATGATCCTAAAATATATTGATAAGAGTCGGTTCGAGCATGTACCAACTTATACCAACGCGTATGTGTTATGGACAAACATTGAATCTTTGATACTAACAAAAACACTGAGGAATGAAGCTAATCTCGCCAAACGCTTGGCCAAGTTGGAGTATATGAACTGTCAAAACATGATTGAATATTTGAACACCTTCAAATGTATTTTGAATTACCGAAGAAAGTAGACATGAATTTAAATAGTGAATAAAAAACTCTTTTACTCCTTGGTTATTTGTTTGACACAAGAGAAGTGACTCTAATGACTCAGATTGAAAATAAGCTTGTGCTGAAGGAAGTAACACGTGTGCTTGAGATGTGTCTAATTTTAATCTTAATCTTTGTAGGAAAGTTAGACGAAACCGAGAAGATAAACCAGTTTGGTGCTAGCAGTAGGCATGACAACGAAACTTGACCTCGCGAGTACCCACTGGGGACAGGGGTAGGATTGGGGATATCCATACTCGCCCGATCCTGCTCGATTAAACATTAATTATTTATTTTATTATATGCATATACACTTGTTCTGGACTGGACCAAGAGGCCCATTCAGCAATTAGACATGGATAGGTCCAATCATTTTGATCCACATCCACAATAAATCAACCCATTTATGGCTCTCACACTTGGATGGCTCAGATTCATTTGATCGATCCAACGACTCAAATCCTGCACGAATCTCTATAAATACTGACTCACATTGCCATGAATAGGTACATTCTCATTCCTAGCTATACTACTCTTCTATCCTCAATACTGACTTGAACGTCAGAGTGGCATCGCATGTACCCCACCCGGGTTCACTTTGACATACCCCTTGGACGGTAGGAGACCCACCAACAGCAGTCACCGGATGACTGCTAGGTGCTAAACATTGTAGACCACAGTGGGAGCTGTCTAGCTTTCATCTCATCTCTACCTCTTAAGTATTCTCTCCTGCATTCCGATGGCACCCCGAGGCAGACCCCGGGTCCGAAGCATTGTCGTGTATCAACCCCAACATGAAGACACGCCACAAGGTGTTGCTGCCACTCTTCCAGGCAACACCATCCAAGTCCCGGCTCCACAGCCGATCCAGACTCCTGTCCAACCTGAGGATGCAGCGACCATCTGCCAGCTCCTGGACCTGTTGTGCAATCGCACTCAGGCTATGCTGCAACAAGAAGCGCGCCTCAGGCAGATAGAGAGGCGAATGGCAGCCACGTCTGGGCGAGCTCATCCTCATTGGAGCACTCTTCCCCCGAGGACAGTGAGCTCCAGGCGCCGCAGATCTCCACCCAGACAGAAGTGAGTTCGTCACTTTCCTCCCCGACACAGCAGGCACCAAGGATCAGGTTCACCTCCAAGAACCCTTCCAACTTTGCCTGACGGTACCTACTGGCTTGAGGACTCTCCCTCCAGGACCTCGTCGCTCGCAACCTCCAATTCTCGCGAGAGGTCGCGAAGCTAACCCAAGACCCACAAGAGGCGTCGCCACAGATCTACCTTGAGGAGATCTCCAGCCCGACGTGACCGCCAAGGCATAGACCTTGGGGACGGGTCACCTCACTACTCTCCATGGATCTCCCACGAGGGACCCCTCACCAGGAAGATTGATGATTGTCCAATTCCTAAGGCCCTAGAGAAGCTTCCAGCCCTCAACATGTACGATGGGACTGGGGACCCTGACAGCCACCTGACATACTTCTCTCTCATGATGTGCTACCGGGAGTCAAGGGAACCCGTCCACTACAAGATCTTCCCCCTCACTCTCAAGAAGTCAGCACTAGCTTGGTTCCAGGAGTTGAAGCCAAACTCGGTCTCATCCTGGGGACAGCTAGCTATGATGTTCACAACTCATTTTCCCGCTTTCCGCTTAAAACCCAAGTCTGAAGAGATACTCAGGGCGATCAGGCAGGGAGAGAAAGAAACACTTAGAGAATATCTGGAAAGTTTCAATAAAGAAGCTGCGAATGTCAGGAACCTTGAAGACAATAGGAGGCTCTTTTGGATGAAGGACGGTCTCCGGAAAGGAAGCTTATTCCAAAGAGAAATCAGGATAACAAGCCCCGCGACTTGGTCGATTTTCTTCAAAGATCCCAAAAGCACATGGACTATGAAGAGGACGAGCTGGCCTACAAGGCCATTGAAGTGAGGGAACGACTCGTGAGTCCCGACCCCGACAAGGCTGATTCTCAGAGTACACCTTGCCGAATGCACCGACGCAGAGTTTCGGGACATCAAACAACCCGAACCTCTTGTGCAAAGGAAGGGTCGAACCTCTAAGAAGTACTGTCGTTATCACAAAAGTTATGGACACGGCACCAACAAGTGCAACACTCTAAGAGATGATATTGAAGAGCTGATTCGTGAAGGGAAGATCGCCCAGTACGTGAAGGAAGAAGAGGACAAGACTCCTGACTCTAAGTAGGGAGCCAATCACCAGGACATGGACCTAGAGCTAGGCCTAGTTGAGAAAATAAGCACTCGTGCAAAATGTAAAAGCCCAATATGAATGACTAACTGAAATTCATTTTGCAATTACCGTCTTTAGCTCTGTTCATTATTGTTAGCATTTGTTTCAAAAATTCTTTAAGAGTAAGAAAGAGAAAGGGTCCAACCCCATAGTTAAACATAGAGCAAGGCGAGTTTAAGACACAACACAGCCTGTATGGAGGGACTTCCTGGCCTGCAGGGGCAACACAGCCTGCAGGGAGAGACTGCCTGGCCTGCAGGGGCAACAATTCCTGCAGGGAGGGACTGCCTAGCCTGCAAGGGCAACCTCAATAACATCTTCAAGCCAATATCATCACCCCAAGACGATGGTTTTACAAATACATCCCTTAGATACATGATCGCACGAAGTAGGTGGACGCTAACATGTACCTTGAATCCTGGTAAAGGAATCAAGTGTGCCATGGCGCGCTGAAACAAGCAAAGACTATCGGTAAAAGGGTGGCAGGAGGACGACACCACGATCGTTTGCGTTTTTCCTATGTACCGAGGCGGGAGTCTCATAACTCTCTCCACTTAGCGACTTTAAAGGAGGTCGCAACCCGTTGGACGAGTTTTATCTGGGCCGAGTCCCAGTAAACTATGCTAAGGATATACTTCAAGATGACCTTGGTGGTCACAACCCCATTGGACAAATTCTATCTGGGCCGAGTCCCAGTAAACTGTGCCAAGGGTATACTTCAAGATGACCTTAGTGGTCACAACCCCGTTGGACGAGTTCTATCTGGGCCGAGTCCCAGTAAACTGTGTCAAGGGTATACTTCAAGCTGACCTTGGTGGTTACAACCCCGTTGGACGAGTTCTATCTAGTCCGAGTCCCGGTAAACTGTGCCAAGGGTGTACTTCAATACAAATAATCCAAGCAGACGTCGGTAACACAGCACGAAAAGTGAGTCAAACCTAGCGACTATCTACTCAAAAAAAATCCTAAATCCAACGATAAGGCACAGCAGCACGAAAATCAAGCAGGCGTGAGATCATGAGGTCACGGACACCAGACGCGTTGACGGGCGCTGAGAGGAACTAGGGCGAGATCCCACTATCTCATGCCTAGGCGAGATGCTTTCTACTCTGCAGACCATAACTTCGTCTATGGTTATCTGATTAAGGCATGCGAGCATGCGTTGGAAAGGTAAGAAGCAGAGCTACAATTCTTCTGTTGGGCTTGAAGCCCAATTCAGATGTATTTAAGGTCGAAACTGCGAGATACATTCCAGGACGAGATGCCCTGGTCTCCTACCCACAAACATACTGAACGAATACGGAAGGTAGATGCTGGGAGGGAACGAGATGCGCTGGTCTCGGGTTCCCTCTCCTCTCCTCTGACAGACCGAATAGATCGTGCAACCCAGTCATAGTTAACTCCATCCATCTCCACCACCTCGAGATCAGACTGAAAGCCAGAGTCTCCTGGCAAGGAAGAGATAGCCATTCGAGGCGCCTCCGACGCCACTATTCCAGACTCACTAGGTCCTTCTGACGAACCACCAACCGAATAACCAGCCTCCCTCAAAGCAGCAATAGGCCCTCGATACGGTCCATAGACTCGAGCTGTCTTCTTCGTTCTAGACATCAATATCAACCTGTAGGACAGGGGGCAGGCAGTCAAAACAAGTATGATGAGACAGAAAGATAACTTGTTGACAAACCCCCTTTTCTGAGATCATCATTGAAAGCTATGAGAAAGGCATGGCATGCGCACACAAAGACTCATTGGCAAAATAGACTCAAAAATTATTATAACTCACCTACCCGCCGACCAAACACCCAAAGCATTAACAAATAATCCCGATAATTTGGCAACACTTAACCCAAGAAAATAAGAATGCAAACCTACCCAATGAGTCTCAAGTTCAAAAATCTTAAGTACAGAAAGCACATAAACGATCCATAGAGGAATTGGAGTTCGAAATTCGTACCTGACGATCAAGAAAGCCTACGATGGCGTCAAAAATTGTTGAAAGGCCTTAAAGAAGGTCTCACGCCCTAGTTTCCTCTTGAGCAAAACGAGAAAGTGCCACGATGTTAGCGTGGAAGGAGTCTCGTGCGTCGGGTTCCCCTATCTCGGGCAATCACTGTGAAAACTTCAAAAACCAAGACGAGAGCGTGATCAGAAGAGCAAAAACGAGGCGCGCCTCGGGTCTCAGTTTGGTGAGGAAAGAAGCAACGAAGAACGCTGCGCCTCACGAGAGTGTTGGGTAGTCTCGTGTCTCACAAGAGCGCTGCGTCACGAGAGCGCTGCATCGTCCCGCATCCCACGAGAGCGCTGCATCGTCTCGCGTCTCACAAGAGCGCTTCCTCACGAGCGTGCTGCCTCAGGTGTACACCCCACACAAACAGTCGAAAATCAAAAGGGTAGAGCAAGGTGCGACGAAGTCTCGGGTACCAGGCTCTCCGTCTTGCGCGATTCATCCCCTCAATCCTTCCACTTGACACTCTATGGAAGCCTCACTTCCCAATCTTTTGCAAAGTGAACGAAATTTTGCCAAAGGTAATGTCATACCCCAATTTTGTCCAGCTTAGATCAAAACCCTAATTTTCAACAAAAATAAATAAGTTGAGGAGTGAGAAGCATTATGCATTGCATTTTGGGTCTTAGAAGTCATTCCAAGGTCTTTAAAGTCATTTTTAGGGTTGGAATGCACTTGTTAAATTTTTAGGGTTGGAATGCACTTGTTAAGCAAATTAGGGTTTTAGGGTCAAAAATGGCATTTTGGTCATTTTTCGTAAAAAGATGATTTTCTCGCAAAAAATGCACATCCACAAAAAGTACATTTTATTCTATCAAGGATAATTTTTGTACAATTTTTTTAGAAAGAAAACCCTAGTCAAAATAATTAAAATGTATTTTTTCCATTTTTAGTGCATAGAAAAATAAAAAGGACCATTAAATATTCCTCAATTCTTAAGTGACAATTTTTATTGTCATGGGTGACTAGAGGGAATATTTTATGGTGCCCAAAAACATGTGCCACATTTTCAATAGTTGCATTCCCATTATTTCCAATGCCCAAAATTTCAAATTCAAAAAAAACTTAAAAAAAGGGAAGTGTCCTCAATAAGACAAAATGTACTATTTTGTGCAAGCTTGCATTTTTTTCCTTCCCTCCTCATGGCTGCGAATTCCAGCCCATTTTTACCCCATTTTGTGTTTCTTCATGCCCTTAATCCATGTGAGTTGTACTCATAGCCATTGATTAAAATTCTAGATCAAATCCTAGGCTACAACTATGTGCAAATTGACCTAATTGCCCCCAACAATTTTTGTGTACAAAAAACTCTTCAATTTCATATGACACCAGCTCATTCCCTTCCATTTGTGCTTTCTCATTGTCCCTAATCCATGTGCATTGCAATCATGGCCCTTGATTCAAATTCTATCTCAAATCTCAATGGTTGGCAAAAGCACAATGTCCTATATACCCTTAATTTTGCATCTCATATAAAACCCAAAAATAAGAAACCAAAAGGGAGGGCATTCTCATTTTTACCCTAGCACACAATCAGATCACAATTCCTCTCCTCCTCCCCTCTCAAACCCAAGACCACCTCCCACCATTTCCACCACCAATTCTTCAATTTTCAACCATCCAAACTTCATTATTCTTGATTCCTACACTAGATCCACTTCTAATCTTGCATTATCTTCAAAGTTCATCATCAAATCCTTCAATATCAAGTGATTTTCGTGGGATTCAAGAGGAGGTTCAAGTGTTCTTGGTTTCTATTTTGATCTTCTTCTTCATTTCAAGCAAGATCTAGAGGTAAGCTCACAAACTCTTGCATTTTCTTTAATTTTCATTATGTAATCTCTCTTCTCCTCATCTCAACTCCTTCATATATTGTTTTTGATGCTTTGAGGAGCCATCTCAAACATTATTGACAAGCACTTAGGGAGGCTTGGGTGTTTGAGGTGGCTCCTTGGCTTTGAAGGAATTGTTCTTGTGTCTTCTTGCATTTTATTGTATTTTAAACCTTGTTGGTATAATTTTCATCAAATGAAAACCCATTCTCATGCCCATTTTGCTAGTTTTTTTTCCTTTGATTTCGCGTGAATAAATGCATGATTTGGTTGATGTTTGTCTTAGGAACTTGCATGATAGATTAGGTCCTCTTCTTTTGTGTTGTTTTGTGTGTTAATTTGTCAATTTTTGCATGAAATAAGTTGATGATTCCATGCTTGTATGCATTCGGCCATGACTAGGGTTTTTACCCCTTTGATTGCTTGAAGATTGTCATTTTGATTGTGGTTGAGTAAATGCAAGTTATGTCATTGTGTTTGTTTACTTTTTACCATTTTACTTTACCACTTCATTAACTTTTTACCAAAAAAACATAAAAACATTTTACCACTTTGGTTTTTACCATTTCACTTAGTTTTTACCAAAACATTTTTATCTCATCACATAAAACATTTTTACCTTCATTCAAAACATTTTACCACTTGCATCTTTGCATAAAAACCCCAAAACATTTTCTCATTTGCATTTCATACTTTTTCAACTTTATAAAATAAACCCCAAAATACTTTTACCACTTTCAAGACCAAAAACATTTCATCTCATTTACAAAACACCAAAACCCAAAAACATTTTACCACTTTCTTACCTAAACCTTTTACCAAAACATTTTCACCCTCATGCATCTTCATCCATCCCTATTTATGCGACACTCTCATGCATTCTCGAGTATTTATGCCTTGCATAATAAACGTAATCATACTCAAATGCTCATGCATTCTTGTATGCTCATGCATCCTCTTGTCTACTCATTCATGCATTCATTCTTGTATGCTCATGCATTTACATGCTTGCCAAATCATGCATCATTGCTCACATGTTCATTCACCTAACCTAGAATACTCTATGTCTATGATCAATTGTATTCCTTTGTTCTTGATGCCATTTGAATGTCTTGACTTAATTGTGCACAAACCCTTTTACACAATCATGTGCCCTTATAAGGCTACCAACATGTGTAGCATAGAGGCATATGTGCCCCTCTTGAGATTGCTTCCAACTTGTGTAGCAATTCTCCTTCACACACAAACGCTATTGTTTTGAGAACTTTGTCTTGCATCTATGACAATTAAATCTCTTGATTATATTGGCATGCTTAATCTTAGTTGATGATCAACATGTTCATGATTGCTTGATTAGTTGAATATGTTTGAACTTCATTCATTCATTTTGCATTTGGTTTTGGACATAGAATTCGATTGAAAATGATTTATTTATTTTTCTAAAAACTCTTTTCCAAACCAATTAATTTTCAAAGCATTTTCAATAAACAAAAATAAGCAAGTAGTGGAGGTCACCCATAACCTTTGTTAGTTTGATCTCTATGAACGCTCTTCAATTTCACATGAGTACTTAGCGATGATTACTCATAACCTTTGTTAGTTTAATCATTCGCTAATGCTCGTCCTACTTCGAAAACCTTTTCGAAAATATAATAAAAGCAAGTTGTTACTAATAGTCAATCAGAGCCTTTGTTCGTCTGACTAGAGGTAACAACTCTTTTTGAGTATTTAGCAGTGATTACCCATAGCCTTTGTTAGTTTAATCACTCGCTAATGCTCGTCCTATTGCGAAAACTCACCAAAAAGATAAAAAAACAAAAACCTTTTCAAAACTAAAGAAGTTAGAACTACGTCGCTTTGATTCCCATTTGGGAGACGTAGGAGCGAGCCACGTCCTCGTCAAGCACAACAAACCAAAATTAATTCGATTGCGAAAGCCCTTTTTGATCATCTAAAATAAAAACCGATTATCATTAATGATCACTCGCGCCATTGCCGTTTGGTTGTTAATGATAATTTCATTTTCAAAAGAGTTAGTAGTGCGGCCACTCTAAACCGTTGTTGTTTGGTCGTCGCGAACACTCGAATCAAAAGCAAAACCGATTATCGTTAATGATCACTCGCGTCGTTGCCGTTTGGTTGTTAATGATAATTTCATTTTCAAAAGAGTTAGTAGCGCGGCCACTCTAAACCGTTGTTGTTTGGTCGTTGCGAACACTCGAATCAAAAGCAAAACCGATTATCGTTAATGATCACTCGTGCCGTTGCCGTTTGGTTGTTAATGATAATTTCATTTTCAAAAGAGTTGGTAGCGCGGCCACTCTAAACCGTTGTTGTTTGGTCATCGCGAATCCTCACTCCTACTGCGAAAACTCATCTAAACAGACTAAAAAACAAAAACCTTTTTAGGACAACCAAGAACTACGTAGCTTTGAATTCTCCATCGCACCAGGAGATACGTAGGAGCGAGAGGCCAACTCTCGTCAAGCGCCAAAAATAAAAATTTTCATTAAGTCTTCTCACTCCCTTTTCAATAAAGAGGCAAAATAAAAGCATTTTCAAATCAACACTTCAAACCACACATTTAATTAAAGGTTCCCTTTCGGTAGAAAGGAGGTACGGGGTGCTAATACCTTCCCCATGCCTAACCGACCCCCGAACCCATATCTCTAGTTTTCGAAAGACCATCCGCCTTGTCTAAAAGACCTTTTTTCAATGTTTTGGTCTTAAAATTAAAATATTGGTGGCGGCTCCATACCTTTTCCACGTTGTACAATGAGAAGTCCGAACCGGATTTTTCGGTGTGCAACAGGTAAGAAGTGGGCAAAATGTATAGTACACAAAACGCCACCCGAGATGCACATCCACTGTTTGATGAAATGCCTAACAAAAAATATCACAAGACTTAGTCGCCTCAGACCAAGATGGAGGCAAAGGCGCTGGCAGGCAACAACCAAGACTATGAGGTCACGGGTATGGGGAGCTGAATGAGGCGCTTACACGGACATAGGACCAAGGCTTGGCGAGGCTGCAAAATCACGAACAAGCGCGAAGAGAGGCACTGAGGGCGAGACCGAACCGTCTTGGGTCTCATATTAAATGGAGAATCAACGTCGCAACCAGAAACCACCCGTCTCGCGTCTCGAGTGTTGGGCACGAGCCCAGCACAGAAGCTTGACGAAGTGACGCCGACGTAGAATGGGCGCGACCCGTCTCGCATCTCAGGTGCTAAGTCAGGCACGGGCAAGCGTTGGGCGAAGATCTCAAGCGAGGGACGACGCAGGAGCCGGTTCCCAAGCCTCGGGTGTACCCACCTCGCGCTTCGCCTCCAAGGTATCAGGCGCCCGCGAGGACGCGATGGATGCTGGCGAACCTGAGGGATCTCGGGTCCCAGGTGGAAAAATGCTAGCAAAAGCGCTACCAAGCAGGGATCTCGGATCTCGGGAGGCCAGGCACCTCTCCCTCTCTTTTTCTAACTCTTTGGAAGATCTCACTTCTCAACCTCTTGTGAAACAGGTCAAATTTTGCAATTGAGCCAAAATGATGAAGGCTCACACATTTATAGTGGGAAAGAAATTGTTAAAACAAATTTGTTACTTCCCAAGTCATAGACAGAAACTCAACTACGAAGCGACAGTTAGACTCAATACGGCCTACCAAGGCAGGCTTGCCGACGAGAAGTCAAAGCAAAGATGGATCCAATCCAATTCAAAAAGATTGGGTTTTTGCATCTCATACTTAATCTTTGGTGCATTCCAATGATCAAAACAAGACCAACTTGTCTACCTTAAACTCTCTACTCAATCAAAGGTCCCAAGAAAAGGCGCACAGGCGCGAAGTCATCCCCAGGGCATGAGACCATGAGGTCTCAGGCAGCACGAATGAGACCATGAGGTCTCAGGCAGCACGAATGAGACCATGAGGTCTCACGCATCAGGCAGGAGACCACGGTCTTGGGTATCACGCGCCAAGGCAAGCGCAACAAGTAAGTAGCAGGGCGAGACCCTATGGTTCCAGCCCCCAGGCACCGAGATGGACGCAGAACTCAGACAGCACGGTGAGACACTACGGTCTCAGCCAACAGACAGAGACAAGCGCAAGTAGGGGACCTTGGGGTCTCAGTCCTATTCCCCCCCTCTCTCACTCTTTGGGTCTCACCTCTCCCTCTCCCGTGGAGTGAGTTAGATTTTGCAAAGGGTAAGAGTTTACTTCCTTGACCGAAGCCATGAAAATAATTACTAGGTGATAAGAAGACGCCTCGTTACAACAAACTACCAGGGTGCTCCTGGGTGCAATGCCACTGTCGGCAGCAACAAGCCAGCTCGCCAGGACGACCCAAGACAACCTACAGAGGCGGATTAGCTGGTGGATACGATGTCAGCAAAGACTTCAAGCCAAGACCATCCTTCGAAATAATCTCGGCTTGGGGGGAAACTGTTCTCGACTGGACCAAGAGGCCCATTCAGAAATAGACATGGATAGGCCCAATCATTTTGATCCATATCCACAATAAATCAGCCCACTTATGGCTCTGACACTTGGATGGCTCAGATTCATCCGATCGATCCAACGACTCAAATCCTGCACGAATCTCTATAAATACTGGCTCAATTGCCATAAATAGGTACATTCTCATTCCTAGCTATACTACTCTTCTATCCTCAATACTGACTTGAGTGTCGGAGTGGCATCGCAGGTACCTTACCCGGGATCACTTTGGCATACCTCTTGGACGGCAGGAGACCCACCAACAGCAGTCACCGGACGACTGCTAGGTGCTGAACAACACTCATTCATTTTGTTTATTTTTATTTTTGATCTATTTAATAAAAAGAAATTCTATTTTAATAATGTTAACTTTATTTTATCATTGTATAATAATTATAGTTTTATAGTATTGGTTATATAAGTTTTAATTTTTTCTATAAATAGTGGTGGAATCAGGGATCCACAGACAAACATGACCTCGTTGGGGATGTGAAGGGTAAAACCCGACCCGCTAGAGATAGAGGCGAGAACGAGAGAGGCAAACCCCCTTGCCATGCCTACCTGCCATGTCGAAACCGAGCAGTGGAAGCATGATTGTTTATCGTGAAAAGAAAGAAGGCTCCTTGTACATCATGTAATGAAAGCTATGTAGAGGAGTGAGAAATGTTGTTGAAGATGCTACTAAAGAACTATGGCATAGACAATTGGGTCACTTGAGAGAGAAATGCTTAGAAATCCTCACAACAAATCATCCCCCAAAAATCAAGGTACAACCACTTGAATCTTGTAGAGACTGACTAACTAGAAAACAACACAAAGCTTCATTCCAGCGATTAGACAATGAAAGATAAAGAAATCATGTTTTGGATATTGTACACTAAGATATTTTCTCAACATCTAAAGGTCCCTTGTTAGTGCTCAATACCTTGTTACTTTCATAAATGATCACTCTAGGAAGGTGTGGATCTATCCATTGAAGAGGAAAGGTCGAGTTCTTCAAAGTTTAAAGGAGTTTCATGAATATGTAGAACGAGATACTGGTAGGAAGTTGAAATGTGTTAGAACAGACAAATGAAGGAGAATACAGAAGCCCATTGGAAGAATATTGTAAAAATCGTGAAATAAGACATGATAAGGTACCACCTAAGAGTTAAGACACCTCAGATAAATGACCTAGCTAAAATGATGAATAAAACGATTATAGAGAAAGTTAAAAGCATGCTTTCTCATTCAAAACTTCCCAAATCTCTATAGGGTGAAGCAACGAGAATTGTAGTTGATTTGATCAACGTGGTTTCCTTCAAGACCTTTAATTAGAGAGATATCAACTGAAATATGGACAAGGAAGAAATCCTTTTATGGTCACTTGAGAGTCTTTGGATATAAGGCTTATATTCACATCCCAAAAGATGAAAAGGCAAAGCTTGATGCTAAGGCATGGGAATGCATACATATTGGTTGACCGAGAATTTGGCTTCATATTTTGGGACCTTTTCGACGAGAAAATTGTTTGAAGTGTGGTGTTCATTGAAGATCGGACGATTCATGACATCGAGAAGACGGAGAATCCAAAATATAAGGAGATCCCTATCGTGATAAATAATTCGAGAGGAAAAACTCCTCAAATAGAGCCTAATTAGTCAGAGCAGCCCTATCATACAATACAAGGTCAGATAATGCAAGTCCTTTAGACTAACAACTTAATCAGATGATGGAAGAGCAAGCTGCAAAGAATGTTGGTACAAACATGAACCAAAACTAAGAAGATCAACAATAGAAAGGAAACCATCTAAAATGTATTCCTCGGATGAGTATATCAACCTTATTGATGAAGAAGAAACTGAATGCTTTGTTGTGAAAGCCATTGAGACGAATGGCGAAGAGAAATGGTTGCAATCCATGGAAGAGGAAATTTTGTCATTGAAGGATAATCAAACGTATGATTTAGTGGGACTACCAAAAGGAAGAAGGTGTTGCGAAACAAATGGTGTTCAAACTCAAGAATGAAGATAACAAACTAAACCCTAGGTACAAAGCTCGAACTGTCGTAAAGGATGCAAACCAGAAAAAGAATATAGATTTTGAAGAAAAATTCTCAATAGTGGTGTTGTTACATCTATTAGAGCAATTTGCATCCTAGCAGCAAAACTAGCCCCGGAGAATGACCAACTTGATGTCAAAACCCCATTCTTACATGGAGACCTCGAGGAAGAAATATAGATGGAGCAACTAGACTCGAGAAACATTGAAGGAACTAAAAACAAGTAATCAATACCACATTATTTACCGTGAAGGAACTAAACTCGAGAAACATTGATCAAAATAAAAACAAAACAACTTTAATGAGATTTAAAATTAGAATTAAGTAGTCTTTAGAGAAACTTAAAATCTTAAGATTACTCTTTTTTAGATTGCTTCTTTAACAAGTAATCAATACCATTAAATAGTTTTTAACCCTTTCTTTAAAATAGTCTTCAAATTTTCTTAAAAGTGGTAATTCATTTCCCTTTCAAAAAATGATTTTAGATGCTTTCCATTTTCACCAAGTTATCATCACATGTGGTTTATATATAAAATAAAATAGGAAAGGTGGTTGGTTGAATTTAAATCAAAAGTTTGGACCTTAGAGTACATTATATGATTCAATATATATATATATATATATATATATATATATATATATATATATATATATATATATATATATATATATATGCATGATTCTAATGAATCTTAAAATCTGTTGCGAATACCGTATCTGCAGTCATACTGCAGTCGGTTATTCGCGCCCTGAATTCCCTGTTACCGCACTCAATAACTCCTTCCTCTGCCCATCACATTCGCATCTCTCTCCCCCTCTCACATTTCGCTTTCTCTGCTCCATCTTCCCTCCCTCTCAAACTCTCGCATCTCTCTCCCCTCTCGCATCTTCCTCGGCTCTCTCTCTTTCTGGACCTTCTGTGTTCTCTCTCATCTCAAACCATTGTTGCCCAACTTCAAGCCTCACCACCACCCCTCAGCCACGAGCTCCGGCGAGCCCTCATCTCACTTCTCTATGTTTCCTGTGAACTGAAATCACCAACGAAGAGGAACGAACCAAAACGACGTACAATTACCACCCACACGCGCTGCACGTATCTACGCCTTCACGCCGCTTAAAATCTGTTGCGAATACCGTATCTACAGTCATACTGCACTCGATTATTCGCGCCCTAAATTCCCTGTTACCGCACTCAATAACTCCTTCCTCTGCCCACCACATTCGCATCTCTCTCCCCCTCTCACATTTCGCTTTCTCTGCTCCATCTTCCCTCCCTCTCAAACTCTCGCATCTCTCTCCCCTCTCATTCGTATCTCTCTCTCCCCTCTCGCATCTTCCTCGTCTCTCTCTCTTTCTGGACCTTCTGTGTTCTCTCTCATCTCAAACCATTGTTGCCCAACTTCAAGCCTCACCACCACCACCCCTCAGCCACGAGCTCCGGCAATCCCTCATCTCACTTCTCTATGTTTCCTGCGAACTGAAATCACCAACGAAGAGGAACGAACCAAAACGACTCACAATTACCACCCACACGCGCTGCACGCATCTACGCCTTCACGCCGCTTAAAATCTGTTGCGAATACCGTATCTGCAGTCATACTGCACTCGGTTATTCGCGCCCTAAATTCCCTGTTACCGCACTCAATAACTCCTTCCTCTGCCCACCACATTCGCATCTCTCTCCCCCTCTCACATTTCGCTTTCTCTGCTCCATATTCCCTCCCTCTCAAACTCTCGCATCTCTCTCCCCTCTCATTCGTATCTCTCTCTCCCCTCTCGCATCTTCCTCGGCTCTCTCTCTTTCTGGACCTTCTGTGTTCTCTCTCATCTCAAACCATTGTTGCCCAACTTCAAGCCTCACCACCACCCCTCAGCCACGAGCTCCGGCAAGCCCTCATCTCACTTCTCTATGTTTCCTGCGAACTGAAATCACCAACGAAGAGGAACGAACCAAAACGACTCACAATTACCACCCACACGCGCTGCACGCATCTAGGCCTTCACGCCGCCGCCGTCGTCTTCTTCTGCTCTTCTCTCTGTTTTCTGGTAAGCCCGCATCTCTGAAAATTTGGATTAAATTGAAATCTTAGAACCCTGATTTCTAATTTATGAAATTGATGAAATTTGGGGAAATTGATTGAATCGATAATGTAATTTGCTGAATTGAATTTCATTGAAAACCCTAATTTCTAATTTCTCCTTTGCAAGAAATTTGCATTTCTGAAGCATTTGATTTGCATTTCTTTTACCCCACAATTTTGATATCAGGGGTATTTACTTTGATTCAACTTTGAAAATTTCCAATTATGTAATTAATATTGAATATTATTAAATTTATACAGAAAAGATGGAAAAGAAATAAGAATATGTTATTCTGTGTTTTTGCAGGCATCATACTACATGATTCATCAGGCACAATCAATCTCCCTTTTGGAGGAAACTGATAAACAAATAAGAGAACGCGCTTGTGGAGAGAAATTGAAGCTTTTAAAAGAAGCTCGCAATGAGTACAGAGAACAGGTCATTGACTGCGTTAGGCATTGCGCTTGGTAATATGACCATATGAAATAGCACTTGAGCTAATATTGTCTTACCTGTTTAAATTTCCCCCAATAGGTTTTTACTATCGAAGAGGCATTCTACTTAATCAAGTTAGATAACTTTCAGCAGTAGTCTGGTCAAAGTAAAATAAAATTCAGCAAAAGTGCTTAAAATATATTGTCATACCCTAATTTTGTCCGTTAGATTAATGCGATTTGTTTTTCTAAAATAATAATAATCTTGTAGACATTCGATTTTAATCGGTTTCTTGTTTCATTTTCGAAAAATCCCAAAAGCATGCTCCATGGTGCACACGTATTATCTTTAGTCGCGTACACGCGCTAGTCTTAACGTTTTCGCATTGTTGCGTGCACATGTTATTTCTAACCACATACTCGTGTCATTTCTAATCGTGTACGTGTCGTTACTCTCTTTGCACGCGCGTGTTCGCCTCTCGTCTTGTACACTTTTTTCGGTGCCCTTTATTTATTGTTATCATTATTTTACTACTAATGATACTGTTTTTTTAAAAAAAATAACAAAAAAAAACAAAGTGCAAAGAAAATAAATGAATTTATAGATAATTAGCTGTCCAGTTTTTATATATATACAAAATAATCAAAGTCAAAATTTGTTACAAGTGTAGACAAAACAAAAAAGGGGGGGGGGGGGTAAAAAGTACAAGAAAAGTTAAAACAAATTCAAAAAGAAGAGGGACAGGCGCTGCTGTCCCCCATTGTTTCCCAGCTGAAGTTTTTTTTAGAGTGAAGCCCAAAGTGCTTTCTCCTTGTCCCTTGGCTTTTCACATTTTGAGCAAAAAAAGTATCTGCTGCTGCTGCTCCCCTGCTCCACTAAGCTGCACAATGGACACAAAACAACAAATATGCATCAGCTCAAAAACAACCACAACCTCTATAAAATGAGGAGACAATAACACTGAAAAGGGGGAGGTGGAGAACATCACAAACAGCAATACAAAAACAGTGAGAACCAGAAATCTAAACCAGAAATCAAAAACAATTTTGAGCAGCCAAAAAAAGGGAGCTTGAAGCTCCGGCCACTATGTGGTGGTGGTCGCCACCATCGCACCGCCGTGAACCACCGTGCACCGCTGCTCCTCTCTCTTGCTCTCACCACCATCGTGACCCAAGTCACCGCCCAAAAAACACAAAATAGCCACCCAAATACCCCACTGTTTCTGCCACTCCTCTCTCTCTTCGCGAACCACCACCATAACCACCATCCAGCGCGCACCGCCACTCACCATCATCATCTCAACTAACCGAACCCCCTTCGTTTTTTTTCTCTCTCAGCCTCCACCTTCGCACCTCCAACAATCACGAAAACCACAAAACCGCCGGCGCCATCACCATGGCTCCCTCCGGCGAGTCCACCACCTCATCGTAGCTGTCACCGTCTTCCTCCATCTTACCTTTTCCTTTTCGTTTTCTCTCTCATACAATAACCCACACCATCGCCACCCTCTCCCCGTCGCAAACCACCACCAAACACCCGTCCAAAACGCAGCAGCACCGTAACCGTCACCACGCCGCTCTTTCTCCATCGTAACCGTCGCCTCACCACGCCTCTCTCTCTCTCTCCGCCGTGACCATCTCCCCTCACTCCTCATCCCCCACGCCTTCAACCTTTCTTCTTCTCAGATCTCGCTCCCTCCCTCTCTTCCATTTCTTCGTTTCTCTCTCTCCTTCACGCGTGGTCCTCTCTCTCTCTCACGCGTAGGCAGTGCGGCGCTGAGAGAATAGAATTAGGGTTCCCAAAATCCACTAATCCCCCCATTCCCTTTTATTCTATCTCCGAATTTTAATAATAAAAAAAAACATCAGATTTATTTTTGCACCCCCCTTTTTCAATAACCACATACCTCTGCGCAGCCCACTATTTAAAAACGCAGCCCAGCTCGCAGAAAACGAACTGGGCTCGCTTTTCACACCTGCCATTTTAAAAATACAGCCCCTGTTGCTATTCATACCCCCTTTTATTAACGTAACACCCATGTTAATTATACTTCCCTTTTTTACAACTCATTTTGTTTTTTTTAGTACATCACAATGCTTTCAAACCAGTATTTTTCATACAATTAAACTCGCAAAAATGGGTTGCTAATGATGATCACGTTGAGTTGGCGTGGGTGATCGTTAGTGACCACTCCGGTTTTCAAACAGGCTATGAGTAATGACCACTCTGAGTTTTACTTGCTTGGTCATTTCGAGTGCCTGCCCAATTTCAAAAATAAATAAAAAACACCAAACACATAAACTTTTTCTACCAAGAACTATGTGCGATTTGATTCTCTACCAGGATATACGTAGGACCAGAGGGCGGCCGACCTCTGTCAATTGCATTAATAAAAAACTTTTTTTTCTCTCTTTTAATTCACTTTTCTCCTTTTTCTCAAAAAAATACAAAGACAACTAACTGTTTATCGAGTCCCTTTTTTATTTATTATTATTATAAGGGTAAAAAACATTATTTTTGAATTAATAAATGCTTACACATTTAGTTAAAAGGTAACCTTCCTTAGGAAGGATGTCGTAGGGTGCTAATACCTTCCCTACGCATAAACGACTCCCGAGCCTAAATCTGGTCCGCAAGACCCCTTTATCCACTCAATAGGGATTTTCCAATGTTTGCCCTTAAACTAAAACTTTGGTGGCGGCTTCATTTCAAGAACTTCGAAGAATCCCTCCTTCGGATTTTTCGGTCGCTACAGCTGGCGACTTCACTGGGGACAAATTAAGACAGTCAAGCCTGGTTAACTAAATGTGTAAGTTTTTATTAGCTTTATATTTTGTTTTTGCCCTTATGCTTGTGTTACTTATTTATTAGCATTTTGTTATATTATTGAACCTAAGGGTAGACGACTCTTTTTTGTTATTATTGTTGGTTATCTTTTCCAACTTGTTTTGTTTAGGTATTTTGCCCTCATCACATACTTCCCTTACACTTTTGCACACACCTCTGAGTGGGGCCCTATACCCGGGTCTGCAAATAACTTAGGACGAGTGGAGATTATTAGTGACAGTCATTCTGGATTTTATCTGTCTGACTCTCATGAAAGTCTCAGCCAGAGTACGCTCTTTCATGGTATCCCACACCAGGTAGCTCGCTATCGTTGTGGATCATATCAGGAAAAGGATTTTAGCTCTGGAGACCTTTGTGAGGAAGTGAATAGAGCCACCTGAGAGACTGATCACATAAGCGATCCTAGACCATGTTGAAAATCCCAATTTAGACATGACCCACCTAGGACGCAGGGGCACTATACTTACCCTCTCTATCAATCTGGTTAGCTTTTCTTCATTATTGCATCATTCATCACCCAATAGCATTTTGTTAGCTTTTTATTTTAGTTGAAGCATAAAAAAAAAGGATAAACCATCACGCATTTCATCTCCATTGTTGCTCATGTACAACAAACGTCCATATGTTCATGCATTATACTTTATTCAAAGAAAACACAAAAAAAATCACCATTCATTCATACTAAAATCACTCTTCCATAAGCATTTCATTGTTATTACACTATCATGCATCGCAAAGGTATCATTTTTTTTTCAAAATTGCATTCATCTTGCATATCCGTACACCAAAAGAGTATTACCCCCATATTATATAAAGGTTATGTTCATTGTTCTTTTCCACGCATTAAAAAAAAAAGAGTCGCTGCGAGTGTCATGCATTTTGTTTCCTCGCACACAAAAAAAGGCAATAGCATCATAGGCACCGACATTCATTCATAATCATTCAAAGTCATGATCACACAGTGTAGGTACCACATCATTCATAAATTCTTGAATTACATTTTAAAAAAAAAACATAACATTCATATATCATTTCCCTCATGTGGTCGTCCTAGTTTAAATGCAACCATTCCATATTCATGTGTCATTTCCCAAATAAAACAAAAAAGTCATTTCATTATAATTGTATCATTTGTCATCCGATAAATCAAAAAATAGGAGTCTGCATACATGTTGCACTACCTCTCGGAAAACAAAAATAATTGCATTAGAATCAAACATTTATTTCTTCATGCATTCGCATTTTTCATACATATCTGTCATCATGGGCATTATATTTTGCTAGAAAATAAAAATCACCATAGAACGAGTAACTTGTTTTCATATACATCTCGTTCTCATGGTACTAACATGCATATCATCCTCCAAAAAAATAAAGACGCTGCATAGTTGTCCAACTTTCATCATCTTGCATACTCAAAAATATACTATATTCGTTACTCCTCTTCATGCATAGAAAAATAAAAATGCATTAGTCATCTGACATGCAAAATAAAAGAAAAATAATAAAATGATGCCACTTTCTTGCATTATTCATCATCATATTGCATTGCGTCCGAAAAATCATTTCGGATAGTCAATATTTTCAAGCGACCATTCATTCACATTCCTCGCATCTGCATCAGGCAACATTATTCGTTCATTCATACATTGCATTTTTCTTTCTTTTCGCGAAAAAGAAAAGAATAAAAAACATGATCACAATTAAAAAAATTGTGATTGAATATCTCATTTAGCATGCATTTCCATCATCAAATAATATAGGCATTTCATCATTTGCAACATCATGAAATGCATAGCATTCACGCACCTTTTCACTCATCCAAAAACTGTTGTTTCATTAAATCATCCATACGCCATTTCATCCACACATCGTTTATATATCGTTTCAACATGCATCATTTCAAAAATTACGTCATCATTTTCGCATCATTCATAGATACGTATTTAGCATTTCATTCTGATACATGAAAGAGGCTCTACATCGGTCACGTGCCGCATTGTCTCCAAAAATCATTTAGAATAACTGACCTTTCCAAGTGATCATTCATGCACGCATTTTATGCATTCGCATCTGCATTTTCGTCATTTTTCACCATGTGTTCCTTCATGCATTAGGACACAAGGTGCATTTAACTTGATTATTCTTGTTGCGTGAGCATAGTTAGTCTTTCAACTAGAAAATAAAAAAATTATCATGCATTCATAATAGAATACGGTCATCGTTTTCATCATCATGGTACCAACATGCATCTCATCATCTAGAAAATAACAAAATATCATATTTTTTATTTTACTTCATCTTGCATAAGCCACACGCCAAAAATGAGAAAATAATATCACCTTGATATTATAAAAAAATTACATTCATTCATTATTTCATTACTCCTCTTCATGCATCATGAAAAAACAAAAACAAAAGTCATTCATTCTCATGCATCTCAAAAACAGCTCCTTCATGCGTCATAAAGAACAAAAACAAAAGTCATTTATTCCTCCCACATCCATCTCAAGGGCGTTAATCCTCTCACATGCATTAAAACAAAATTAGGATTTGCTTCATTTTCTTCTATTCTTGCATTGTTCATCATCCAATAGTTTTTTTGTTGTTTTGTTAGCCTCTCACTCTAGTTGAACTTTAAAAAATCACACACTTGCTTAAGGTATCATTATGCATTCCATTCACCTGCATCATTGTCTGTGTACAACATCCATATGTTCATGCATTCTGCTTTATTCAAATAATTTTTCTAAAAAAATAAAAAATGAAACTCATAAGTTTTTTGACATGTTGTTTGATGAGAGACGAAGCCTTCTTGAAAATATATTTTAATTGATTCCTCTTCCTTGGAAAATGTGGCCATACCCTAACTTGATTCACCAACAACAAGTTCTTCACTCTTCATCCTACCACATTTATGGAAACCACCTACCCACTTAACCATTCAACGGAATTCACCAATAACTCATTCACCATCATGGTCACTACAATATTGACCATATCATAGGCTTGACCCTTGGCCACTGCGTGCCCTACTAAGAGCACCAGCCAACATATATCTCACACATTTGATAAGAAGCTTAAATGTCTATTTTGTTAACTTGTGTGGTTTTAACAATTAAAATTGTTCAATCTTAAGCGGTGTTAACTCTCCATGAAGCATTTGCAAGATAAACTAACATGACATGTGTGCTTGCCCTTGTTTGAGTCAGTTATACTACCCCCATCTTTCCGCCATTTCCAAAACCAGACCCTACCATCCATAAAAGGCCCAGTCCCCACAAAAGTATTACATTCACTTCCCCAGTGATGAAATTTCATGAACAACATTTTGTACGCTCCATACTGGGGAAGAGTAATGATCACTAAGATTTTCTGCTAGCATTCTAAACACTCGTGCAAGTCCTTTGAGTAAAAAAAAAACACAAAAGAGATCCAAAAAAGAAAAGCCCGTTAGGTTGAAAACTCGCGAGAGCAGCCTGAGCAAAAATTAGGGCATAAAAAAATAATAAATAAAGAAAAGCAAATATATTAAAATGAAGTTTTGTCCCATAGTTACAATTTCAAGAAAATAAGCAATCATGATTTGAATTGGAGTTTGGCCATTTTCCTATATCCAAAAATCCAAAAAAGGAGAAATGCCCTTTGCTACCCACTTCGAGCCAAAAAATCAAAAATCTTTTAAACACCTTAGACAAGGATCAATCTCATATCTAACAGCTCGCTCAGCTCGAAAGAAAAAAAGAAAAATCACAAAAAAAAGTGAAATTAAAAAAAAAGAGGATTGAAAAATCCTGAAAACCAAAGCGGTAGAAATTGTGAGCTGATACTTCACACCATCGAGCTTATGAAAGATCCTTGTCTGAAATAAACCCTCAAACACTTCCTTTGGCCTAAGCATCCTATCCTCCATAAACCCGCAAATGCGCTACAACCCTAAAACAGGTTCATTATACCATGAAGCGCATAAAAGATTCTTTGTCTCAACCAACCCTGAACACTCTCAGGAGCAAAGTAATCATTTCCTTCATGAATTATTAACCATTGGCCATATTACAATCCTAAGGCCTATTCTGATCAGTGATTGGTTGCTTCCATTTTTCTCAAAGCTTATACTCTAGGACAAAATAATCAAAATAATTTGCTCAAAAAAAAACAAAGAGAAAAATATTATTACAAAAGAAAATAAGAAAAAAAAAACTTAAAAGGGCTTGCACGCTTGAAGTTCATCAAGAGAAGATAACAGTGATCATCAACAAAATGAATTTTCATCGAACCAGAAACTCTTGACTGTCTTAGCTTGTGGAATCCTTCCCAAGGAAAACCACAAATCCCTACTAAGGCAGTTACTTGACTTATCATATCAAAATGGGGCAATACCTCACCCCCCATTCCACTCAAACTCAGGGAGATTTTTTTTTAGCATCCCCAAAATACCCTCATCTTTCATCCCGTTCATATACTACACTCATGTAGCCGAAACAGACCAATTTCCAAACCATTATTCTAACTTTACACCCTGTCACAATCCCACTCGAGATGGGGCAATCTTCACCTTTCATGGATTGGGGCAACCTTGTCCTCTTGTAGACCGGGGCCCGAAAGAATCCTTCTGCCTCTCATTCCATTCATTCCTAGCCACGCGTCACCCCAATACCTGCATAGTTCCCAATCCCCCAACCAGTCTATATCCTTACTTGTCATTGTCCTCCTTAGACAAAGGCAGACTGTTTCACTCCCCACTATTTGAAGTCAAAATTGAGGCAATCAAACATTTTTACCTTGGGGCAAGCTTATCTCTCATAAGTTTGAGCCAATAAACCTCGTCCTCCACTCCACTCATGTGTCACACTTGACTATTGTTGCGTCCGTGTGTTCTAGTCGCAATATCAGTGCAAGTATACACGTCGTACAAGTAATAAAGTGGATAAAAGTAAGAGATCGTTCCCACGAGGATTGATTAACTTTCAGAGTTCAAGTCTTTAAAACACAAGTGAAACAGGTAATAAATCGGCACTAAAAGTAGGTATTAAGACTAGTAACATAAATCAAGCAAGTAAACAAGAAGTGGTTGTGAATATGGAAGAGTATGAGTTGGATTGCTGCATGCAAATAAATCTCCTCTAGTCAGACGTTATAACGTTTACACGTTAATACGTACAAATGCTATGTTGCATAGACGTTATAACGTTTGAACGCTGTTGCAAAAGAGCTGTGCTTTTCAGTCACAAAACGTCAGAGCTTCAAGTACTAGAATTCCTATGTCTAGGTTCTAAGTAGGCCTACTCCTGTATTTTAAGTACCCACAGCAATGTCCTATGAACTATTATCCATTCTATGTCTAGACTTAGATAAAAATGCCTAAATGTCTTTAGTGCACCTTTTCATTCACATAAATCTTTGAGTTCTTTTCATAGACCATGTCTGTACCTATGAATCTACTTATTTTAAGTGGCCAGTTCAAAACAAGTTTGGAAATATTAACATGCAAAGATTTAAAACGCATAAACATCAATACTTCATAGCATTAGACTAAAGGTTCATTACATGCAAAACAACAACCCAACTACGAATGTTTAGCTCATGCTGAGCATCCTTACAGAAAGAAAAGGAGTTAAAATCCAAATACCGTACATAGAGAAAAGGAGATTAAACGCAAAAGATACGCCTAAGTAGCCTTCCTTCATGCACGCTGTAAAGACGTTGCAACGTCTGAGCTTCACAGTAATGGGTGCAAATGGAAATAAAAATGGAGCTTGAGGAGAGTTCGAATGAAGAAGTCTGTGTCCAGAACTTCTTTTAGAAAACTCCTCTGGAAGTGGAGGAAGGTGGATGATGAATGGATTCCCCCTTCCTTTCTCGTAGAGAGAGATAAGCTTTGTTTAAATAGCCAAAAAAAACAGAAGGTCACATGCTTGCTGATGTCATTGCCCACTTTCCCAGCTTGCTTGTAAATAAAATATTGCTGAAATGACACTGCACTGCTACAGTGCGTCAGCAGCGTCAGCGATGAGGAGAGAGAAGATCTTCTGACTTTCTAGATCTTTGACCATCATTTCTTGTGTGCCAAAAATAAGATATTTCTTTCTTGCCTTGCTGCCTTCCGTCAGACGTGACGAGAGACGTTGCTACGTTCAGTTTACTGCACAAACACAAGAAGCATCAAAACGCTCACAAAGGCGCCAATTGGTGCCAAAATGCATAGAATTTGTAATTTAGCCCCTTTCTAACTGAAAAGCAATAAACTAACAGAAACTTAATAGAAACAACCTACTATTGCCAGAGAACTTGCATGATTTAACTTTGAATAAGTATAAATAACTCATATAAACATGAGTTATCACACCCCCAAACTTAAACCATTGCTTGTCCTCAAGCAATCGAAACACTGCATATGAAAAGATGCAAGAAATTAAATACGCCAGCAGTTTACACCCTGCTCATCCATTTGATCAAAAATTTTCCTCAAGGGGCTAATTCCTTCAGACTTACACTACACACTCACGCACCAATGCACAATTACATTCTAGATTCATTACTGCCCAAAGTGAGTGTGTGATCTCTGTATCAATTCTATTCCTAGCTAGGTTCAGAAGCTACCCTAGCCTATGAAAGAGTGGTTTCCATATGGTGAGAGTATAACATCTTTCAAAACAGAGAGTAGGCTAACATTTCCACACAAGACTTGAGGGTTATTTTAAGCACGACAAAGGGTCTTAATTTGGGTGCTAGGACTAGATTAGTGCAAACTACTTTTCTGACTCACACAACGTAAAACACACAGAGGACTGCAACCCCTCATTACTGAGCAACTTTCATTTGATTTACTTCACTTTTGGTTTGGAGTTTTTGTGATTTTCTCCTTTTTGATCCTTTGGATTTGACAATTTTGGATTGAGATATTTGGGGTACCCAGTATTTGTTTCGGGAAATTGCAGCAAACACAGAGGACATGTAGATTTTTCCACTTATTTGAAACAACACACACTTTTTTTTTGGTCTTTTTGGAGTAGACGTTATAACGTTTGATAACACAGAACTCAACACACAAACACACACGGCATACGTTATAACGTTACGGGTAGACGTTACAACGCTACACTCACACTACACAGGCACTAATCATCCTACAGTCTTTGCACCCAGCCTTAGTACAACCTGATATACCCCCAAACTTAGTTTCTACTGCTACTCTAAGTTTTTAATCAAGTTTTACAATCACCAAAGTCAACCAAAACTAGCTTTTGCATCACATAGTCCCTAGCTAACTAGGTTTTCCTTAAAACAGAGTTTGTGTGGAAGCAGTAATCAATTCTATTCATCTAAGCATGCATCAGCTACTCACACAAAGTCACACATAGTCATTACTAGATTTAGCCCAAAGAGAAACATTTTTGATGATTAATAGAGTAGGAAAGTAAACTGATTATTATTATTATTATTTGTTTTTTTTTTATTTTTTATGCAAATACAAAACGTAAAAATGATCCTCCCCCCCAGACACAAAGATGAGCAGTGTCCTCACTGCTCACTGATCTTCAAAAATGGGAGAGGAACACTCAAACACAACACCAGCAAACAAACTACTGACTACTAACTAAAAACTACAACTATTCTACTGCTAAAAAGAGGGCTAAACTACTTGTTCAGAACACCTGACCTGAGCCTTCCACTTTGTCTGGCTGGGATGCCTGCTTCAGCAGTCTTCTTTTTCTTTTAAAACTTCACCCAGGCAGCAAACGTGACAACGTCCTAGACACACAGAGACGTTATAACGTCTACCACACTTCAATAACTTGAGTCTTGAATCTCTCCTACCTTCAGCTTCCATTCCTGCACAAAACAAAAAATAGAAACAAAAACAACAAGGATTAGAATAAAAACTCTGGGCTGCCTCCCAGTAGCGCTTGGTTTAAGAGTCCTCAGCCAGACTTGGAATTCAAACCCAAGTTAGGGTGGATAATAGGACAAAAAGAAAACATCATCCTTTCGCTTTCTCTTTTTGGTCAGAGATCCCATGTATTTGGCATATGGAAGCAAGTGTTCCCATGCACCAACCAATAAGCATTTGGGATATGAATTTATCCTTTCTTGAAAAAAATTAAGCTCATTTTGCGGAGGATTCTTTTCTTCAATTACCAAAGGTTGAATCTGAATTTTCACATGACTCTCTTCATACCTCAACTTTGGATTTTCTTCCTTGTCACTATTTTTGAATTTTTCTTTTTCTGTAACTACACGATTTTTTTGTTTTTCTTCCACCATTTCCAAATGACCACATTCAAGCTCATACTTTACACTCTCTTTTTCTTCCTCTTGCTCAACCACATATTCAATACAACTCTTTTCTTCTAGCTCAACCACTTTTCCAATACAACTCTCTTCTTTTAGATGCTCCATAATTGTCTTAATGTGAGCCTCTACATTCTTACATGAAGCTTCAGAGTTGTCACGATACACCTTCATATACTCAATGGAATGAACTAAGAGTTCTTTTAATTCATAGTTGTCCTCATGTAATCCTACGGTTTGAGCTTGAGGATATGAATCTTGCTCACACACATCATTTCCCATTCCATAATCCATATTTTGGGCAGTCATGGGCATGAAACTTGTCTCATAACAGCCCCTTTGATATTTACTCTCATGGAAATCATAATTGAAACATTCTTGTTGAGCATTCAATTCATTCATTTCTTGCATAAAGTAAAAACTCCAATGGTCCATGGCATAAAAGTGGTTTTTTTTTTTTTTAAAACACTCAACACAAACAATAATAGTAATAACAACAAAGAAAACACACTACAGACATAAAGCACAATGCAAATTCACTCCCTGGTTCGGTTGAACTAGGGCTTGAACTGTAACTAAGCATACGCTGTAACGTTTACCTGTTCACATACAGAAACAACGAACAACACAGTAAAATTCTTTCACCTAGTGCTTTAATACTTTTGAACCATAAAAGTTAAATTCAATCCCCGGCAACGGCGCCAAAAACTTGTTGCGTCCGTGTGTTCTAGTCGCAATATCAGTGCAAGTATACACGTCGTACAAGTAATAAAGTGGATAAAAGTAAGAGATCGTTCCCACGAGGATTGATTAACTTTCAGAGTTCAAGTCTTTAAAACACAAGTGAAACAGGTAATAAATCGGCACTAAAAGTAGGTATTAAGACTAGTAACATAAATCAAGCAAGTAAACAAGAAGTGGTTGTGAATATGGAAGAGTATGAGTTGGATTGCTGCATGCAAATAAATCTCCTCTAGTCAGACGTTATAACGTTTACACGTTAATACGTACAAATGCTATGTTGCATAGACGTTATAACGTTTGAACGCTGTTGCAAAAGAGCTGTGCTTTTCAGTCACAAAACGTCAGAGCTTCAAGTACTAGAATTCCTATGTCTAGGTTCTAAGTAGGCCTACTCCTGTATTTTAAGTACCCACAGCAATGTCCTATGAACTATTATCCATTCTATGTCTAGACTTAGATAAAAATGCCTAAATGTCTTTAGTGCACCTTTTCATTCACATAAATCTTTGAGTTCTTTTCATAGACCATGTCTGTACCTATGAATCTACTTATTTTAAGTGGCCAGTTCAAAACAAGTTTGGAAATATTAACATGCAAAGATTTAAAACGCATAAACATCAATACTTCATAGCATTAGACTAAAGGTTCATTACATGCAAAACAACAACCCAACTACGAATGTTTAGCTCATGCTGAGCATCCTTACAGAAAGAAAAGGAGTTAAAATCCAAATACCGTACATAGAGAAAAGGAGATTAAACGCAAAAGATACGCCTAAGTAGCCTTCCTTCATGCACGCTGTAAAGACGTTGCAACGTCTGAGCTTCACAGTAATGGGTGCAAATGGAAATAAAAATGGAGCTTGAGGAGAGTTCGAATGAAGAAGTCTGTGTCCAGAACTTCTTTTAGAAAACTCCTCTGGAAGTGGAGGAAGGTGGATGATGAATGGATTCCCCCTTCCTTTCTCGTAGAGAGAGATAAGCTTTGTTTAAATAGCCAAAAAAAACAGAAGGTCACATGCTTGCTGATGTCATTGCCCACTTTCCCAGCTTGCTTGTAAATAAAATATTGCTGAAATGACACTGCACTGCTACAGTGCGTCAGCAGCGTCAGCGATGAGGAGAGAGAAGATCTTCTGACTTTCTAGATCTTTGACCATCATTTCTTGTGTGCCAAAAATAAGATATTTCTTTCTTGCCTTGCTGCCTTCCGTCAGACGTGACGAGAGACGTTGCTACGTTCAGTTTACTGCACAAACACAAGAAGCATCAAAACGCTCACAAAGGCGCCAATTGGTGCCAAAATGCATAGAATTTGTAATTTAGCCCCTTTCTAACTGAAAAGCAATAAACTAACAGAAACTTAATAGAAACAACCTACTATTGCCAGAGAACTTGCATGATTTAACTTTGAATAAGTATAAATAACTCATATAAACATGAGTTATCAACTATACCCTGCATTTCTTAAACCCTAAGTCAACTGACACATTCATTTGCATTCGCACTTTTTCATATTTATTAAGCAAATGCTTCAAAAGGAGAGACAGACAATAATTATGACAATCCCTCTAAGTTAACATCTTAGACTTGAAAGCTTAGCCATCATGGGTCATCATAACCAAATGAGAACCCATCTGCAAATACACATCTCGATCTCTAGAAAGGGCACCAATACATTGCTGCAAGCCACACTTTTGAGCTTACCAGAGTTCAAGTCCAAGCCATCACAAATCTTTCTTCCAAGGAATGATCAATTCAAAATGTCCAGCTCTCTGTTTCCAGCATCAAAAGTTTTCGCATCCTTACAAAAACAAAAAGTGTTGTTACCAACAAATCATGCATTATACATGTCCTCATTATTCTAGAATTAAAACCATGCATCTGATCATACCCATCACAACTCTTTCATACAAGTATTGTACATGCATTCACATTCCACTTGTTTTGCCTACACAATTTTGCTTCTTGTGCATTACGCATTGCGTATGCGGGCATGCATCGCCACACATAACATCGCTTCAATAAAAATGCCAAATGTCGGTCCCATCATTACCAAAAGTCTGTCTACATCCCAATCAATCACATCATCGCACCATATATTTAGGCATTTCCTTTTGTTCACCATAGCGTTTGCATCAAAATATTACGTATCCATCACATTCACATTCACATTCTCATTTCATGCATTCATCAAATACCAAAAAGGCAATAAAGCAGAAAGACAAAAAAAAAAACCTCCCACATCCCAACAAACATCCAATCATTGCATCATACAACATCAAGTCATGCGGCTACCACAACCCTTCATCTAAGCATTACGTGTGCACGTTCATTCATTCATTTATTCATGAAAAGGAGCAAAACAAGAGAAAACCAAAAAGGCGAAAATCATCCACATTGCACCCGTTACTCCCACCAAAGCATAGATCATTCCATCATGCAATCAACAGTACGTTTGCATTCACATGTTATCGACATGCGCATACACAACTCATCAGTTTTTGTTTCCGACCAACTACAGCATCCATCATTCACAGGCCTTTTGTAGTCCGTTTACTTTCGCATTGCACATTCATCACATTGCATACCTATAACACGTTTTTTGCTTCGATAGAAGTGCTAAGTGCCGGCCTCATCGTTGCCAAAAGCTTTCTATATCACCAATCATATTATTTGCTATGCATTCATGTGTTTTCTTTATTCACCATAGCATTTGCATCAAAGAATTACATTCGCGTCATATTCACATTCGCATCGCATGCATCAAGAAAAGAAGCAAAATAAATAAGAAAAAGCAAAAAGAAAAATCCACCCATTTCATTCATCACCCCACCAAGTACCAATCATAGCACATTCATCACATTCCAGGCATAACATTTTTGCATCAATCATGTCATTTACCATGCGTTCATGTACTTCCTTTTATTCACCATAGCATACAATCATTACAAATACATTCATATCTCATCTGCATCCACATACAACCGTTTGTCGACTTTCTCATTCCATTAGGGTCAACACCCATTTCATTCATCATCCCACCAGATACCAATCATTGCACGTTCGTGACATGCATAACATTGTTTGCTTCGATAGATGTGTCAAGTGCTGGTCTCATCGTTGCCCAATTTTTTTTATCACTAATCATATCATTGTGCCATGCATTCACGTGTTTTCTTTTATTCACCATGACATTTGCATCAAAGCATTATATGTGCATCACATTCGCACTTTGCACTTAATACACTCATTATATGCCAAAAAAAGAGAGCAAAAAAAGCAAAAAGAGGAAAATCGCTCATTCCCTTACATTCATCATTTAATCAGCGCAATCACATTCATACCCTATCTGCATTCACATACGTTGTTTGTAGACCTCCATGTTCCATCAACTTCAACTCACATCATCTACCACATTTCATTCATCCCATCGGACACTTACCATTTCACATACATGTATTGCACGCATACATCATTAATTGCATTTTTAGACATGCCAAATGTAGATAGCTTTTCTCGTCTCAGGTAAATGCATTCATTAGGTCTGTTCTAGGCAGGTCGGCCATGTGCCGATCTCACTAGTTTGTTCCCTCAAAGTCAGTGCTCCAAGCGCTGGTCTCATATCACAATTCAGAGTCCCAGTACTCTTGCTGACCCCCAGTGGTCCTTCAGAGCCCAAGCGCTCCTTCAGACCATCAATGGTCCTTCAATCCAGATCGCACGTCGCGTTATCGAGCAACCGACGGATCATCCGGCCCCAGGCCCTTCAGACTAGCTGTGTCCGCCTAAAAAACACAGTGCACGTCCTTCGAGGTGCGCAAATCAGGTCAACGACCTGACCTTGCCCCCATGGCCGCTCGAAAAAGGCCACCCCCCCCCCAAGCAGACCGTTTTACTAGTACCGTTGCTAGTTTGCGCTCCATCAGACCCATCGGTCCATCAGGCTCAGGCATGCCCTTCAGACCTCGTCGGTCCTTCAGTTTAACTCCAATCAATGCGCCAAGCATCGACTGCGAATTAGACCATCAGAGCCCAGTGCTCCTTCAGATCCCCGGTGATCCTTATTTACTTTTGTTCTATGTCAACCCAATCTTTCAAGAATTTCTAAAAAAAAAAAAAGAATCATAGTCTTGACAAAATTAGTGTCTTTTTATCTTTATTTCTATTTTACTCGAGAAATTTGGAAACTCTTCATACTTCCTGGTAAAATATAAATAAAGAGGGGCAGCTGTCATACCCTAATTTTGTCCGTTAGATTAATGCGATTTGTTTTTCTAAAATAATAATAATCTTGTAGACATTTGATTTTAATCGGTTTCTTGTTTCATTTTCGAAAAATCCCAAAAGCATGCTCCATGGTGTACACGTATTATCTTTAGTCGCGTACACGCGCTAGTCTTAACGTTTTCGCATTGTTGCGTGCACATGTTATTTCTAACCACATACTCGTGTCATTTCTAATCATGTACGTGTCGCTACTCTCTTTGCGCGCGCGTGTTCGCCTCTCGTCTTGTACACTTTTTTCGGTGCCCTTTATTTATTGTTATCATTATTTTACTACTAATGATACTGTTTTTTAAAAAAAAATAACAAAAAAAAACAAAGTGCAAAGAAAATAAATGAATTTATAGATAATTAGCTGTCCAGTTTTTATATATATACAAAATAATCAAAGTCAAAATTTGTTACAAGTGTAGACAAAAAAAAGGGGGTAAAAAGTACAAGAAAAGTTAAAACAAATTCAAAAAGAAGAGGGACAGGCGCTGCTGTCCCCCATTGTTTCCCAGCTGAAGTTTTTTTTAGAGTGAAGCCCAAAGTGCTTTCTCCTTGTCCCTTGGCTTTTCACATTTTAAGCAAAAAAAGTATCTGCTGCTGCTGCTCCCCTGCTCCACTAAGCTGCACAATGGACACAAAACAACAAATATGCATCAGCTCAAAAACAACCACAACCTCTATAAAATGAGGAGACAATAACACTGAAAAGGGGGAGGTGGAGAACATCACAGACAGCAATACAAAAACAGTGAGAACCAGAAATCTAAACCAGAAATCAAAAACAATTTTGAGCAGCCAAAAAAAGGGAGCTTGAAGCTCCGGCCACCATGTGGTGGTGGTCGCCACCATCGCACCGCCGTGAACCACCGTGCACCGCTGCTCCTCTCTCTTGCTCTCACCACCATCGTGACCCAAGTCACCGCCCAAAAAACACAAAATAGCCACCCAAATACCCCACTGTTTCTGCCACTCCCCTCTCTCTTCGCGAACCACCACCGTAACCACCATCCAGCGCGCACCGCCACTCACCATCATCATCTCAACTAACCGAACCCCCTTCGTTTTTTTTCTCTCTCAGCCTCCACCTTCGCACCTCCAACAATCACGAAAACCACAAAACCGCCGGCGCCATCACCATGGCTTCCTCCGGCGAGTCCACCACCTCATCGTAGCTGTCACCGTCTTCCTCCCTCTTACCTTTTCCTTTTCGTTTTCTCTCTCATACAATAACCCACACCATCGCCACCCTCTCCCCGTCGCAAACCACCACCAAACACCCGTCCAAAACGCAGCAGCACCGTAACCGTCACCACGCCGCTCTTTCTCCATCGTAACCGTCGCCTCACCACGCCTCTCTCTCTCTCTCCGCCGTGACCATCTCCCCTCACTCCTCATCCCCCATGCCTTCAACCTTTCTTCTTCTCAGATCTCGCTCCCTCCCTCTCTTCCATTTCTTCGTTTCTCTCTCCTTCACGCGTGGTCCTCTCTCTCTCACGCGTAGGCAGTGCGGCGCTGAGAGAATAGAATTAGGGTTCCCAAAATCCACTAATCCCCCCATTCCTTTTTATTCTATCTCCGAATTTTAATAATAAAAAAAAACATCAGATTTATTTTTGCACCCCCATTTTTCAATAACCACATACCTCTGCGCAGCCCACTATTTAAAAACGCAGCCCAGCTCGCAGAAAACGAACTGGGCTCGCTTTTCACACCCGCCATTTTAAAAATACAGCCCCTGTTGCTATTCATACCCCCTTTTATTAACGTAACACCCATGTTAATTATACTTCCCTTTTTTACAACTCATTTTGTTTTTTTTAGTACATCACAATGCTTTCAAACCGGTATTTTTCATACAATTAAACTCGCAAAAATGGGTTGCTAATGATGATCACGCTGAGTTGGCGTGGGTGATCGTTAGTGACCACTCCAGTTTTCAAACAGGCTATGAGTAATGACCACTCTGAGTTTTACTTGCTTGGTCATTTCGAGTGCCTGCCCAATTTCAAAAATAAATAAAAAACACCAAACACATAAACTTTTTCTACCAAGAACTACGTGCGATTTGATTCTCTACCAGGAGATACGTAGGACCAGAGGGTGGCCGACCTCTGTCAATTGCATTAATAAAAAACTTTTTTTTCTCTCTTTTAATTCACTTTTCTCCTTTTTCTCAAAAAAATACAAAGACAACTAACTGTTTATCGAGTCCCTTTTTTTTATTATTATTATAAGGGTAAAAAACATTATTTTTGAATTAATAAACGCTTACACATTTAGTTAAAAGGTAACCTTCCTTAGGAATTCCTTAGGAAGGATGTCGTAGGGTGCTAATACCTTCCCTACGCATAAACGACTCCCGAGCCTAAATCTGGTCCGCAAGACCCCTTTATCCACTCAATAGGGATTTTCCAATGTTTGCCCTTAAACTAAAACTTTGGTGGCGGCTTCATTTCAAGAACTTCGAAGAATCCCTCCTTCGGATTTTTCGGTCGCTACATATATTTTATGCTTTCAGCTTCTAATTATGTTGTTAACCAAATTTGATGAGATGCACTTTAATGCAACAGTTTGATTGTGTTCTTTTCTTACTTTTAATTTTCAAATTGATCAATTTATTGGGCCCAACATAGAGTACTGAGCTAACGTATTTCTAATACTAAGAAAAATGTACATAGTTTTGAAAGAATTTAATTATGTTTCATATTTTAAAACAGAAGGAATGTGCTTTCACAATGTTTGTATCTGTTTTGTATTTGCATGTGATTAATAAAACTCATGCTATACCAAAGGTTCAAACACTTATGCGTCAGCCCAAAAATTTGATGTTTACTCTTGTTTTAATATGCCTTTTAAGTGATAACAGTTTTGTTGTGAGATCTTTATTTTAGATTATGTTGGTTATTATAAAATTATTACTCTCGTGTGGGATTCCACAATTTTACTACTGATTAAACTTTTCAGGTGCCACTGTTTATTGATACTTCTCTTTCATCTGAAATCAAGTAATCAACATGATAAAATTTTAGGACTTTGTACTAGAATATATTTCAATGTCTTGTTTCAGTCTGCTTTTTCCTTCTGCTCCTTAGATACTAATATCCTTTATAAAAGCCTAGCAATCATTATTCTTGATAACCTTGAGTTGCATATTTTTGTTGTTTACCTTATTCTATATTTCTTTTTGTTTTTACTTCTTGCTTTACAGGTATCGCATCTCTCTGTTTTCTCGATGGAAGCTGGGAGGAATGTATGCAATGTGCATGTGGATAGTCCAGTGGCTACAGGTTCTTAGCAATATGGATTCAGTGTTTATCTACATCCCCGAATATTATCTGGAAGCTTTGGTAAATAAGCATTTTCCACTGGTTTAAAATTAACAACAACTTTGATTCACTAACCAACATATAAAATATATCTTCATTAGTTATCGGCTTCCATACGGTTCATTTTTTTGGCCTTGCTATTACTTACCCATCACACGTGTTAGAGTAAGCATCTGATGCACTGTGTTTAGACAGAGAGAGGGTCATGATATAAAAGCATAAATTTTGATATGAATTTGAATTGGGAGTCGCACATAATTAGACTGCCTTAGATAATTTGATGAAGTATATATGAGTTCATTTACTACATTTTCTCTCAGCATTTTTTATAAATACATAGAAAAAGTTCTCTTCGCATTAACATTTTGTCTTCCATACAGGTTGATTGCTTTCACGTATTGCGAAAAAGTGATCCTCCATTTGTTCCGTCCACAATTTTGATCAACCGCGGGATTCCTTCATTTGTATGTTCTTCCCTTTCAATTTCGTCATTCTTCATTTTTAATATTTGACTTGTGCTGGATATAAATGATTGTTTACTTGACATTTGTTTCTGGATTTGGGTAATGGGAATTGAATCTGCAGAATTGTGAGGAAATTTTTAAGGCTATTGGCATTAGCTTGATATATGTGTGATGAATTTGCTGCTATTAGTTTTCTTTCACTTATACCTCATTTGTTGATTTTATTAGGTATCGTTAAAAACCGGCAGTGGTATTATAGTTTGGCAGCTTACTCTGATGACGAAATTGCAAAATCATGGGCAATGATCTTTCCCCATGAGAAGTTTCAGTCTGATTTTTCCTTCTGCTCCTTTTTGGGTGACATATCCTGTGGGTCTACCTAAGCAATCAAAGCTTCAAGGTAATGTGGAAGAGTAATGTAAGTTGATCTTTGATTTTGTGAATGCAGAATCAGTGTGGCAAGTTGGATTAGCTGGTGGTGAATCGTGCCCTCAGCGACCAGATGAAGCTGATTGTATCTATTATTTGAGTACGGGTTTTTGCGGTTACGGTTTCCGGTGTTGGTTTATTCCTTTTTGGGCTTTGATTCAAGGGTTTTTGATTTGATCGTGTCAGTTTCTGTTTTGTAAATGTGTAATTGAGTTTGATCTTGTGTGTTTGTTAATGTTAGAACGGTTTTTATTACTTATTCATTGAATTTCACTGTTTCATGTCACTTAATTTTGAGATTGGGTGTCTGCATTGGACATGCTGATCGGAATTTGGGGATTTTTTTATTGTGCTGCTTAGGTTATTGGAGCTACGAGGACTGCAGGGGAGTATCCAGAACAAGTGGGACAGCCTGTGTGCCAGGTGCTTGCTTAATCTGCTTCTTCTGAAATGAATTCTGAGCTGCATTTATATTGGCGGTTGACATTGTCATTCCTTTCTTTCTGATATAGAAAATAACATGTTTATGTCAAGGATAGAGTGAAGCTGACTTTTATTTCCTTTTGTGTTTGATTGTATCTGCTTAGTTTGAGGTACTTGATTGGATTAAGCTCAACAAGGCTTTAAGTTTGAGGTACTTGATTGTAATTTCAAACGCTCATAGATTAAGCATGCTAAACATCTCATAGTGTTCTTTTCTGACATTTAACTATTAGTTAATTAAAATCTAGGGTATTTACTTCTCCTGCTTCGCTTTTCTTATAAAAATTCAGATATTTTTTCCAAATCATTGGCAAAAATTAATAAAACCTTTGTTGGCAAATTAATTGTAAATTTTGAGTATATAGCTTCAAGAGAAAATTATTTGTCCCTCAAAATAGTTCTTATTGGGTATTGAACCATTTCTTCATGTCTATGGCATCCTTAGACAGCTAGGTACCCTATAACCATTCCATTGATATCAAGATAACAGCCCACTTGACCTTGACACCCTTGCTGTCTCTTTTATTTTTGAAGTCATTCAGTTGCTTCAACCTAAACATAGTAGTAAGCTGACTTGTAGCTCATTCTATAATTTGTAAAGGAATCATGGTGCTCTAATATAACTTCAAATTAAAAAACTTCGTATGTATATCAGTTTATTCACGCCATGATTACTACATAAATACTTCCATGGTGGCTATATTTTTTGTAGTCGTAGATTCTTTGATTTCCACTTGCCAAAACAGGATACACACACGCACATATTTCATTTGGAATTGGACTGGGGAAGCAGTTGGTGTTTGTTTCATTCTTGAAGAAGTTTTTCTATCAATTTCCCAAGTGATCCTTTTGCCGGACTCATTTCTTCTTGGTGTAATTGTGTAATTTTGTACCAAAAAGTTGCATTAGTATTTAACTTTATTCAAGCCTACTAATAATAATAATAAAAACGGATGTGTGAACAATTAGGATCCAGAAAAGGCTACTACATATCATGGCAAGAGTTGATGAAATGGCCAAGAGTAAGACTAGGATTGGGTGCAATTAAAAACCCACGCAGTCAAATTGCAGGAGAGTCATTGGATCACTTCCGAGCCTTTGTTTTATTTTATGGACTAAACTTGGATGCAATATACCTTATGTACTGGTTTTACTGTTCCTGTATCAGTGCAAAACACGTGTACCACTTAATCTACGTTACTTTAGTGGACTTTAACACCGTCAGTTAGCATTTCGTTAATAATTTTTGGGATAAAACTCTTCTACTTCTCGGTTATTTGTTTGAGACATCGGACACTTTGGTTCTCACTCTTAGCAAATATGCACCAAATGCCAAGCTCCAAACAGAAGAAAAGAGGCTTGTGCAATCACTCTGACGCCACTGTCGTTGAAAGTAGCGGATGGAATGAGCACCATGGTAAAGAAGGTCGTGGGTAATCACGAGGAAGCTCCAAGTCTCGCACCAAAGGCTTCGTATATTATTGTTGAGGAAAGTCTGGCCACGATAAGTTTGAGTGCGGGTTCTTCAAGAGATAGACATATATATATATATATATATATATATATATATATATATATATATATATATATATATTAGATGGTTGAAACTTGAAACAGTCCATGTTGACCAAATTGTCCCAAAGAAGAAGAAGAAAAGATGGAATCACTATTGTAGTGGCATCAGGCGATGAAAATGTATTTCTTATTGGTAATGAAAATTATCTAAATGTTACACTTGATAACTACATATGGATAGGCGATTTTGGAGCATCCTTCCATGTTACTCTTCAAAAAGGATTCTTCTCATCATACCAAAAATGTGCTAATGGTACGGTGAGGATGGAAACCCCTCTTACAAGCAAGATCGTTGATATAGGAGAAGTCACTCTAATGACTCAGATTGGAAATAAGCTTGTGGTGAAGGAGGTAAGACATGTGCTTGAGATATGTCTAATTTTATTCTTTGCAGGACAGCTAGATGAAACTGGGATGATAAACCAGTTTAGTGCTAGCGGTAGGTATAACACCTCAATTTAGAAAATTGATAATATATGTAGTGGCATTAGTCTCTGAAATTGCACGCAAACGATACCCAATTCACACTTATAATAATAATAAAAATAAAAAGTAATGATCACGTGAGATCATGAGATGACATAGTGATGATTTAATTACTTGGAGAAAAAGAATTCAGTGTGCGGTGAGAAAAGGATGGAGTATGGACACAAGCAAACCCCACCACCAATTGCCAGTACAAAGTTTTGTCCACTCACACTACTTCCAAACTTTCTATAAATAGGAAAGCTCTCAAGTACATTTCACTCACTTTCTACTTACATCCCTTTCAAGCCCCACCGTCCCCACCCACTCTCTTTATTTCCTTCTTCATCTCACTTTCATTACCCCACTACTCTCTCTTTCATACCACACTTTTCCACCCCAAAATCACTCACATTTTTCCTTATATATATATAAGCTGAAGCAGCAGACCTCTTTTCTTTTATTCTCTTATTCCACTACGTCACAGAATCGTTTGGAAGAGGAGCAGCAGTAGCAGAAGAATTAACATGTAGGGGGTGAGGAACTTTAACAGTAGTAGTAGAGTAAATACTAAATTATTGAGTCAAGGGTGACCCTACCCCTTTTATAAGTTGAATATTTTCTTATTTAATATAATTTTTTTGAATTACTGATTAATAAAAATTATTAGTATTAAATTGTGTCTCTATAATTATTATTCTACATAGAGTATAATTTAAATTATAACTTGGACTACTAATTTTACCTTGAAATTGTAATTTGGACTGTGATTTTGCACTACTAACTGTGACTTGGACCATACTTTGGACTACTAACTGTGCCTTGGACTGTGATTTGGACTACTAACTGTGCCTCAGACCATGATTGGGACTACTAACTTTGACTTAACTTTTAATTGAACTATTATTATTTGATATGCTAATAATGACAAAAAAATAAGTAAAAGATCCTAAAAATAAAGAAAGAATAATATGAATAATCTAGAATATTTTTATACCTCACTTTTATTCTTATTATTCTAGTTCTCTCTTCTATTATTCTTCTTCTATTTCTTTCTTGTATTATTGTTATTATTATGATTAATATTATTTTGTTATTATTATTGTTTCCATCGTTATTATTATTATTATCATCAGTATCATTATTATTATTATTATTATTATTATTATTATTATTATTATTACTACAACTATCAATATTATTCTCATAAATCTAATTATTTCTTTCATACATCTATTGTTAATTGATTTTTCTATTGTCACTTATAATTTAAAAACAGTAACTTTTCTCTCATTGATGTAAATATCATACTAAACTCATATTTTGTATGAACACAAAAAAAAATTAATATTTATTACTTGCTTAATAGTTTACTCAATATTGATAGTACAAAATAATTTTACTAAAATATTATAGTATTATCGATTATTGGGTAAATGGTCTAATTTTCATTTCTTAAATTTTATGCTTAACAATGAATTCACATTGAGGATAGTTTATTTAACTCTTAAGGAAAGTATCTTAGTGATTTAATCATTGTAAATCTCCCTTATAATATATATATATATATATATATATATATATATATATATATATATATATATATATATATATAATATTTATCGTTTGAGAAAGACGAAGAAATAGTGGAATAACAAAAATAAGTAAAATTTGAAACATTGATGAGTGATTTTTAGAGTGAGCTATGCTTTGGTACACGCGTGAGTGCGCGAGTGAAAGTTGAGGAAAAACCTTGGGGGCATCACGGTGCGAGACTCCATAAGTGACCAGGTAGTAGCTCCCATGTGTCGTGGTATTCGATTCCCCACTGTGATGATCCTGACAAGACACTGCAAGAACTCAGGATCGGTGGTAGAGCGTTCCGTTATGAAATTGTGATATGAGAATTGTACCAATGAGAATATTAAACGGAACATGTCCTCCCGATCGCTCCTCCCATGCATATTTTTGTTTTTGTTTATGATTGTTGAGCATTTAAAACACTAAAACTCAATATATATATTTAATTACTTCTTACTTTACTACAATAATTATTGTTGATGTGTACTCACCCCTGTATTTTTATTTTGTCTCTATATGTATACTGTTAAGATGGCAAACCCGAATGAACCACGTACTCGCGTTGATGTGGAGTTTACAAATGGTTTTTGGACACCTGATTATACAAACTCAACTGTTACGTATGATGGTGGTGTCTCTATTTTCGTTACTACAAAAGTTTATCCCAATTTCGACACCCGCACATATCACAGAAATCTGATTGTTTCTTTCTATCTGCCACTGGAAGACATGTGGGTCGCGGCTGCACTGACACCTAACCGTCATTATATGGGACCTCCTCCTTACTTCTCAGGACGTTAGAAGGAATAGGATGATGGCTCTGAAACCAGTCATGAATAAAATAGTTTGAATATCTAATATATATGTATAATAAAAATCGGTTAGGTTAGGAGTGATTGAAGTGTTGTGTGATGGATGACTGTACTAATTCTGTGGAAGTGTTGTACTTTTGTGCTTCTGTTAGTTTTACTGTGATCTGGAAGTGTTAGTATGATAACAATAATATTTTTTTAATAATATTGAATGTTTCTCTTAAAAAAAATATACGTACGTATGCAAACACAATTTAATTAAAAGAATATTAATATTTAATCAAATTAATAATAAATTGATAAAAACATATTATTAATTGCGATATTTGAGAGCGTCTCAGTAGGCATGGCAACTGAACCCGGACCCGTGAGTACCCACCTGACCCCAACCGGAGTTTGGCGGGGAAAACTCGCTTTGATCGAGGGAGGAGGCGGGATTGGGGATGTCGATACCTGCCCCGATCCTTCTCGAGTAAACATTAATTATTTATTTTAATTCATGCATATATACTCATTAATTCTGTTTATTTTTAATTTTGATCTCTTTTCAATAGAAAAGTCTATTTTAATACTTTTAACTTTATTTTATTAGTGTATAATAATTGTGGTTTTATAGTATTAGTTATATAAATTCTAATTTTTTTTAATAAATAGTGGCGGAATTAAGGACCCGTGGGGAAACTCGACCTTGTTTGGGGTGGGGATGGGAAGGGTAAAACCCGACCCCGCTAGAGATAGAGGCGGGAACAAGGGTGGGAAAACCCGCCCCCTGCCCTACCGAGCTGCCATATCGAAACCCAATAGTGGAAGCGTGATTGTTTCTCGTGAAAAGAAAGAAGACTCATTGTACATCATGTAATGAGAGCTATGTAGAGGAGCGAGAAATGTTGTTGAAGGTGCTACCAAAGAATTGTGGAACAGACAATTGGGTCACATATGAGAGGGAGAGAGAGAGGCTTAGAAATCCTCACAACAAATCATCCCCCAAACATCAAGGTACAACCACTCGAATCTTGTAGAGACTGCCTTACTAGGAAACAACGCAAAGCTTCTTTCAAGTGATTAGACGATGAAAGATAAAGAAATAATTTTTTTGGATATTATTCATTAAGATATTTGCTCAACGTCTGAAGGTCCCTTGTCGGTGTCCAATAACTTGTTACTTTCATAAATGATCACTCCAGGTACGTTTGGAGGAGTTTCATGAATATGTAGAATGATAGATTGTTGATCCGAAAGATAGGTGGGTCACGGTGGACACTCTTAATTAAGTACCAAGTCTTTTCTAGCCAGAACTTTCCCCAAACCACACTGGTTTCAAGAACAAGCCAAAGAGATTATTGGGATGAGTCGCGGACTAAGTCGCTCTCTTTAAGACGTTTCGCGGCACTGCTTGAAGGTGCAAGCAGACTATCAACCACGACGTCCCCAGGATAAAACAGCCCAGTACGATTACCACTGCACAGTGAATAACCGCTCGAGATATACACCTCAATATGGTTATTTAACCACTCAGAAATATGGCGCTTATGCCACTCAAGAAAAATGGCTTGAGGTATGATTTAACGTCAAGCCTAAGATGAAGAAAATAAATTTTTTCGAGAGAGGAGAGAAGATTGGAGGAAGGATTTATCGTCCAGTTGGTGTGTTTTGCAAATGAAGAGAAGCTCTCCTTTTATAGGTTTTTTCCACTATAGAAGTGATTAGCCTATCCGATGTGGGACTTTTTCCAATTCACACACAAAGAGTCTATCCAATGTGGGACTTTTTCCAATTCACACACAAAGAGTTCCAACAATCCCCCACTTGAATTTAAAAAGGAGTTTCAGAAGTAGCGTCAAACGCTTCCATAAGATTGTGCATAAGCAGAGGTGTCGTCCGACTTGAACCTTGCATAGCGGTTAAGATTTAGATTCAACAAGAGTGACTCGTAGTCTTGAACTCTATCTCTAATCATCAAAACCACACACAACCCTTTCCATAGGTGTATTCTCAAATGCCCGTGCGTTTATGGCCCTGCACGTCTATCCCAGTTTAGTGAACGCTCTAGGAATTTCTGCCCAAAGTGCCATAGGAAGCGACCCCACTTCCACATTCACAAAGGTGAGTCTATCAAGAGTACTCCTGTAGCTAGGTACTCCACTCCACTTAGAGTATAGATCTCATTAAGAGTTTCTATTATCTCAACCTTACATTGCTTCAGGAATCATGCTTCTTTACCTTTAATAGCATGTTCATCTTCTGTCACTTCACAACTTGTTATTACCCTTTGAACCTAATTCTTGGGATCTCCAGTCTTTTAGGTCGGGTTACCATTGTGAGTGACTCATGGTTCTAAAGGCAGTAGTCCCATCTTTTGAGATTTACTTTGGACTTTCTCTCTGGCTAATCCTTTCGTCAAAGGATCGGCTAAGTTCTGATCAGTGCGTACATGATCCACTCTCACAGCTCCTTTTGTTAGTAGCTCTCTAACTGTGTTGTGCTTACGACGGATTTGTCGTTTCTTACCGTTGTAGTAACGATTCTCTATTTTTGCAATAGCCGCGGTACTATCGCAGTGGATCAACACAGCTGGCATCGATTTTTCCCATAAAGGAATCCCTGCTTGTAGGCATCTTAACCAGCTAGCTTCTTCACTGGCTGTCGCTAGTGCTATCATTTCGGATTCCATAGTGGACTGAGCCAGATTGGTCTGTTTCTTCGATTTCCAGGATACGGCACCACCGGCTATACTAAATATATAGCCACTAGTTGCTTTGGAATCATCTGACAAAGTGTTCCAATCAGCGTCACTGTACCCTTCAAGTACAGCTAGAAATCTCTGATAGTGTAATCCTAGATTCATGGTTCTTTTAAGATATCTCATGACTCTTTCAATGGCATGCCAATGCTCGATACTAGGTCGACTAGTAAACCTGCACAACAGTCCCACAACATAGGCAATGTCGAGTTTAGTACAATCAGTGGCATACCTAAGGCTGCCAATGATGCTCGCATATTCTGTTTGTCTGACACTGTCGCCAGTGTTCTTAAAGAGTTTGACACTTGGATCATATGGTGAACATGCAGGTTTACAATCAAAATAATTGTACTTTTTTAAGATCTTCTCAATATAATGAGATTGATCCAAAGAAATTCCTTTCTCGGACCTAGTGATCTTGATACCGAGGATTACATTAGCTTCTCCGAGGTCTTTCATATCAAAGTTGTTGCACAACAATGATTTCACCTTATTTATGGCATGAATGTTTGTTCCAAATATGAGTAGGTCGTCTACATAGAGACATATGATAGTGCAAACGTCATTCTCAGTTTTGTAATAAATGCACTTGTCACTTTCATTCACTTTGAACTCATTCGATATAATCAAATTATCAAACTTCCATGCCATTGTTTGGGAGCTTGTTTGAGACCATATAGAGACTTGTCCAACTTACAGACCTTGTGTTCTTGCCCATGGACTACGAAACCTTCAGGTTGCTCCATATAGATTTCTTCTTCTAATTCGCCATTTAAAAAGGCGGTCTTTACATCCATTTTGTGTACTTCTAAGTTATAAATAGAAGCCAGAGCAATTAGTACCCTTATGGATGTAATTCTGGTAACGGGGGAATATGTATCGAAGAAATCTATGTTCTCTTTGTCTAAAACCTTTGGCTACAAGGCGAGCCTTGTACTTATCAACAGTGCTATCAGGTTTTAGCTTCTTTTTCAGAATCCATTTACAACCAATGGGTTTGCTACCAGAAGGCAGGTCCACCAAGTGCCATGTCTTGTTAGACTCTAGAGAATCCATCTCATCATTTATGGCTTCTTGCCACAAGTCAGCATCCAATGAAGACAGAGCTTCGTGAGTGCTAGTAGGATCCTCCTCTAATGTATAGACCGTGTAGTCGGGTCCATAGTCTTTAGCAACACGTGCTCTCTTACTTCTTCTAGGTTCTATTTCCCTTTCTACGTTGTTTTCAACGCTCCTATGCACAGGAAACTTACTAGTTCCAGAGCCCCCACTATTTCTTGATTTAAAGGGAAATTTACTTTCATAGAAGTCAACATCGTTTGACTCAATGGTTACTTTTGCATTCAGGTCATAGAATCTGTATGCTTTGCTGTTTACTGCATAACCAATGAATACACATTCATAGGCTCTACTGGCAAGTTTGACTCTTTATGGATCTGGGATCCTTACATAGGCCAAACAGCCCCAAGTTCGGAAATAAGACACATTTGGTTGTCTTTTCTTTATCATTTCATAGGGAGAAATTTTATTCCTAGATTTAGGAACTCTATTCAGTACATAGCATACTGTTCTTAAAATTTCTCCCCACCAGTGTGTTGCAGCGCCAGAATTAAGCATAATCGCAACTGTCAATTCGGTAAGGGTTCTATTTTTCCTTTCTGCTTTACCATTCATTTCAGGTGAATATGGTGCAGTCGTTTCATGTATGATTCCATTAAACTTATAAAAGTCATTGAATAACTGGGAATCATACTCAGTTCCTCTATCGCTTCGAAAACACTTTATCTTTTTCCCAAATTGATTTTCAATTTACTTTACAAAAATTTTGAACATGTCAAGCGCTTCACTTTTATTTTTCATAAGATATACAAATGTGTAGTCTGAGCAATCGTCTATAAAAGTGATAAAATAGCGTTTACCATTTCTGGTCAAAGTTCTGTCTAGTTCGCAAATATCAGAGTGTATCAATTCTAGTGGCTCTGATTCTCTAATGTCGGATTTGTGAGATGATTTTGTAATTTTGGCTTGAGTACAAAATTCGCATTTATGAAAGTCGTTCAACGATAGTTTGGGAATTATCCCTAAATTGCTCATATTCGAAATAATGCGCTTATTGACATGACATAAACGAGAGTGCCAAATATTAAAATCACACAACATATAAGCAGAAGGAAAAACTTTATTGATTTCAACATTCAGTTTGAACATGCCATCCGTGGCGTACCCTTTCCCTACAAAAATACCATTCTTAGTCAAGGTATACAAATCTCCCTCAATGGTCTGAGTAAACCCTGCCTTATTCAGAAGGAAGCCAGAAACTAGATTCTTCCTTATCTCTGGAGTGTGCATCACGTCCTTCAAGATTAGAGTCTTTCCAGAAGTGAACTTCAGCTCGACATCTCCAATACCTGCAACAATAGTGGTGTGAGCATCGCCCAACAACACTTTCTTATCATCAACTGCCTTGTATGTTTTAAACATAGCACGGTTATTGCATACATGGCGAGAGGAGCCAGTATCATTCCACCAGTCATCAGATCCACCAACCATGTTGATTTCAGTAATCATAGCAGTAAAGTGCTGCTCTTCAGTCAGGTTAGCCTGCGGAGCAGGATTAGGCCTGTTCCTACACTTGCGTGCCATATGACCAGGTCTCCCACAATTGAAACAAATGAATGGGGGAGCAGCATCATTCTTAGGTGGTGGTGGTGGTGGTGGTGGATTGGCATTTGGGGACTTTGGAGTGTTCCCATTCTTGTGGTTGCGGTTCTTTTGAATATGATTACGGTTCTGATTCTTGAAAGGTTTGCCAGTTGGCTTCAGAACCGCTCCTGCTCTCTTGTTTGAGACAAACAAGATTTCATCTTTCTGATCTTGCTTCCGGGATTCCTCTTCAATTCGGAGTCGAGTTATCAAACTTTCCAAAGAAAACTCTTTGGTCTTGTGCCTGAGAGAATTTTTGAAATCCTTCCAGGTAGGAGGAAGTTTGTCAATAATAACAGCTACTTGAAATTGTTCATCTAAGGCCATGCCTTCAGAGATAATTTGATGAGCTATTTTCTGTATCTCATGTGACTGAATCTCTACAGATTTGTCATCTGTCATCTTGAAGTTGAGGTAGCGGCTCACAGCATATTTTTTAGTACCTGCCTCCTCAGTGTCATACTTTTTTCTCAGAGCATCCCATACCTCTTTGGCGGATTTACAGGTGCTGTAATAATCGTAAAGATCATTACTCAGTCCATTAAGTATGAAATTCTTACATAGGTAGTCATTATCATTCCATAGTATTATCTCCTTGGCTGTTTTAGTCCGAGCTTCCTCTTCGTCTGTTTCATCAACTACTGGAATCTCATCGGTCAAGACATTAGAAACCTTTTTCACAATTAGGAAAAATTCCATCTTTTGTTGCCAATGTTTGAAGTGAGATCCCTCAAACCGAAACGGCTTATTGAAGTCAGAAACATTTGAACCAGTAATCTCTTCGGTAGTCATGGTTGAAAAATGAAACGTCTTAAAAATGTTGATCCGAGTAGGTTCCCGGAAAGAGAGGTGGGTCACAGTGGACACTCTTAAGTACCAAGTCTTTCCTAGCCAGAACTTTCCCCAAACCACACTGGTTTCAAGAACAGGCCAAAGAGATTACTGGGATGAGCCGCGGACTAGGTCGCTCTCTTTAAGACGTTTCGCGGCATTGCTCGAAGGTGCAAGCAGACTATCAACCACGACGTCCCCAGGATAAAATAGCCCAATACGATTACCACTGCACAGTGAATAACCGCTGGAGATATACACCTCAATATGGATATTTAACCACTCAGAAATATGGCGCTTATGCCACTCAAGAAAAATGGCTTGAGGTATGATTTAACGTCAAGCCTAAGATGAAGAAGGAAGTTGAAATGTGTTAGAGCAGACAATTGAAGGAGAATAAAGAAGCCATTGGAAGAATATTGTAAAACTCGTGGAATAAAACATGAGAAGGTAGCACCTAAAAGCTAAGACACCCCAGATGAATGACCAAAATAAAATGATGAATAAAACGATTACAGGGAAAGTGAAAAGCATGCTTTCTCATTCAACACTTCCTAAACCTTTATGGGGTGAAGCAATGAGAATTGTAGTTGACTTGATCAACATGTTTCCTTCAAGACCTTTAAATGGAGAGATACCAGATGAAGTATGATCAAGGAAGAAATTCTTTTATGGTCACTTAAGAGTCTTTGGATATAAGGCTTATGTTCACATCCCAAAGGATGAAAAGGCAAAGTTGGATGCTAAGACAAAGGAATGCATACATATTTGTTCACCTAGAGATTTGGCTTTATATATATTATGGGACCTTTCCGACAAGAAGATTGTTTGAAGTGTGATGTTCTTTGAAGATCGGACGATTCAAGATATCAAGAAGATGAAGAATCCAAAATATAAGGAGACATGTTTCGTGATAAATAATCCGAGAGGAAAAACTCCTCATATAGAGCCTAATTAGCCAGAGCAGCCCTATCATACAATACAAGGTCAGATAATGCAAGTCCTTCAGATTAACAACTTAATCAGACGATGGAAGAGCAACCTGCAGAGAATGTTGGGACAAACATGAACAAAAACTGAGGAGATCAACAATAGAAAGGAAACCATCTAAACTGTATTTCTAAGATGAATATGTCAACCTTATTGATGAAGAAGAAACAGGAAGATTTGCGAAAGCCATTGAGACGAATGACGAAGAGAAATGGTTGCAATCCATGGAAGAAGAAATTTTGTCATTGAAGAATAATGAAACGTATGATTTGGTGGAACTACCAAAAGTAAGAAGGTGTTGCGAAACAAATGGTGTTCAAACTCAATAATGAAGATAACAAACCAAACCCTAGGTACAAAGCTCAAACAGTCGTAAATAATGCAAACCAGAAAAAGAGTATAGATTTTGAAGAAAAATTCTCAATAGAATTCTCAATAGTGGTGCAGTTAGCATCTATTAGAGCAAATTGCGGCCTAGCACCAAAACTAGCCCTGGAGAATGAACAGCTTGATGTCAAAACCACATTCTTACATGGAGACCTCAAGGAAGAAATATACATGGAGCAACTAGAGTGTTTCGAAGAACCAAGCAAGAAACACCTAGTGTTTCGTCTAAAGAAAAGTCTACATAGTCTGAAGCAAGGTCCAAGTCAATGGTACAAGAAGTTTGATTTATGTATGGCCAAACATAATTTAAAAAAGACCTCCATAGATCATTGTGTGTTTGTGAAGAATTATGAAAATGGTGAAATGCGCTTTTAGTACTTATAAAATGAATTTTATATTTCAGTCTTCAATAAACATTTCTTCAACCTTTCACTCCCTACTTACATTTTTACTTGCGCTTTTGGTCTTTGGCGTTAAATTAGTCTTAGGTTGCTAACGGTCTGACACATGTCACATCACTTTTTTAATGACTAAGATGTGTAATCACCTACGGTGTTTATTATTACTACTATAATACTATTTTTTTTTAAATACGACATTCATTATCGCGAAGGAACTAAACTCGAGAAACGATGTCTCTCACTCTTGGTTGCCTTAGCAGTTTCAGTGACATGGGGATGTCGGCTCTCGGGTTCGAGCTCGGGTGTGACCAATTGTAGTGTGTGTGCGTGGTGTTTATTTGTCATTTCATTTAAGTAGTGTAGCGACCAAAAAATCCGAAGGATCTCTCGCGTTCAATGAAGTCGCCATCAATGTTTAATTATTAGGGAAAACATTGAAAAATCCCTTTGAAAACGAAAATGGTCTTGAAAACCAGATTTTGGGTTCGGGAGTCGATTATGCGTGGGGAAGGTATTAGCACCCCCACAGCATCCTTTAGAAAAATGTTACCTCTAATTAATTGTGCAAAACTATATTAACTTTTAAAAATAATCATTTCCCTTTTATTAAAATAATGAATTGAAAAAGTCTTAACGAAAATAAATGTTTTTGTATTTTTATTGAAAATTAAGAAAGAAAACGTTTAGAAAAGACTAAAAAGGGTTTTTTATTAATGCACTTGACAGATGTGGGCCCCCATCTGCTCCTACGTATCTCCGGGTAGAGAATCAAAGGCTAGGTAATTCTTGGGTAGAAAAAGTTTGGTTTGTTTGTGTTTTTTAATTTAGGGATTTTAGGACTTGTGATCCGTACGGTTCATTTATCCTAAAACGATGAATAACCCGGCCGTACGGCCGATTTAATCCCCTGTTTTTGAAAATAAGATTTTTGATTTTTTGGAAGAAAACGATTTGTGTAGGGAGTGATTTTATTTGAATAGGTATTTTAGGACTCTTGAGCCGTACGACCCATTTGTCCTAAAACGATGACTAACCCGGCCGTACGGCTGACTTAATCCCCTATTTTGAAAATAAGATTTTTATTTTTGGAGGAAAATGATTATTTTGTTTTTCTGTTTTGAATATGAACGAAAAGTTAACAAAGAAGAAAAAATGAAAAGTGCAACTAGTGAAAAATAATTATCAATATTATTTAAAAATAAACTAATTAAAAGAAGGCAAGCCGACTTGCTGGGCAAGCAGACTTGCTGAGAAAGCAACTTGTTGGGCTGAAGGTTGATGCTATTGACACCCCCCTTTTATTATTTTCGTTTTTTCTATTAATTTTGATTTTTTGCAACTTTATTTTATATTTTGGTGATTATAAATGAAAGCAAAAATGATTTTTTTTGTAAAATAGTTAAAAACTTATTATTTTTTTAAAATATAAAAGGTTATTTTTGACTAAAAGACAAATCTAAAAAAGGACGAGTTGGGCCAAAGCCCGATCGGAAAAATCTAACATAGGCCCAATAAAGTGAATTACTACGCATATGCCCAATAAAACGAGATAGCGTCCGAACAAGCTCAAAAGCTAACTCACGGTAATAGGACCTGCAAACTGATAAAAATAATGACGATTGTAGTAAAAAGAGCGGACAAAATTGGGGTACAACAAGTAGATAAAAAACTCGAGAAACAATGATCAAATAAAGACAAAAAACTTTAATGAGATTTAAAATAGAATTAAGTAGTCTCCGAAGAAACTTAAAATTTTAAAATTACTCTTTTTACATTGCTTCTCTAACAAGTAATCAATACCATTAAATAGTTGTTAACCCTTTCTTTAAAATAGGCTTCAAATTTTCTTAAAAGTGGTAATTCATTTTCCTTTTAAAAAAAGGATTTAAGATGCTTTCCATTTTCACCAAGTTATCATCACATGTGGTTCAGAAAAAAAATAGAAAGGTGGTTGGTTGAATTTAAATCAAAAGTTTGGACTTTAGAGTACATATGATTCAATATATATGTATGATTCTATTGAATTGATCAAATAACCGGAACACTAGCTCCTCTAGTGACAAAACTGCCCCAAAAAATATGAAGGCAAATTCAACCAAGTTGGCTTTCTTGATTATCTTTATCCTTGCACATGGTTTATCTCTCTCCCCTCTCATTTTTGCTATACATTTTAAGAGTTTCTTTTATTTATAAATTTGACATACTGTTTTTTTTGTAGGTTTACCATTCACGATGCTGAAATTAAGAGTACAAGGCCAAATTCATGCGTGCCAAACTAATGCAGATTGTGAAAGAAAGTGTGATCCTGCAGGCTGCATGGAAAACTGTCTTGGGTTGCCGCCTATTAAATGTGTCAATAACCTATGCGCTTGCCCTTTGGGCCCAGATCAGAGTGCTACCAGACCCATCCCTAATTCAAACTGCACCGTTTTAGGTGATGATTGCTTAGCCCTATGTCCTTTTGAATGCACCATTAGAAGATGCCTTGAAAACAAGTGTCATTGTGGGTGTAATGGATGAGGATATATCCTCCTTTATAAACATGTAATGTCCATTTCTGAAATAAATAATAAATAAGTGGACTAATGAAAATTACTGAATTGCAATGAAGGTTTAATTTCCTACTTAATTCTATTTTTTTCCTAATGATTGTGTTCTTGAAAAATTAATTAGATTAATATCATTCCTTTGCTTCTTTATCTTAGTGGTACTCTTCGGCACAGGTACATGCATAATACGAATATGGATACTAATTTGCGGCTGCAGTCACAAATTCTAAACGATTAAATACATTTAATTACAACCTGAGCCCTTAATACAAGACAATCAAAACCAGTCGTATGCTTGTTTTGATACTTAAAAATTCTAGAGAACATTCTTTAGCTTCAATGGAGTTGACTTGGTGAAGTTGACTTTCTATTCCATCAACCCATTTCTGCTTGTGAAGCTTACTCTTTCACGTAAAATCTAGAAGACCTTGTGAAGTTCTAAGGCCAAAGTAAGATTCTTCACATGATTAATTTTCTGTTATGTATGGCCATGCACCATCTTTATCATAGATTTCAAAAACCACACCTAGTACACAATTACAAATGTATTGCAATGAAAATTAGAATATACTTCATTCCAAAAAGACAAAGCCAAAAGGAAAAACATAGATACTTCCTAATAATGAAAAGATGTTTATAATGTCAATAGAGTTGCTAATGTTATAAATGCTTACATTTATTCTTTTTGGAGAAGGCTCCTCCAACATGCTTACTTTTGATCTTGATTTTAACCTGAACAAAACAAGAGTTTAAAATTCAGATGAAATCTACTTCTTTATCACTGAACCAAATCACCGGTACATGAATATTGTTTAGGCCTGAATTTATTTTAGCATACCTGACATTTCTTGTTGATGCAAACAGAAACATGCTTCAATCTCAAGGCACCTGAAAAAAGTAAAGCAGCCTTAGAAATAACTATGAAGCAAATTCCTATCTATTGGTCATATATATCAATTGTCAACATTTAAACATACCTGAATTATTCAGATTAAAACAAAGAGTTTAATAGATATGCACGGTCAAACAGTTATATCTCATTGTTATGCCACTTAGTTCTAAAATATCTCAACGAACACAAGTAAGATGAGATATAATGTGACAGGGTCATTTGGTAATTCAGTTGAAGTTACTATTTTACTACTTATTGAGTCACTTAGTAATTGGGTCATTTACTATTTACTAGTTATTTTACTTTTAGTACTAGTTGATAGTACAAGTTGCTTTCCCTTTAGCTCTTATTTTGTACTACATCTTCTAGAAGGTTGTATTAGTGTACTACCAATGATTGTACTCAATGGTTGTATGGTTATTTAACCAATTGCTGAAATCAATGAAAGTATCAATCATTACACAATTAAATCTTCTATCTTACCTTCTCTCATTTCAATGATAATATCTATCCTAGATTTATCTTAGATTCATCTTCTTCGAGCACCATTCCACCATTGGAGCTCCTAGAATGAGTCCATGACTGTTCAGGTTTATCCCTTGCAGTCGGAACCGTCACAACTGGTATCAAAGCAGTCGACCTTGTATTTTGATTCCATGGAGGAAATGCTACGAAATCAAATTGGGAACTCATTGGGGTTTCCAAAGTTCAATGGTTTCCAAGTTCATGAATGGCTACACAAGTGTGAGGAGTTCTTCTTTCTGAACAACACTCCCCTTGAAGCTAAGGTGAGGCTAGTTGTCCATAACTTAGAGGGACTTGCTCTACAATGGCACTTAAATTACATGAGGTTAAGGTACCATTTCGATCTCCACTGGTATCAGTATATTGCTGATCTCTATCACTGCTTTGGAGGCTCATGGGAAGGAGAGCAGCACTCTTATGCTCAAGAAAATCAACTAAGAAGCTTGAGAAATTCCCAGATCAAATGTCTCCTCTCTAAGATCCAAGCTACTGTGCGCAGCAAGGTTTGTGACCAACTTGCGGTACCACAGAGTTACCAGAAGGCATCAATTCGTATTCAGGAAACCCCTATTTTAGTTCAGAGCTACAAACAAACAAGGGTTTCTGAAATTGAGATCATCAGATCTGAAGGGTCAAGGGTTAACGCAGAGAAACTAGCAGAAGAAGAAGGTCAGAAGCCGAATCTCAATTTACCCATCGATTCCATAACAAATGTTCTAGCAGTCACTTCGTTCTGTAGATAATCAGATCATTTGATGGGTGACGAAGACATAGAGAAATCGCAGGGTGAAGGAAAGTGCGATTCCGACAGAGCCACAACATTAGTGTCTCCGTCTCGTACGATCGACTCTCGTTCGCGATTATGCTTCAGCTGCATTCGACGACAATTGGTTTTGTTCACACCAGCAGCAACAACGCTATTTGACGTGCAACGGTCTTGCTTAGGTAAGGTGAGGTCTGCGCAACTTTCTCTTAGTGAAATTCTGTTCAACAAATCCAAATGCTTCAATCCTGGCGGACGAATAGCTTTCTCATTCCCTTCAACAGTGTCACCGTTTATTGCATTTTGTTCTTTTCTTCTTCAATCACAAAAATCTCTAACAATGGTTGATTTCCCGTCAATGAGGTTGTTACATGGACCAATTTCAAAAATGTGTGAGTGTGGATTTGACAAGAGAAATAGTTCAGTTTGTGTCATCACAATGCTGTTGACTGTTTTTGCAAGACAGAGTCACACTTATATCACCTTCAAGGTGTTTGATCAAATGCCAAGGTATGTTGTGACCTTCACTATTGAATGCCCTATCAATAGGCTTGAAAATGTTGTTGTTGATCTACTCCAAAACATGAATAAGATGAATATTACCCCTGATAAGCACACCCTATTCTACTGTGCAGTTGATATTGTTGCTAACAATGTTGACATGACTATATATTCTTACTTTTGGGTGGTGAAAATTTATGGGTTTGTGTCAAGTGTGAATAATGTCTCTTGTATAACTGGTTTTCTAATTCAATTTTGTAACAAGAGATATGAAGGAAATTCTTGGAGTCAATCTTCTCTCGTTATTCTTACATCTGATGTTATTGGGTTTGACTTTTCCAAAGTTAAGGAAAATGGTAGTAGTGCACTTGGTAATTACAGTGGGATAAGTTTATGGTTTTGGAAACTATTGAATGATGGGTTACATGTACATTCATTGGGTAATTCCCCTGCCACTTACCAACATGTTATTAAGGATTCTCTACCACTCTCTCAATTAGTTAAACTGGTAGCAGTTGTGCATAGAAAGATGATTAACAGGGGTAACGTTATTTCCCCTAAGTATGTTATCTCTGTTTTACAAGTAGATCCTACTTCTCTCATCAAATCGGTGTTTTCGATAAATTCTGAAGATTGTAAAATTGTGGATCCTGTATTTTTCACTTTGGTTGCTGGTGATGTTGTGTTTGCTATTATTGGCTTTTCTGGAGGTGGAACACCTGATTCCATTGCATATGCCACGACAAAGTTCCTATTGGATGACCACCACATACTTGCTGAAAGGATGCTTAGTGACGATCTGTATATGTTGAAGAACATTCTGACGATGCTTAGGAGGGATAATGATCAAAAATATGTTGCTTTTGTTGTATTTTATTGAAAATAAAAAGATATTTCAAAAGTGAGAAGTCCCACATTGCTTGGCTTTGGATTCACCAAAGTCTTCATATACTAAAGCTTAATGAGAGCTAGTAAACAAGCAACTAGAAGGGACTCCCTCGCGCGCACAAGCAGGGACCAACATGGCTTGGTTCAGTGCGAATCTTTCGATTCCCCCCCCCCCCCCCCCCCCTGCGCGCTCGACTGGCTTTGTACTAATTTTATTAAATAAAATATTACTTTTATCAGCCTATCCGTATACGCCCAATCATGGGTCGAAATGTTTTATGAAATAATTTGTAACGGAAAGCTCAGGTCGAAAACTGCAAGTTGGTCGAACTGATTGGCAAAACAATCTAGTCGAAAACTGAAAGTTGGTCGAGTAAGACCCGGTTGTACCTCGGGGAATTTGCGCTGTAGAGGCGGATAAATTCTTCAGGGCAGTCGCAAGACGCCTCCGGTTGTTTATCTAACATTTCCGTGTTTGCATGTTTATTTTCGACAGCAACCTGAAGAATTTATCATGGCTGACGCAATCTGAAGAATTTATCATGGCTGACGCAATCAACAACGATGATAACAGTGCTCCCATCAACAACAACAGCACTGTTATCATTCCTACTGCTGTCCCGGTAACTTATGCGAAACCTTTCCCTGACATCTCTAAAATTGAGGTCTTCGCAGGACAAAATTTTCGCAGGTGGCAGGAGCGCGTGAGTTCCCTTCTTGACATGCACGGAGTTGCGGCTGCTCTCACTGACTCCAAACCTGTCGAGCCTGCTACTCCCAAACAGGTCGAAGTTTGGACCCATGCCAACAAGGTGTGTCGTCACACAATTCTCAGCACCCTCTCCAAGAAGATTGTTTGAAGTGTGATGTTCTTTGAAGATCGGACGATTCAAGATATCAAGAAGATGAAGAATCCAAAATATAAGGAGACCTGTTTCGTGATACATAATCCGAGAGGAAAAACTCCTCATATAGAGCCTAATTAGCCAGAGCAGCCCTATCATACAATACAAGGTCAGATAATGCAAGTCCTTCAGATTAACAACTTAATCAGACGATGGAAGAGCAACCTGCAGAGAATGTTGGGACAAACATGAACAAAACTGAGGAGATCAACAATAGAAAGGAAACCATCTAAACTGTATTTCTAAGATGAATATGTCAACCTTATTGATGAAGAAGAAACAGGAAGATTTGCGAAAGCCATTGAGACGAATGACGAAGAGAAATGGTTGCAATCCATGGAAGAAGAAATTTTGTCATTGAAGAATAATGAAACGTATGATTTGGTGGAACTACCAAAAGTAAGAAGGTGTTGCGAAACAAATGGTGTTCAAACTCAATAATGAAGATAACAAACCAAACCCTAGGTACAAAGCTCAAACAGTCGTAAAGAATGCAAACCAGAAAAAGAGTATAGATTTTGAAGAAAAATTCTCAATAGAATTCTCAATAGTGGTGCAGTTAGCATCTATTAGAGCAAATTGCGGCCTAGCACCAAAACTAGCCCTGGAGAATGAACAGCTTGATGTCAAAACCACATTCTTACATGGAGACCTCAAGGAAGAAATATACATGGAGCAACTAGAGTGTTTCGAAGAACCAAGCAAGAAATGTAACGCCCCAAAATAATTTAATTATTTATTTAATTAAGTTATTTAAGGCTTACAATATTTATTCAAGTGAATTAATTAAAGGGAGTTAGGTTGTGGAAAATTATTAGAAATAATAATAAGGTATTTTATTAAATCAAGGGAGTGGTGTTATCAAGTAATTAAATGGTGGGAATAATAGATGAGGTATTTAAATTAATTGGGGGAGGTGTAGTGAGGCCCATGGACCATTAGTAGGCCCAATTTCTAGTCTTAAAACCTAGGGGTCTTGGAAAGGGGTCTCATTTGTGTCAAAGCTAGAAAGAAAGAAATAGAGAGAGTGAGGGAGAGAAGAGCAGCCGCGTGAGTGAGGAAGAGGAGAAAAAGGAAGAGAAGAAAAGAAGAAAAGGAAGAGAAGGAGAGAAAGAAAGGAAGAGAGGAGAAAAAGAAAGGGGATGGCGTAAGCTAGAGGGAGAGAGAAGAGGAGGATTTTGTGAAGCTCAAGGAGGAGAGGGGGCTGTTTTGGCGTGTGTCATACCCCAATTTTGTCCGGCTTAGGTCAAAACCCTAATTTTCTCCACAAAAAAATAAAAATAAATTATGCATTGCATTTTGAATCCTAGAAACCGCTCCAAAGTTTTGGGAATCATTCTTAGGGATAGAATGCACTTTTTAAGAAACTAGGGTTTTGAAAATACGTTATGCATGCATGACAAGCTTTGAAAAATATTTTATGCATGTATGGCAAGGACCTAAAAGCATTTTTTTGGAAAACAAGAATTGATTTCTAAGCCAAGAATCGATTTATAGTATGTTGCATAGGTCTTGAAAATCGATTTTTAAGCTCTTCCATAGGCCATGAATCGATTCCTCATTGCTTTAACTAAACATGGAATCGATTTTCACCTATTATATATGTCCTGAAAATCGATTTCCCTCTCCTTTCATAGGCCTTGAAATCGATTTTCAGGCCATTTTAAAGAGGTGAAAATCGATTCCTCCTTTTTCCATAGGCCATACAATCGATTCCCATCATTTCCAAAAATAAAGAATCGATTCCTACATGTTTCCAAAGACCACAGAATCGATTTTCAGGATCTCCAAATGTCCTGAAAATCGATTCCTATCATTTTCCATAGGCCATATAATCGATTCTTGTCATTTCCAAAAGAAAAGAATCGATTCCTACATATTTCCAAAGGCTCAAACAATCGATTCATCCTTGCAATAAATGTTTTTTAAAATTCCTACGCTTTCCTGAGCCTATAAATAGGCAGCCTCAAGTCACATTTTGGGACGGACTTCACGAGATCAGAGAAAGGCAGACAGAGATTGACACACAGAGACACTTCACACAAGATCAGAGAGAAGAATTGCTACACACATTTTTCACGAGATCTGACACACTTTCACGAGATCTGAGAAGAATTGCTCCAGAGACATTTTCACGAGATCTAGGAAGACAACTCTCGCAAATCTCATTTTCCAGTCCTCCGCTTCATTTTTGTTCTACTCGCGCCGTTGGTCCGTCTGAGCTGATCTCCTGCAAGGGTTAGTCGGAGTTGCGTTCTTCAAGTGGTAGTATCTGCCTTCATCAGAGGTATTTCTGTCTTTATATTTGCTAAAATTTAATCATTGTGATCCATGCCAAAATTGCCCTATGTGATTTAATTTAGCTGTAATGTCCTTGTTGATGATGAACCACATGATTCCCACTTATGCCTAGTGCATCATTTTTAAGTGGTGAAGATGGTCTCAGATGATTCGACCCTTTTAGTTTATATGTTGTTTAAGTCGATGATTGGCAATATGATTCACACTTGTGCACTTGTGCACTTAATCTTAAGTGTGAGGATTGACCAAAGTGATTCAACATTCTTTGATACTTTGGTCGCTAAATAATTTGCTTGCTTATGCTGGCCAATGATCATGATTGAGGCAACTTTTTTTGCTTGAGCTTACAGCGTCATCGTCTACTCTCATATAGAATATCATCAATACTTAGATAGGTCCATTCCTTACATTGCATCTTCCACTAGATGTGCATTTAGATTCCCTTGCGTTTTGTAGAAATATTTGAGTATGGTTCTCGCCTAGCATCTTCCACTAGATGTGCATTTAGGTTCAATCTTGCCTACTCTTGTATTTTTGCTTGATGCCCAATTCAAGTTCCCTCCTTGCCTATCTATGCGTTGTGATCTACTATGTGTAGTTTAGACTTGATTTTTGTTTGCGATTTCAAATATTGTTGCTTAATGATTTGATTCCGCTGATTGCATTATGCTTGAATCCACCAATTCTTTCTTGCATTCATTGTTTTCATTTCTAAAACGACCTGGCACAAAAAACGGTTACTAGTGGCAATCCATCACAACCTTTGTTGGTTTGATTGCCATGAAAGCCTCAATTTCAAAAGAATTGTCGTAAGCATAAAGCAAGCTACTAGTGATAATCCATCACAACCTTTGTTGGTTTGATTATCATGAACGCGTCCAATTTCAAAAAGCACTTTTCTAAGTATCAAAGAATCAAAAACAAGTTATTAGCGGTGGCCCATCATAACCATTGTTAGTTTAATCGTCAAAGCAAAAAGACTTTCATTTTTAAGGCTCAGAAGAACTACGTAGCTTTGAATTCTCCATCGCACCGGGAGATACGTAGGAGCGGGTCACATCCCGTCAAGCATAACAAATAAAAATCATTTTCACAATAAGTTTTCAAACAATTATTTTCAAAAAGAACCAAGAACTACGTAGCTTTGAATTCTCCATCGCACCGGGAGATACGTAGGAGCGGGCCATGTCCCGTCAAGCACTTTTTTCTAAAAACCCCTTTTTCCCCCCTTTCTCACCAAAAATAAAATTTCCAGTAAGTTTTCCCATTCGTCTTCAAACAAGAAATAAATAGGCAAATATAGGTATTTTCAAATCAAACGTTAAAACCACACATTTAATTAGAGGTTCCCTTTCGGTAGAAAGGACGTGCGCGGTGCTAACACCTTCCTCGCGCGTAATCGACCCCCGAACCTATATCTCTAGTTTTCAAAGACCATCCGCCTTGTCCAAAAGACCTTTTTTCAATGTTTTGGTCTTAAAATTAAAATATTGGTGGCGGCTCCAAAATTTTCCACGTTGTGCATTGAGAAACCCCAAGCCGGGATTTTTCGGGGTGCAACAGCTGGCGACTCCACTGGGGACCACTTTTTTTAAAAGACGAGGGTCAAGCCTAACTAATTTAAATGTGTGGTTTAATGTATTGTTGATTTGATTAATACCGTGTTTGCCTTTCTTTCTTATCAGTGATTGTAGGCATATGCATTAGTCTTCTTTGTTGTTCCCTATCTCTTCTTTTTAATCCTTTTTTTATATGTTTATGCTCATGCATTCTTCCAACCCCCATGTTCCCTTCTTTCTTTGCTCCTTTTCTTCAAGGTAAGCTCATGCATTTCTCCCCAATTCTATCATGTCCCTTCTTCTCAGCTCCCTTTCTGAAGTAAGTAATGTGTTTGTTGTTGGTACCCTAAGCTAGTTGTATTTGAATGATATTAAACCCTAGGGTAGACGACATGCTATTGTCTGGACTGCTCTGGTTTTTCATTTCAGGTGGGGGTAGTACTAGGGAAAATGCCCTTGACACACACTACACTTATACCCTGTGACTATGTGCTTTGAGTGGGACCATAACCCAGGTCTGCAAAAACTTAGGAGAGTGGATTCGAGTAGTGAGAGCCCATCAGGACCTTTGTCCGTTTGGCTACTTGCGAAAGTTTCAACCAGAGTTGTGCTCTTTCATGATGCCTCACACCTAGCAGTTTGCTGCATTTGTGGGGAATTTTGTGAAAGGGACTGTAGCTCTGGTGGCCTTGTGAGGGAGTGAATAGAGCTACATGGAAGGATTACCTTTTTAATTGCCCTAGATCATAGGTCTTACCTCTTTTTAGGTCACAAGGGCTTTTCCAAAATTGTGTGTTGCATTATTACATCTAGTTTAGTTCATTTCCACCAACGTTTTTGAAAAAAAACAAAATCAACCAAAAAAAATAATAATAAGTTTTTCCTTCTCTTTCATAAATACCTATATGGGGTGGCATATAGGGTATACCGCCCTAATTTTTCAAAACCCCACCTGTAAATATCTGTCTTTATAACAAGCATCCTCATCATCCGCATTTTACATCATAACAGCATACATTACATAAGCAAATTCTGAAAAATTCATACAGCATTCCTCATGCATCTAAATACAAAAATAACATAAAACCATATGCATTGCATTCATTTACGCATTCATACGTGTACTCATAAAAATGTTCTATCATCAGAAGAGAGAAACAAAAGGCAAGCTGGTTCACCAACACCGATACTCACCCTTCTGCAATCAAGGTTGATGGCTAGTAATCGGAATTTCAAGAATAAGGGACCGGAGCCAAGAGGGTTAGTTGCAGAGATTCTTAATCCTGAGCAGCTGGCTCAAGAGAATCAAGCTTTGGATAAAGTGGAGGCTATGGAAGCACAGATGGTCGAAGTAATAAGTATGCTACAGAATCTGAGGGGTGGGCCGCCGCTGGGGCCGCCGCTGTTGTAAATTCCGAAGGGGTTTTCTCCTCCGGTGTCCGCTGAAGTTACAACTACTCACACTTCTTATGACAGGGGGTCAGTCACTTTGCCCATCCTCCAGGGGCGAGCGACAGAGTCATCTGAATGCACCGATATATCCTTGGGGGATGCCAATGGGTTATATCCTTGCTGAAGCTATTCCTGTGGGGTCG